>VZTA01016543.1:15089-29002 GCA_013398855.1 Mohoua ochrocephala | reverse complement strand
CTTCTTCTTCTTCTTCTTCTTCTTCTTCTTCTTCTTCTTCTTCTTCTTCTTCTTCTTCTTCTTCTTCTTCTTCTTCTCCTTCCTCTTCTTCTTCTTCTTCTTCCTCTTCTTCTTCTTCTTCTTCTTCTTCTTCTTCTTCTTCTTCTTCTTCTTCTTCTTCTTCTTCTTCTTCTTCTCCTTCTTCTCCTTCTTCTTCTCCTCCTTCTTCTATGCAAACAAGCATTTGGCGATTGATGTGGGCAATTTTGGTGTTTTTGCGGGATTTGTGGCTTCTCATGGACTCGGTATTTTAATTGTTGCTCCTCTCACTGTAGAGATGTGATCGTAACTGAGTTGTGAAGTCAAGAAGCCAGTGAGAGACAATCACAGGCAGGACTGTCTCTTTCACTGAGAAATAATAAGGGAAGACATTGCAAACCCAGAGTCTCAGCAGCAGTTTAACTCTTGCTCACCAGTGCTTTTACCATACAGAGGGTATTTGTAAAAATTTCTCTCAGTGAAATGGTTGTTTTCCATCTGAGGTCTACATACATGCTATTTCATGATTTTCTGTTGTGTACATTCTTTGTTTGGTGATCATAAAATTTACAAAACTGGATTTAAAACTAGTCCCTTGCTGAAAATAAGCACTGTGTTCTCAGAATTATATCTGCTATTAAATAACATCTTCTCTCCTCCAGATGCACTGTTCAAAAACAGAATATAAAGCAACTACTCTTTTGCAGTGACACGGACAAGAGGAGAACCCCACCCTTGATAACTCTACTGCGAGTGATCAGGACACTGAGAAATATTAACACTGCAGATGTATTCTTGTAGTTGGGGGTGGGGGTTTTTTTGGTTGGTTGGTTTGGTTTGGTTTTGTTTCTGTTTTGTTTAATTCAAAGCTCAATAACAGTGTCCTTCCATCGCATTTCGCCACACCTCAGTTTTCGTTCTTTTTCTCAGCCCAACCTAGCTCTCCCTTCTCTAGACAAAAATGTTTCTTTTCTCTCAAGCTCTTCAAACCACACCCCTCTTCTTTCTACACACCTTTAGGACCCTCTCTGTCATTCCTGAGAGCTGCTTGTTATTAGGAGACATCCTTTCAGGGCTGTACATTCAGCCTTGACCGCAGTCTGTACGTCTCCAGACTGACACATTGAGGATTCAAAGGGCACGCTGTGTGAAGGTCCAGAACAGGAGGAGCCAATCCAAATGACACTGAAGTTTGAACTGTATAATTTCCATCTATCTAAAATATTTATTGAAGGCAACACTTCATTAATTGGCGTAAGATAGGATATCTCTATCAATGCAAGTGGTATACCACAATTTATAGCAATTACAGATCAGTGTCACAGTCAAATGTCAACTTAACAGAGGCAGGCACTGCAGCAAAGAAGAAAGCCTGTTATGGGGTTGGAGAGGAAGGGAAAAGAGCTAGAACTGTGAGGTTTTTAGAAATCTAAAATAAGAGGCAGATCTGATTGCATTTGAGCTTTTGCCATTTCTTATTTTGTCCTTGTGGTTTACCAATTCCTCGCGAAACAATAATAGACATTCCTTCATAATTTGATATTTAGCTATTAAAACAATTCAACATGTTCTATATATAAGTTCATTAAGGCCCCACCTTAAATCAAATGCTCATGTGTAACAAGCCCAAGTCCAGTGTGGGACAATTTCTCTGCTGCTCTGAAACCGTGGTGCGGTGTGCGTGCCCACATAACATGGGACAATTCCTGGGCTCTTTGCAGACAGTCCCTGCAGATCTGGGCCTTTCCCTTTGTTAGGCACTTGCCATGTGATCCGTGTGAAGGACTGGAAAGGGCAGCCTTGTAACAACATTATTTCAGGAGGATAATAAGTAGCCATCATAAATTCCTTTTTTAATAGTTTATTGCCGGTTGTAGTCTATTGACAGTGCCTGTTTTATAGCATGGAGGAAAACAGTTCCTTGTTGGCACTAGTCACTAAAACTGTTTGATAGCTCTGGCCCTTTTTAGTGCCTTCAGAGAAAACCTAGTGGCTCATGAAATGAATCATAAATAGCTGAGTTGAAGTTGAACAAAAGACAGAAAGAGGGAGGAAAAAACAGTCTTGCACTTACTGAAATATGTTTATTTTGGACAATAATCTATTAACTAGTTTAACAAAGATACTTTAAGGCTCAATCCTGCTGTCTTGGCTGGAAGAAAAAAAAAAATCCATGATGATTGTATCTTGGGTCTTTATAAGGAGACTGTTTAGCAAAGATTGTTTTTCTTCTAGCTCAGAAAAATTACATACAAAACTCTTATGTCCCAGATTTCACCTTTTTTGAAAGAAGAAGCAACACAAACTAATGCTTAGAATTGTCTTACCATCACTGTCCTGTTGTGTAACACTGGACAATTTATGCAATCTCTTGGGGTGGTATACAATAGTATTTAGAGAGGGCTGAGAAAGAACTGAATGCCCACTGGGTCCCACACAATTCCAACTAGGCTGCTGTGTAACATCTCTAGAAATTTACATACCTACTATAAATCATTTTTCTCTAAGCCCTAAGACCATCCCTCTTACATAAGTTTGTTGAAAATCCAGAAATCCAAGTGTTCCAGTCAATGCCAGGCTTTGCTGGACGCGTAGGAGGACTTGCCATCTTTAAGGGTGCCATTGTATAATTCCTCTAAAGGTTACTACCCAGTCTTTCTCTTTCCCCTCTCCCTCCCCAAGGGCTGATGAATGGAATCCTGAGACTTCAGTTTTGCTCTGAAATAGTAATCTAAATTCTCGTCAGTTTTGTCCCTAACCAGCACTTTCCTATGTTATCTATATGAACAGTGGAATTCTAAGTTAATCTAGAACACACCAGGAAGATCCAACTTCGGACCTAATTTATTTTGGATGAAATATGTTGCCAGATGCCAGCTTGAAATACAGGACTGAATGATGGAGCCCACTATGTATGTAACATTATGACAGAAGCGAGACACCTGAGTTCAATGTCCTCAGTCTCAGAGGCTGAAAAATTTTAAATGAAATCTATGTTTCCCATTTGTCACGAGAATATCTAAGCCATCATCCTTCTTAAGGTGAGCTGCACTGGCAGTGCAAGGGAGTACAGCTCTGGATCCTTTATTTTCAGGCATTCAGTTATGCTTCTGGTACCTGCGTCCTGTTCTGCTAATACTTCTAATTTAATGCTTTTGGTTTTAATTCCTCAGAAGAGGACTCAAAGCCCCAGAACTCCCATGCTTTCCAAGTGAGGCTATTTATGAGGGTCGAGCAGTGCTTACTCGCTGTGTTAACCTACACGCTTCACTCCACATAGCTAGAATATGGAATGTCTGTGCTTTTATGGATAACACAGATGTAGGTTTGAGCCACCAGTCACTGTGCTAAGGAAACGAAGCCATTCCTCCTACTTCCAGAGAAAATGCTACAATCTGTTTTTTAGATTTTTATTTTTTACTATATAGCTAATGGTAATATTTTCTTCACCTGAGGTAACCTCATACTCTGTGTACGTACAACATGATCCAAAGGAGATATTAGGCCATATTGCCTATGCAGGAGAAGACAGTTTCCTACAGATATATCCATCAGGTGCTTAAACAGCGAAAAGGCAGACAGGATTTCAGGCACTCCCCTGTCCCTAGCATTCTTTGTGAGCTCCTTCTCTGTCCCCATCTTGTAACTGCTTGGGCCCTCCTCTGATTCCTCCTATTAGGTGCACATGCACTGTAGAGGAAACCTGGACAATTTAGGCTGAATTTTAGATTTCAGTCCAGACGGACTGGTGTTGCCCCTAGTTTCTGTCAGCTTTCATTCTTTAT
The DNA here is from genome assembly GCA_013398855.1 of Mohoua ochrocephala. NCBI lineage: Eukaryota > Metazoa > Chordata > Aves > Passeriformes > Acanthizidae > Mohoua > Mohoua ochrocephala. The sequence continues at coordinate 25,199 of VZTA01016543.1, read as the reverse complement.
TGTGTTGCAGTCTCGTGACTTTGTGGGGCGAGAATCTGTGATTTTTATTTCCCCCAAGTAGGCTCACATTTCTACAGTTATCCCTGCATTGTTCACTTCAGGATTAGATTTCTCTTGAATCCTCTTTCTGGACATTTGTCCTGAACATCATACATTTCAATCTACCTCTCCACCAAAACACTTTGTGCCTATGATTTGTGACTGGCGGTGGTTCTCGGTTTTGTCCTAGGGCCAACACATAGCATTGGCCTTGTCTGATCATCTGAAATCTTGTCCCAGCTTCTCTCCTCCTGTCTCCTGTTGAGTGCTGGCATTGGCTGAGGAAGAAGACCTAACCTCTTTGGGTTTGGTGCAAAGAGAGAGAGATGTCTTTCTTTGAAAACTTTCAGTGAAGAATCGTGATGGCAGAAATTGCCCTTGTGGTGTGACCTCTGGCAGACTTCTCTGAGAAAAGTATGGAGTCTGATCTGTTACAGAATGTGTTTGACACCCAAGGAGTGGCTAGGAAAATCCAAGCAGAAGTCAATAATGAATATCAGATCACTCCTTCATATCTGGCACTTACTCTCTTTTTATTCCCTATACGCTTTTAAGACCTAAGGGCATTAATAAATCAAATAAATATTGCAGTAATCCTGTCTGTTATTTGTCAGCAATCTGAAACTACAGATGAAAGATGTGATTGATGCCAAAATGAGTATGCAGTGCATATTTGGCCTGGTTTTGCTATGCCAATAACAAGGCTCATATGAATGAATCACTGCAGCCACACACAGCCCCAGTGAAACCAACTGGGCAGCTGTTTGCGTGCAACAGACCAGAGGGTGAGGGCCACAAGTCCCGATTTGCACACAGTTACACACAAGTAACTTTGCACTGGTGAATGGTTTCCTTTATTTTTATTACCTCTGCAGCAGAGAGAATTGTCTTCCTTATTTCATATATGTTATAAATGCAAAGTTGCTTGTTATCTTTCAGCACTTGCAGGATCCCGGACCCCAGCAATAAATTAAACAAATAATTTATTGTATGCCACTGTTTCTTTTTAAGAATTCCAGTCACCTGTGAGCATCTGGTGTAACAGCCCATGTTTTATTAGTGTGTTCTACCTTTCTTTCACTTGTGTTTCAAAGTCCATTTGCTGGACAGAGTCAGCAAATCCCTTTTTTTCCACTGTCATAGGACCCCTACAATTTTTAGAACTCCACAGAAATGTCTGTGCATGGAGAATGAGTACAGTTTTGTTTGGTTTCTTGTTTGTTTGGGTTTTTGTTTGTTTGTTTTGTTGTTGGTGTTTTTGTTTGCTTTGTTTTGTCCTGTTCTGTTTTCCCTGTGAGATAGTTTACATACTCTGCCACAACATCTTGTCTTTACAGATGGTTCATTCACTTTTTCATTTGATATAAAGTCTTAATCCTTCTCTGTCCAGCTTTTCCTCCTCTCACTGGGACACAGTAGGGCAAGGAAATGCTGTGCAATACTGACACCTGCCAATATCTGTCTGAAGAGCACTAATCAACTTACTGTGTTTCCTCATGACCTGACCCTTCTGTAGGGAGAAAAACCCTCTTGACTTAATCAACAGTTTAGGAAGACAGGCAGAAATGTTAGAGTCTTCTACTCTTTTCTCAGTTTTTTATTTTTTTTCCCTGCAACTGGGGAGAATAAGTGCAGAGAAGTCTTCCAAACCAAAGAGAAATTTAGAATCGTGGAAGCTAAATACATATGCACCCAATCATTTTAGTGATATATTACTTTGCCTAATCATTAACTTAAAATGCCGTATAAGAATTTGTAATCCACAGTAAATCATTTAGTAAGAATGATTTAAAAGTACTTCTGGCTAATGTAAAACAGTCTAGTTTCCACACTTGGTCGGCTGCCAAACATTGTTTAAGTAAGGGGGGGGGTGTGATCCAAGTTGACATAAGTTATAGCAGATATAATGCTCCAATATAGTGGTGGTTTGCAGATTATTGGGTTTAAGAGATAGGAAGAAGATGACATATTAAGTACTACGAAGATTGCCAGGCCTATTTTGTGCCTTAATTAGGATGCTTTGCAACTCTCTGTTTAATTCTTCTCAAAGCCTGCTTGAAAATGCCTTTTTGACTATCTTATCTGCAATGGCATTGGAAAAGTGAAATGCTGGTTGATTTACTTACACAACAGGAAAATAAAGAGACTACTATTATGGTAGACACACAAAGTTGCTCTTTTTTGTGTGATGGTGGAGGAGTTAATGTTTAAAAAACAATTGAACCGAGCATGCTCTGTGCTGAAGTTCAGAAGGAAATAAGGAGCAGTGCAAGGTGACATGTCAAGTGGGTGAGTTGTTGAGGAGGGAGACTGGGAATGGCCTTGGTCTTAAAGAACAACAGCATCTGAAACACAGTAAATGGTAGTAAACAGTGAGGGTGAGGAAGACATCATCTGTATCCACAAGTTTTTTGGTTTAGATTTTTATTTGAAAGTAAAGGAGAAACCAGCGATATGTAAATACTGATTTTAATGTAGAGAACAGTCCCTTCTGTGAAGTGCTGCCTATTCACTATCTTGTAGCAGATATATTGTTTCTGCTGCCACAATCAAGATCTTCTGGAAAATGAGACACTTTTGGCTTGACCAGCATTTTGCATCTTCTGTCTTTTCTTAGACTAAGATTATATCAGCACCACATTGGTGCAAAAAGCCAGGGGGAGGTCTGTTTCATAGACGCTGCAAGATGATGCAGCACAGCCAGAAAACTCGGTGGCATTCTTCATAGTCCAGCTGTAGCATCATGGGTGAACTGTTTGAACATTTACTTAGCTACGTAAATGTAGCCCTCTACGTGATTTCCAGTCCCTGAGGCAACTAGCTCTAGCCTTGCTGGAACTTCTCCCTCTTGTAATGCAGTCACAGAGCCCAGCAACCTGGACAGGATGCTTACGACCTCAGATCCCTCTGATGCACTGGAAAATGTCTACCTCGTGGTGCCTATCTGCAAATCACCCTGTCGCGACTTTGCTCTTGTGTGACATTTGAGAGCACGTTCCAGCAGAGGAATGATATGGAAACCAGCTCATTCTGCACAGTCACTATGCAGCTCCCCTGTGCCACCCCTCCAATGCTCTTTTTGAAAGTACATCATGGACAAATGGGTGTAACTCTTCTATACACTGTGCAAGGAACAGCCTTTTGCAAATTCAAGCGTTAATACAACAGAACCAGTGGGTTTACAGAAAAGCAGATTTTAATAACATTGAGAACACTGCATATGAGAGTATGGAAAGCAAGGCTATTCCTTAGGAACCTAAAAATATCAGTTCAATTAATATATTATATGGCCCAAATGGCCACAAGTGACTAATGACTTTTGAACTAATATTTTTTTGGGTACTCAGCTATGACACCTTAAAACTATGTGTTTTTAGAGTGTTATTGAGCATTTTCTGACAGTTTTGCTGCTTTTAGCAGAGGTACTCAAAAAGCAGATGCATCTAAAATTAGTGTTAGGAGGCAGACAGCAAAGAGGGGAGGAGGCTTGTTAGTATTTGTTTGAGAGTAGGTGATGTTGAAGAGGGCGGGAAGGTTTTGTGCAGCAGGAAACAAGACAGCCAGGCAATTAAAATGAAACTAAGATAAACAGTTTTGAGAGAACTAGCTGACCTGTTCGGACCTACTTTCTCCTGCCATTATCACTGACCAGCATCTGTACACCTAGGGGTAACTTACCTTCAGCATGGTGCAGCACCTATTTACGTGGAGCTTTACCCCTCTTGCTCACAGGTCATAAACCCCCAGCCGGCCTTGCTTGATGTAAGGTTGTTTGTGGCCACGGCTGGAGTATCAGAGCAGAGCCCTGGGGAAGATGACTCAAACGGGAGTCCAGCTGCAACACCAAGAGTACCACCTGGACACTGGTACGAAGCATCAGCGCAGATCCAAAGGCGGATGGCCAACCCTGCCTTAGTGGCATTTATGTGTCAGGTCAGAACCTCTGGTGGATGTGAGCACTACTCACATTGAGTGGAGGGAGTCAGCAGTGACATTGCTGGGGAGTCAGTCACCTTTGGGGAGGAGCCTGTCACCTTCTCCTCTGCTTTGGGCACTGCACAGGCACCTGACCAGGTCCCTTGCAAGGCTCCTGGCTTCCATACATCTTGAAGTGTGAACTTGACGAGGTTTGGTGCCACTGCCTCTCCTTCCTCTCTTCTACCCTCTACAGGTGATGACGCACTAGAGCTCTCATCTTGGCTTAGCTGAAACTGGCCAATGGCATCTGATAGGATCTTGAAGGTCAGGAATCAGGCATTGTCTCTGTGACTGTAGACAGATGGTGTCTGCTGAGCATGCCAGCTTCACCTGCAGCAGAAGTGCAGGAATTGTTTTCTGCTGTGGTGCTCCAGCTCCCTCTAGGAGGATTCAGGGATTCAGAAGCCCTCTGTCTAGGAGTCAGGGTCTGCAGCTGTCTTCCACACCATTCCCTCAACACTATTTTTCAACAGTTTCTGGTTCAAAAGAAAGCCATCTGCATAAGGCACCTTCAATGTCCCTCCGCCTGAAATTCTTGCCTGTCCTTTTCTGCCATTTCCTTCAATCCTGCGCTTGAACCTGCCATAACCTCTAGCAGCAGAGGATTGTCCTTCCATCCCAGTGCATCCAGAACCTGCCATGCTCCTAAGTGCTTTGTCTGTCCCTGTAGTTTGCACACCCCCTGGCTGAGGGAGGAAACCCTGCAAAATGGCATTCTGGGCCATAGCTTTTCTTCGCCTACCTCCGAAAGTCTTATCTGCTCAGCTGACAGCCTGCTTAGCTGCGAAAAAAAGGAGTCATATCTGCATGCATGTGCACATCACTACTTCGTCTAAACAGCGACACCTCCTGATACCCAGGCTGCAGCTGTGTCAGTGGGTTACTACTCCAATAAAGTTGTTGTTGTTGTTACACACAGTAAATGACCTCCCGAGGGCCACCCTTAACAAGAACCATGTCTGCTCCTGCGTTTCATTCAGTGCCAAGCATGCTGTCAGCACTTAACAGCTATTAATAATAACAGAAGGAATTACAAAGCTTCATGGGATAGAATAAAGCCTGCTTAAAGGCAGTTCTTTGAGGGCTGTCCTACTTTGCTTGTATTCATACATCCAAACTGGATCTATTTAAGATGACAAAGTTAAAATTACCAATGTAATGTAATTTCAAGTTTGAAGCCTTGCCAACCATTAACTGCTAAGACTATTTCTATAAACAAAGAGCACTTTCTAAAGGAACATTCACTTCAGCTTTTAACTGTGATTTCCTGGGGGAAACAGTTGTGTTGGTGAAAATTCAAATATGCAGTTTATTCATACGTTAATTAAAAAGTGTTTATAAAAGCAGTGAAGATTTCTGTTTCGGGCATTTTCTGGCAGCTATTTGATTAAAACTGGCTTGAAGCTTTCACCATATTCTTCAGGTCCTATAGCTGGCTGGCAAACGACAACAAATACCTGATATGAAGGTAATTATTTTTCAGATGTATTGGGCCAGCCTGGGGTAACTGTGGGCAAGTAACATTATTTTAATGGGTTGCACCTATGGAACCATGACTGAATTTATTCCAATTTTGCAGATAATGAGCATCTTAAAAGTTTCTATGGAGGGCTGAAAAAACACATTCATGTATGAACATGAGAAGCAGTGTGTAATTTGCCACTTTTGAAATAGATGGATTTCTCTCAGTTTTCCATGGCAGGTCAGGCAAAGTTTACTCTCACCACGGTCAGAGGAAAGAGAGGTGGGTAACATAATATTCTGCTGTTGAAGGGTGTCAAATAAGGATTAGGTGGCTCTTTAGCAAATGAAAGATGGAAAATTCAACTGCAAAAGACAAGTTATTAAATGTGTTTTATATATATTGTTATTATAAAATGTATTGTGACTCCAATTAAATAAACAATGAACATAATTTATCCTCTGATAATGAACAATGAACAATAACATCAACTTCTGAAAAATACCGACGGATCCTTTTTCCTAGTATTTCTAGTCTTGCTTTTCAGTCTTCAGTGACTTAATACAGAGCTGTGTCAATAGGCTAAATCAAGACGTGAGCATTGTAGGCATGTCTGCATGTGATTATCAATTACATGCAATCATACAACCCAAGATGTTCTAAATGGGCTCGTGACACGACTCTGCAATCACACACTTTCTTCTGACCTCATTGCTTGTGTATTTAAATTGACTAAAATACGTGTCCAGTACAGCAGAGAAGAATACAAGCAGAGATCCTGCGCTGTGTTCAGGAACCTGCTATCACCTCTACACCTTTGACAGCGAGTTCTTCAGGCTAGCCTACTTATCTTATATTTTCACATAGATTTTCATAAACTATTGAAACAATAGCAAAAATTATAGCCAGAGGGAAAGGGTTATAGTCAGTTCTGTTTGCTGGATGTATGAAAGCACACGATGAATCTGGCAACCATAACATTTTTGTTAGTTGTTTTATGGGGGTCTAAGGAAAATCTCTGATTTATGTTGCTCTGTGACAGTTTAATGGTGTTGCTCGTTATGAAAAATTGGGGGACCTAATGCTCCCAACACCAATAAAAGCAACTAAGTGCCAGATAAAATGAGCCTGAATTCATTAAGTTACACCTGCACCAACAATACTTATGCTGATGTTCATTCTGCACTGATGATATTACAAGTGAATTATTATCCAGTTAGATCACAAACACGGCTTTGATTACGATGGCATGTTTATTCACATTAAGGTTTCACTACTTGTTTGGAAGCAGGAACATAGTTTTGCAGCTCATTTGGATATTTTTTTTTTCCTAAACAGATGGAGGAGAGGTTGTTTTTTGTGAAAATAACAGGAAGGTAACATAAAATACTTGAACATGTAATGTAAAAAAAACCATCTCAGTAATGGTACCCTGTGGGTCACCACCTCTCGGTCTGTATGGCTAAGTAAACATTAAAGATTAACACATTTGTTGCTCGATTTTGATTAACTGTCAAGAGCAACACACAGTGCATGGACTGAGAAGGCAAAGGCATTAAAACAGGTATCATAATGCATAAAAGGAGTTTGTTTTTTCCCCCCTAACCATTACCTGGTTTTCTCTTTTCTGCCATGTTGAGTCTTTCTTTCTCTTCTTGAGGTTTTCCTACCTTCCATTAAAAGCAAGGCCAAATCCTAACTAATTCTAACATGGGGCTTGAACAATTTATGAAAGGGCTTGTGCAGTTGCCTACCACAGCAGGAGCCGTGCAAATCTTTTCCACTTTGATGCTCCCAGTGCTGCAGTCTCTCATCAACTGGCACATTAGTCCAGTTCCCACTGACACAGCCCTATAGAAGGTGATTTTAAACAAGTCCTTCTACTCTGTGCATGTGTGTGCTGGGTTCATGCATATCTGAGTTGGCTCCCATGGCAGCACAGTGCTGTCTGTAGGTGTGCTGATCAGTCCCTGTCCAGTCAGCGTGGAGGGCAGGAGGACAAACCACCTGTCTGTCTGCAAAAGACCAAAACAACGTAGAAAACTCTACAATAATGCAGTGTTGGCACATTGCAAAACACTCACATACCTCTGACTTGAGGGCAAAATCTGGGGAAGTGAAATATTATAACAACAACAACAACAACAACAACAACAACAACAACAACAATAATAATAATAATAACAGTGCTGCCTTATTTGAACCGATACAGTAAAAATAATATTTATTTTCTCTTAATATTTTATCAAGATTATTAAGAACACTGTATTGATGGATTATATATGAATATTTACAATAATTTGTCTCTTTCTCCACATTTTCATGAAAGATTTTGCGGGGAACTTCTGTTTTGTGCCAAAAAAATCATACAGCACCTCTACAGTTCAGAAGAGATTAAGTTTTCCTGAAGTCTTAGTTTATTTTCTTCCCTCCCTTAAGAGGGTATAAGCAGAGTGAGGCTGAATGCATGTGGTTATCTAATGCATGTGTATTTTGAAAAAGATAATGAAACTGTGTTCATGATGTATGTGCTGTGGTAACTGCTGTCCTGCTCTACACAAATGTAGAAGGTGGCCTGTTAAATGGTGAAAAACAAATGGTGACAAACAAAAATAATAAAGCGGTGCAAATCACAGCCTTCTCAAACTGCCAGCTTTTGCCAGGCCTCTGTGTGAGGCAAAGCTCTGTCAGCTGACCACAGGGATGTGTGGCAGGTGCCTGGGGACAAAAGGCAATGTGACAAGTCAATGCTGCCTTGAGTGCCAGGGTTGACTCTTTCTGGCTGGGTTTGGGTTGCAGAGGAGCAGAAAAATAAGAAGGGTACCCCAAGCAGTGCCCATTAGCATGGAAGCTACCACTCGTTCCATGGCTAGAAGTTTAAAATGTACACCTCTTTGTTTTGGGTTTGATTGTTTGTTTGTCAGTTTGTGCTGGAAGTCGTGTACTTGGACTGCTTTATTGTTCTGTATTTCTTTAGGTAAGTCTTTGGCTGACAGAGCATGAAGCTTTACCTTGGAGCTCAGCTCTTGAGCAGACTCGCTGAACTGTAAGTAAAGCGGACGCTGCAGCTATGCAAAACATGAAATTATCGGGTCATCTACCCAGGGCTGTTCAATAGCATGCCCTGTTCCCTAAGAAGCAAGCACAGCATCTTACATACAGAGCGACGATTCATCTGCAAAAATAAATGAGTAAACAAAATAAAATCTGACACGGTATAACCCAAACAGGAGAGCAATAATCTCATCCTAGGATTTTATAAAAGAAGTACAACAGCTACTCTTCTAGAGCATGTCCCATGGTGTTTGCTTAATAGCGTGTGTAGATATAATCAATTGCTCATTAGAGATGCCACACACGACACAGATACAAACAATCATGCTGTTACTGATTTACCCTTGACCCTGTGCTGTTTTCACACAAGGAATGAGGTACAAGACCACAAGAGCTAGGGAGTAATTTTTCCTGTTCCCTGTGGGAAAACTTCTTCATCACTTTGCAATTATTGTTCAGGAAGGCACAAACCTGCTACATCTCAAAATTAGACTACATGTACCTTTGGAGGTGTCAACACTATACTGTGAGATCTCTCAAAGTAACCTCCATCAGTACTGGGAAAGGCTTTCCCACGAGCCCACTGCAGTCAGGAAGCTGAGAGAAGCCTCTCTGCTGTACCACATGCAGCTGCTGCAAGTCATCCCATGTCTGTAGGGCAACAAGTGTCTCTAAATCAGGTGCTTTTGGAGAGACTCCCTACACTACCCACCTGCTCTGTGAGGCTTTTCATCACATCACAGGTGTGACATGAATAATTTCTATTGGATGAAGCTGTACCAGAAAATACTCCATAAGAGAACAAGGTGTATTTCAACCGCTAATGAGCATCCAGTCCCCAGGAGTAGGTCTGATATAAACCTCTACAACAGGCAGTGCATGTGGACACTGGGTTCTCTGCACCTGCTGTTTCCCTTTCAGACGCGCTCCCGCTGAGCAGCGCTGCTCGGCTAATGCAGGCACAGCCCACGAGATCCCACCTGGCGCTGCTGTATGCTTCTCCGACAGACACGCTGATTCACGTCGGGGATGGAGCAGCAACAGCGACGTTCGGCACGTCCTGTTGATGTCTATTCACTCTGACAGCTAAAGTGGAGCCAATAACGATACTTGCATCAGGCACAGATTATCGTAGGTGCTGTATACAAACAGCATGCCCTAGTTCTTCGCAAATGACCCTTGGACTCCCCCCGGCTCCTTCATGCAGACAGAAGCCTGTCCCATTAGGTCACAGCGGTGAGGAGGAGGAGGAGACGAGGGTGCACGTGAGTGCTCTGTGCAGTCCTTCCAGATGTCTCCGCTCCTGCTGTGAAGAGCGGGGATGGGTACCCTGTTCTTTGGCGATTTCACTGGGTCTTTCACCACGAGTATTTTTTTCTTTAACAAGCCAACTCTCGGTTGTGAGAGACCACAGGATACTTTTCATCTTCAGCATTCGTTGCAAAGGACAAAAGCTTCGTCTCCCCGGGCTCAAACGCCGGGTGTCTCACAACGAGGGGCCGCTTACAAAGTGTCGGCTCTGCACTTCCGACACCCGTCGAGTCAGCGGGGGAACAGATCTCCTTAAACCCGCACAG
>VZTA01016543.1:0-14800 GCA_013398855.1 Mohoua ochrocephala | reverse complement strand
TCTGGCGCTGCCGGCGCGGCGACACAGCCGGGCACACACCGCTCCGGCCCGGAGGGAGCCCCTCGGCCGCGGTCCAGCTGGGACACGGCCCCGCGGGAGCGGGAGCTCGGGGTCCACGCGGGATGCAGGCTGCAGCATCCTCCCCGCGGGGAGGGGCCGCCGCGGCGGGGGCCTGCCGTGTGCGTCACTAGGGCTCTCTGGAGAGCAATGAGCCCTACTTACAGGTTTATTTTTTTTCCCGAAGACCCAGATTTCCTAAATCCCGATTCAGTTTAAAAATAGCTCTTCGAAGGATTTCAGCGCCCCCGCCCGTGCGTGGTCTGCGCTGGGGAGCATCACTCGCGCGGGAGCACCCGTGTCAGGAACGGGAACAGCTGGTGAAATTCGGCTGCTGGGGTAAAGTGCTGCTAAAGCACAGCAAAGCGAGCCGTGCCTGGTGTACTCCCGTACTCGCAGACACGGCAGTCCCGGTGTCAAAAAGGAGACTTTGGATTTAATCTAAGAACAAATTCGCACACTGCAGCATGCGGCATCCAGTGTCTGGAAATAGCTCCTTGATCTTAGAGAAGCTCTGTGCAGAGTTTTCACTGAAATGAATAGATCATGCTCAGTTTCATATCGATAGACATGGCTCTACTGATTTCATATGTTAGCCAGTTTATGACCAAAATCTTATAAATAGAGTTATATTAGGAAAAATCCCAAGAACCCATGCAGGGTTACATAGCTGAAAACACATACAACATTCTGTCACTATGACTAGGATGCAAGACACCTTAAACTATTAAAACCCCGATATTCTGCAGGTCTGCATTAGCATTGCAGGCAATATAGAAGAATGCAATTTTGCCTAAAGAGCGCCAGCTTAAATTAAAAGTGGATTGAGCAAAATCTCAAATACAGTCTTCCAGGTGCCTTGTGGAGTTACACCAGTACAATCGAGGGCTGTGACCGTTCACCTTGGTTGAGGACTTGACCAAAAAGGTTTGTTCTTTCACTCATCATAGGGCAGAAAGAATTCTTAATGCTAAGAAGTGAATCCATGTGATGGTTACATCCCATTAAAAAACAAAAAAACCTAGCCCCAAAATCCAAACAAAGAAAACACACATGCCTCAACAACCCCCCAAGCCCTGAAGTTAAACAGACTGTTAAAACAGAAAAATACTGGATAAAAGTAGAAGGTGGAAGGAAGAGAAGGAAGAAAAAGCATTTATAGAACTCGTCTCTGCTCTTAAAATTGATGATCAGCACTCAGTACAGCAAGGAAATGTCATCACCCTCACTTGAGTTTCTCAAGTATCTGTCGAGCATGAAAAGACTCCCACAGCATTCAGGCAGAATTCATCTGATGGGTCAAGACCATTTCAATATGTTGCTATTTAAACTTAATATTCAATCTTCTCTTTAAAGAGAAACCTAGGGCTCTTTCAATTATTTTCAATGAATACAGTGTAGCTAGAAGTAAACTTTAAAATCAATAGGGAGTCCCCAGTGCAACCTTCTGAGTTTTCTTACATTTACTCTGTCAGTATGATTTGATGTAATAAAAATAAAGATATGATTACCTCATGAAACTTATGCTGGGGGGAGGGGGGGCAGGGGAGGAAGGAGGGAAGAGCAGCAGGAAAAATCTGTGGTGTCTAACTGAAGGAATTTTCTTGTTGTGGGGGAGGGTGACTGGGCAGAAATTTTGACCCTAGTCCTGCAATTGGATCCATCAAGCCTGACCTCTGTGCTACTGCAGTGCTTGCTGGAGTCAGCAGAACTAAGTGCTAAGTGCAGGGCTCTGTCCATGTGGAACTAACTGGGGATTTGGGACCTTCCAGTTTCCTGCTGTGGAGGGAGGATGAGTTCACCTTTGTGTGAATTCCAGAAAAGGAGCAAGACACTTCCATAAGAGAAACTTGCATTTATTTTTAGATCTTCTGTTCTCTCACTCAATCCCGTAGAGATCATGCTGAACACAGCATGCCTCCCCTTCTCCAACTACACGTGCCTCCCCTTCTCCAACTACCTGCTAACGCCAGACCACCGCTGCTGAAAAACAGCGTGTCCCATATATCTCTAACGAGAAAAACCTCACACAAAGGTCGCAGTCACTGCTCAGTAGCTGCTGCTGCTGCAGTTGCTCATCCAGCTTCGAGTCTGTTTAAATGTTGTGTCCCAAATATGACCTCTGACAATGTCTTGTCCAACACTGCGGAGCCCTGTGGTTGTTTTGTGCCCCCCACAAATGCTTTATTTCTTGGCAACCCCTAAGTATACGGGACAGGGAGGTGTGCACCTGCAGGTCCATGCAGCGGGACAATGCTCTGAATGCACATCTCCATCCAGAGCTACGTCTCCCGATTGCTAGAGGAGCTGCAAAGAAACTTGGAGACTTCCAGCTGTCAGGTACATCAGGTTGGCGTGCAACTCTCTGTGCTCAAATGCCGAGCTTCTCCAGCCCCCAGGAATGGGATCAGTCACAAATGGATGAAATCTGGCAAGAGCCGAGACAGCTGTGTTGCCAAGTAAGATAAAGTTGATGCCTTCCATAATGGACACCTGCTTTGAGCTGTGCCGTGCCAGGCCAGAACACCGACCCGCAGGCACACCGGCAGTGTACTGCTCGGTTACTCTGGACAGTGACCATCGCCCTCTGGAGCCTTCTGTGTGGTGCCCACTCTAGCAGGCGAGAGCTGAGATCAGCTTTTGGTTTGAGCCCTCTGAGGGAGACAGGCAAACCTCATGGGATCATCATAGGGAAATACTGGCTTGTCCAGCTCTGCCACACTTCTAGGCATATTCAAAAGCAGAACCTAAAATATATGTGGAAAAACAAAATGAAAATGTCATTGCTCTGGGGTTTAAAAAGCTCCCGAGCAAAGCTTTTTTGGATCTTCATTCTGGATTGCAAAATTTCGGAGCTAATACACCTCATCCTTTGTTAAATACAGCTGTACATACATTTCACAGAATCAAAGAATATTGTTAATCGGAAGGGGCCCACAAGGATCATCAAGTCCAAATCTTAAGTGAATGGCCCATCATTCCATTGTGGGGATCAAACCCACAGTCTTGGTGTTCAGCAACACCATGCTCTAATCAAATGAGCTAATCTCAAGTTGTTGTAGATTCAATGCATGGAACCAACCTGAACTTGAGCAGAAAGTTCACTACAGCCCACAGTTGTCTAGATACACTGGGGGCAACCTGCAGCCTGGATTGTGTGCCCAAGACCCACATTCAAATAAGAAAGGACCTCAGAGGTGTTCCACCACAGCCCTCCCACAGAGTAGGGGTGCAGCAGCTGTGATTGCCAAAGTCCTTAACAGTGGTAGGATCACACACCTCTGTTGAGGCTTCAGGAAGATGCCATTTTCTTAGTGACATTAACCTAGTAGTTATTAGGACTCCTGGTGGGAGACCATGCTCTGCCTCCCACCAGGTGGGGAAGGGAACTGAATTTGATGCATGCAGGATCTCTTAGAGATCTATGTAAAAGTGGGCAGAAGTTACTATTTGTTTTCAATGTCTACATGACAGGGCTGTGCAACAGGACTGGGTTGTACGGGTAAACCAAGCAGAGGAAGTCTAACATGTAAACTGGACTTATTAATGAGTAAGCTAGTCTAAAGAATCAGACAAATTTAAGACATAATATGCACTTTCATGGATCAGACACTTGAGCACTTTTTGAAGTTTCCCAAGCAATCAAGAATGAAAATACATCAAGGAAAAATCAAGTGTTTTCTAAAGATGCTGAATGTCCAGGAGCAATCATGATCGTCCACAAACATCTTGGGCATTCGCAGTTCACACTGATTTCAGCAAGTCTGAAAATCAAGCTTCTTGTTAGGGAATCCTAATATGGATTTCGATCCTTGAGTTTAATACTTTTGCTATTAAATAATTAATAGCTCTGCTATTAAGCTGCATCGCAAAGGGCTAATGAACTTTGACAGAGAAAAAGGAAGGGATCAGTTAAACACCTTCAGTGATACTGAACTGTGTGTCAATACCAAGATCTTGCTCACACTGTCTTATCACACAAGTGTTTAAAGAAAAGATCTTTTTGGGATTCTTGCTGGCATCTCTTAGGATTGCTGTCTCTTGTCCGTGATGATTTTATGAAGACAGAGGGTATATTTCCTCATAACGTGGAGGGGACAAGTTATTACGGGCATAGTCTTCCGGCAGTCCTTCTGGTTCATCAGAACTGTCTTCTGACCTGAAAAGAGGAAGATGAGCAGATGCAAAAAGAATTTACCAAACACAGAGCATGCGAGTAATTTCAGCGCTTCATCCTGCCAGCCTTATCTGGGCAAAGTACTCCCTGGCTTCTTGAGAAAATGCTATGAGATGAAGTTTTACTGAGATTCAGCTGTTTCCTCTGTTTTTTTGATTAAGTTTAAAAGTGTCAGGAGGTGACCTTTGTCTTCACCCTGCCTATGCCTATCACCCATATTGCTGAGGACAATGGGGCAGTCAGCAGTTTTTCAAACTGACTTTGATAAATGAACTAACAGTGACTTGTGCTGTAGAAAGGATGTAATTATGAGTAATTCCTGTAATTACAAAATTTTTCCTCAGAGGAAAGAACGACGTAAAATTTTTTTGTGCACAATTTGAGCAGCTCCAAACTGCTGTGCAACACCAGCGATCTTGTTTACGCCTCAAAACTATGAAAAGAGGAAGGGCTGGAAGGCTGCAACAGTGGGAGAGGAGCATGTTGTGACCAGGCGTATTCAGGAGGGAGAGCATCTGGTACCACACTGATTCTTGCATTGTTGCAGAAATGCTGTTTGTCTGCTGACTCGTGTGTTGTGATTGTGTTTGAGTGGAAGCCTCTGGCTGTACACATAATAACCTAAAGGTGGTAAGGTAAGCATAAAAAACCCCCCACAAACAGGAGCATATCTATCTTAAAAAGTAACAAGACACTCAGTTGACTGAAAATTGAAAGGCATTTATAAGTGAATTTAAATTGTATAGAAACACTTTCCAGGAAAAAGTATGTTTCCTTACTCAAGAAAAACTCCTAACAAAGACAAAAAAAAGTCTGAGGAGGGATAATACCCTGAACTAGCTGTAGCTTCCTATGACACCATACACAGTACTTAAAATATTCAGAAGCCTGTGTCCAAACACACTAAGGCATTTCAGAAGATGTACCTCTGATTCCTGGTATTCTCCGCAGGATAAGTAGTGTAGTTCTCATCTCCAGTAAAAGCCAGGTTATCCAGGGCGTAGGCAGGGCAGAAGCGAGGAGAACCCGGGATGAGAACCGGCGAGGTGCTGGGGGGAACAGCCCCGCAGCAGCTGAGCCCTGGGTGAAGGTAGCCGGGACTCCCAGCAGCGCCTTCCTGGGCCGGGTACGGCGGAGGGATGTACTGCACCACCGTGGCACCGTGGAAAGTGATAGGCTGGTTAATGCCGGTGAAGACAAAGGACTGTCCGCTTGCGGTCTGGTCAAGTTCCGACGTATTTTCCTCTCTTTCCTTGCAGGGCTTGCACGTAAGCATGTTAAATTTACAAACAGCGATCAGAATAAAAGTCACCCCAACAGACAGCAGAATAGGTCCTAGTAACTGAGTCCACTCCAGGTGAGTAATGCCATCGTATTTTATCCATCCCATCACGGTGAAAGTGATCCCCACCAGTCCCAAAAACACACCTGAAAAGAGCAGGGTGGTGCCAGCTTTATCCCCATCTGACACCAGGGCATCAGATCTGTTTGGCTGACAAGGAGTGACAGAAAAGACATTCAAGGAGAAATCTTCTATATTGTTGTTGTTTTGCTCCATTACTGAGTACAATATATCTTCTCCCTCAAGAGAAAGGGGGCTTGTAAAGGACTTGGCAGAGCATTTAAAGTTGAAGGTTCAGGTTAGTTATACAAGAACTTTGTGTGTGTATGGTTAACAGAGTCCATCATGTGAAAGAATAAACTTTGCTTGGAAGAATAAAGGTCTGGGAAGTGAAGCCTGAAGCCGTCACTAAAGATTTCTTGAATTACCACCATCACTTCCGAAATGGCTTCATCCCTGCATGGCTGCTTGTCTCTTTGTGCTTCTTCTTCTTTAATTTAGCACCCATGATACTGCGCCCATTCCGGACAGAAGAAAAAGCAAGCTGGAACTATCTCAGCTTTTCCTTGGCCCCAGCTAGCTGATGCATCCAACATATGGACAGCATATGTTTAGTCAACAGCAGTGAGGAGATCCCTTGCTCTCCACTTCCTACTCCATTTTCTGCAGGAAAATTCCACATGGCCATTGCTAGGAATGCTTTTCCGTGCTCTGAAGCGTGACATCTATAGTCATGCCTGGGCCTCTGTTGCAGCTCATTTTGCAGTTTATGGTTTAAAAAAATATCAAAGTAGGCTTTCTGATATTTTTCTGGGACAACCACTACATGAGCAGGAGGTAAGTGGCAACAGGACGGTGAGAGCTGAACAGCCTGGGAGAGCTGCTGGCCGTGGGAGAAACGTTATTTCAGGCCAGCCAAAGCTTTCCAGCTGGTTGAAGGTAGCACAATTACCCTGTAATTTCCCCTTAATTGTGGACATTTTTTGTTGTGGGATTTCCACACTTTCTTTAAGGTTTATACGGAATAATGCCCAAATACCCTGAATAGCACATCACTGCAGGAATGAGAAAGCATCTCCTGTAATGCTAAACTTGACAGAGTGAGGAATCTTATCCTGTAGTCAAAAGTACCTAGGATATCACAATGAATTGTTCTGCTGAACTTATGTCTCATATATTATCAGACAGACTATCGAATTTTGAGATTTTCTGTTTCCTAACAGTTTCAGACTAAAGAAATTGCTGTTGGAGTGTTCTGGTAGAATGTCTTTGTGTAATTCCTTAAGGAGGAAAAATCTCCAACTACTCTGTCTGTTTTGACTAGCGTGGCAGGGTACTACACGCAGGACATTGACTACTGCTCAGGCAGTAGAACACACAATGCTATTTCCTGCTATCAGCAGCTCTGGGGAAGCAAGCTTATCCTGAGATTTATAAGATTAAAAATAGCTCTAGAACTAGAAAATTCACCTTTCAGACTGCCTCTTCAAAGTCAGTAAAAGTACCTTTAGTCTACTGTGCATTCACGTCACACAGTGTGACAACAGGCCTCTTCTGGAAAGGGCTACTCACCAAATCTTCAGAACTGATGCTGAATGCAATTGCAGATGTCTTTCTCATTTTTTAGCACACAGACCTTGAGGAATATTAGTGCTGGATTCCTTAAAAAAACAGCTGTGAAGTTTCCAAACCCATCATTATTAAGTTGCTCCTATTACCCAGGGTGTCAACAAATTTTCTGACAAATACGCTCAAGATCAGCCTTTCCCACAACACTAAGTCTGGTCAGGATTCTCTGCACCTCTTGAGCAAAGAGATCGGTCTTGCAATGCAGTGGTTTTGTATGATGACAACTAAACTAGAAAGTGCTGAAATACTAGACAAACTGTCCTTGTACTGGTAAATATAGCCAAAGTCTAAATCAACTTCAACCTTACATTTGTTAAACTTAATGGAATGAACTGTTATTGCTCTTCACAAGTCAGGTTTTTCCATACTGTGAATCATTCTTGCCACAGCTGAATCTTTCAGGCTTTCCAACATCCTTTTAAAAGCAGCGCTATACTCTAAGAGCAGTCTAGCTAATAGCTTATACAGATGTAGTGTCACCTTCCTCCTTTCATTCATTCAAGAACTCTGCAACTGCTATTTGCAATGGGATCACGCTGGAGCACTTCCTCAATCCTATGGAATGGTCCTTAGATCCTGTCTGGAATCAGAATTTTCCAAGTTGGGTGTTGTGTCATCCCACAGCTGTCTCTTTGCCTCTGGTCTAGGACATGACTTCATGATTGTTGAGCAAGTGCACAGCAGAGCTGGAGAACACAGGCTTCTTTTTTTCTTTTCAAAGCTACATGACACTTGAACTTTTAAAACAGGATGGAAAACACTCTCCATTTGGTATGCTAGGATCTACACTAAAATTACTCCTTTCCCTGTAAACTGTCCCCTCTTTATAAGACAGTTTCCTCGATGCCTCCCCATATTTCTCCAATTACTTGCCCAGAGAGTGGTAATGCTGCAGTCAGGCAGCTGTCGAGGTCTTAAGAGATTACTGGATCACGCTGATTTTTTTAAGACCAGTGCTTTTCTTTGCCAATAAGTGTATGTTCTGGGGACTCACTTAAAAATGCTGATTTACTAAATACATCCCTTTTACCTGGTATGACTCCTAAACAAAAGAGTTTTGTGAAACCCAGGAAAATTGGTCAGAGTGAGGTTATTCAGAATGAGTGCTGTTTTCAGATCTCACTACAGTTTTGTTCTCATCTGCTTCAGACCTTACCCCTGAACACAAGCACCACTTTGCTTTCTGTTCCTCCACCTAATTTTTTATTACCAATGCAGACTTCCCCTGCAGTGCTTGCTGCTGGAAGCAGATGCTCTGCACCCCCTCAGCTCTCTAACTCATTTCAAGAGACATCCTAGTGAACACTGATAGGCCATCACTTAATCCTTTTTTCCTCTCCTTATGTTATATATTCTTACATAGCTGTTCCCATTATCAGCCTGTTGTAGTAAGGTTTTATTTTCTTACAAGCCAGTAACATAAGCACAGACTTGGTCAAAGAACACGCAAAAGAAGCTGCACAACACAAGGTATTGCACATTGATTAGCTTTAAAATGAGCAAGTACAAATTATCACTCCACAGTGAAACATTCAACTGTACGGAGATTAAGGAGCCACTGATTCAACTTAGTAGGATCTTTTCCTAGAGAAAGGTAACTGCACGTGGCATCTTTAGTGGGAAACGTGAATTAAGGGTGTAAGAGTAGTACCACTGTGAAGAACCACTGTGAGTGGGCCTTTCACCCCTGACCTACTGCACTGCCAGCCTCATAGCATAAATAGTGAGAAGCAGGTTCAGCCAGCTGCCCACAACTGCATTTACCAGCAAGGTGGCTTTATACGCTCCAGGGAATGTTGTCTTGTGAGCAGGCACACCAACATGAAGGTATTTCCACGCCTAATTGCTCAGATGCATGCGTGGTAGTGGGAGGAGCACCGATCTAAATGAAGTCTGGCACGTTCACTGCAGAAATGTGGAGGTATTGAGCCTACAAGTTATGACCCTGAAGAGATAGGATGGAAAAGGGATAAATGGATACAGCAACGCAAACCGCAAAGGGCAAGGATGGGGTGGGTGCAACGCAGCAAGTGCTAC
Source organism: Mohoua ochrocephala (assembly GCA_013398855.1). Taxonomy (NCBI): domain Eukaryota; kingdom Metazoa; phylum Chordata; class Aves; order Passeriformes; family Acanthizidae; genus Mohoua; species Mohoua ochrocephala. The sequence goes on along the minus strand of VZTA01016543.1, from coordinate 5,558 downwards.
TATCCCAAAAACATAGCAACATTGCAAAGACCTGTGCAATCTCGGTTTTTCAGATGAGTTAACTGTTCATTTTTTTAGCTACTGGTGATGCTGGAAGAAGACTTTTCCTAGAGAAAAGGAAAAGTTCATTTATATTTTTGTCAATCCCTCTCATATCCAAAGGATTGCAGTGTTGCAGTTAGAAGTAGAGCAACTTCAGTGCAGGCAGCAAAGAAGAGAGACATTAACTTCACTTAGAGAGGGCAGGCAACGCTTACCTCCCACTTTGCCTGTTTAAGTAAGTGTGAATCAGTAACCAACTTGATTTGCTCCCTAGCATTTGTATGTCAAACACTTAAGCTAACCTTAGGGCAGAAAGCGGGTTATAGCACCATTAGTGGGACAGTAAAGTATCTCGCTTCCTCAATAAAAATGCTATTCCGTATTATTTTAAGCTACTTTTATAGTTTTACAAGGTGTTGCTTCCTTTCTAATACAGACATTTCGCTCCTACTCCCCACATCAAAAATTCCTCCCTCTAATGCCGTTCACCCAGTGGTAGCCTTCAGTGGTGAAGGCAGACCTGCGAGCCTCTCACTCACGTTTTCTGACCTTGCTGCAACAGATCTCAACAACACAGTAGGCAAACACTGTTGCACTGGCTATGTTAACTCCTTCCGTGCTGAACAGTTTATGGAGATGCACCCAGCACATCCACTGAGTTTTCAAGTAATGATTTTCCAAGTCAAAAATAGAAGATGCCAATACAGCTGTAAACTGAGCTATCGCCTAAGCATTTCTCAAAACCATACAGAGATAAATTCTTTTTTCAAACCTTGTTTTCAGGGGTAACACCTATCCTTTCTAGGAAACTCAGGTGCTGCGTCTGAAGTCAGGTCAGCAACTTTCTGAACCATGGTTTCCGTGAAGACTGCTTTTTTAGAAGTAAAGTGACCACTGCTGAAGACTCTGCAGTAGACGATCAAAACACAATAAGCTTGAAGGAAAACAAGATTATGTCTCTGTTACAGAGGACTCAGATGAGTCAACATATTCTGCTTGATTTGTCTGGTCTCTTGGGTACATCTTGGGAACGACCAACTGAGCAACTTGCAGGCAGCAGAAAAGGTTAATACTTTTGCAGTTTGCCACCAGATGCAACTGCTTGGGTTTTTTTTTTTTTTAAAGATGATGAAATATTTCCAGACTCGTTTAAACACTTTTTGATATATAGCCTTTTCAGAAAATGAGTGTTCCAGACAACAGCATAAAGCTAATATGGGTCTTTGTTGCATGGGATCTTTCAGGTAAAATACCCCAGCTTCTGTTCTTGTTATGTAATAGAAGGATAAATTGGGAGAGAAACAGGCTCCTTAGACATGTGCAAAGCTTTGTATGCATGAATCATGCACGGCAGTGGGGCCCACTGTTTAAACAGTAGAAGCAAAAGCTAAAAAAAACAATCACAAAGATGGCAAACTATAGCTTGTGCTGCAGATTGCATACAAGGAGCAACATCCTTGAAAAACTCACTAGGTAAAAAACGTTTGAGAGAAAAGAGGACAAAATGCCTACTGGCTTTTGTGGATTCCCTTTCTTCATACAGACATTTCCCACGGCTGAGTCATGCCAGTTTAATCAGCTCCCACATACTAAATCCGCCTCTGTGCCGTGTTTGCTCATTACTCTGCGTGCATAAGCCCCTCAGCTCTATTGCTGGCTAAATATACCTCCCTCGCTGGCTGGTTTGTTTTTGTGTGGCTGCACAAAGAGCTGTCCTAGCATGACTGAGGGAACGACACGGAACTGAAAATAAATGGCAAATGCAGGAGCTCCTGAACATCTCTCTAAAGCACTCAGCAGGTGAGAGGCACATTCATAGAAAGGCGACACAAGGCAATCACCTTTCCCTAGGCACAGGAGGGAACTTAAGTTCTTACTTCATAGTTTGGCATTCTGTTACAGCCAAGTTCTCCTAAATTCAGCATGGTAGTTGACAAGTTGAGTTGTAACTGAGGTCCCAGAGCACACAAGTGTTCAGAGACTCAGCTGAACAAGACAGTGATTTCTTGCAAAAAGTTTTAATGCTGGCAGGTTCACCAGGCTGAACCAAGCCCCAAGAGTAGCTCTGCCACGTCTATTTCTGGGCATGGAATCAGGTCTGTTTTTCTCAAACAGCATTCAGAGCAAGTCATAAAATGTCAAAGATCAGCAGCAACTCAGTTCCTCCTAATTATCTTTACCTACTACAAGCGAATCCTTCAGTTTGGGAACAGGTGCAGATGAACACATTGTAGAACTAGAACCTCCATCCTGAAGGCAGGGCACTACCAGCACCCTGGGGTTGCAGCGGGACAGCAGAGGTGAGGGTTGTACCTCTGAAGGGGCTGTCAAGTGTCTGTCAGTTGAAAACATCTGTTGCACGGGTTTCCACGGAACTGCCTCTCCTGCACCTGCTGGTAAGCAACGTCTGCACCTCAAAGACACCACTGCTTTGCGGTGCTCACTCTCACACAATGAGCACTCCCTGTATAATCCACGAATGATGATATAAAACAGCAGAATAATCCCCCTGAAACCAGTCATTACCACAGTTAAACTGTTAGCCTATTAACTATCCTCAGGGCTCCCTTCGGGCTCTTAACTGCAGCTAAAACTGATTTTCATAGGGATTATACTTACATAAGGACCAGAGATAGTCTAAATATGGAGCGTTTGTTACCAGGCAGACCAAAAGGTAACCACTGAAGCTCTTCATAGCATCTTTGGTACCAATCTTAACATCCCTATTTGTGAATGCTCTCAGAGCACTTGTAAAGGCAATAGCTTTGCAAACAAGTATTTTCCACAAAAGTCATGCAAAAACAGAAATAAAAACACTTCCTAATGATTTCTTTTTTTGAAGCTCCAAACAGATTTAATTAAAATAATCAAAAAAGTTGGTTTCTACTTAGTGCCTTCATTATAAAAAGAACAGCTATAAATAGAAACTGAAGCTGTAAAAGAACAAGATGAGCGTTTAATGTTCCTGCAGCGAACTCCCTTCAGACTACTTTAGCAGAGGCCCAGCATTATCTAGTATTTCTTGAAATCCAAGTTCATTGTTTATTCTTCCTGATGAAAAATTAGACACAGTCAACATTATTGCTTTTATTACAAAATGTAAATAAATTCAAAAATTGTAAATCTCTGTGTACATTTTAATTAAAAATTAAGCGAACTGTCAGTCCTTTATGAGCTGGTGTCAGATGTGGCTAAGGAAATAGATGAAGAAGATGAAGAAGATGGTGAATATTCATTATTTGTTATTGATGCTTTTTCTTCATATTTTGGTGGCGATTCAGTGGAAAGGTATAGCATTGGTAAAATATCTGAAGGTGAGCTGCTTCCAGAAATTGTATATATGGATTCATAGTCTCTAACAGCAACTGTTCTTTCATCATCAGCAAGCTGTGCTCTATAAAACACAAAACTACGTATTAGCATAATTCATTTATCCACAGTGAGTGAAATTTGACTTGATTTACATAAACATACACGTATGCACACACTTCCTAAAAATCCCTGAAGCAAAGAACTTGCATAAGCATTAGGATTTCATTCTGTGGGCTACATCATGACTCATATGAAAATTCTATCATTTCAGATGGGAAGGGCAAGACAAGCTCCCTTCCAACCTTTCAGATCACCAGTCACAGCCTGGCTTAAGGGCATTAACTGCTTCTGGCTGTGCTATTTCACAGTCTTACTAAATCATCTTCTGATACTCAATTCCCAATCTATCTTCCCTTTTCTAGTGTATCACATACACAGTCCCCTTCCTTTATGAAAGACACTTAGAACTGCATCACAAAAAATCGCAATCCGTAGCCTTTTGAGATCTTGCATGAAAGACAATCAAACTTTCATTAGGCATTCCAGCAATCCATGACAGACATAAGGAGTCGTATTCCTGCTCAGAGCTGGAGAAACAGAGCTAGACGTGACCAGACTGCAAAGTTCCCAGTGACAGTCAAGGTGAGTAGCCAAATATTCACTGTCCTCCTCTAACCATCATAGCTGGAGCCAAATTGAACCCACATTGTTCTGGTAACTTGCTCATCTTGCCCTGGAGGTGGCCCTCAGCATACTGCTTCAGCTGCTTCCCAAGGAAAGGGAAGAACTCCTCACCCCTCATGATTAACTCCCAGAGCTGACTCTTGCTTTTGTACATACATCTCATACACCTGTACCCATACCAATACTGAGCGAGGAGCATAAACACAGAGCACGGTCACCTCATCTTCAGTGCTGTTACTGGTCTGTGAGGGTTTTCAAAGGAGAGAGAAACACTACAAGACAAATGCTGAAGTGCTACGTAACAGCTTGCAGGAAAAATGCAAGCAATTCTGGGATCAGACCATGACTCAGCTTACTAGTAGCTGTCTCAGCCAGCACAGGCTGCAGCACAGCGCCTGCTGACAGAACACTGAGCAATGGACCAAAGAGGCAAATCACCTTTGTCCAGGAGCCACCAACATGTGAAATATGTATCCCCTGCCATTATTTGGGATCTTCAACCATGGCACTTTTATGAACAATGAGGCCATTGCTTCTCTTACATGAAAGTGCTCGGGAAGCAATTTGCACTAGTCAGGATGCCCTGACTGCCAGCAAGTGCTGAGCCATGAGAGAGCAGGATTGAGTGAAAAACCCAGAGGTGGTAGCAGCTCAGCGGGTCTCTGTGAGGACACTGGGAAGCATGGAAGGGCAACAGCCAGAGCATTCTCAGCCAGAAAATACCACAGCACGAGGTTAGGCATTCTGAGTTCTGTATCCAAGCCTGAGGTGTTTTACCCACTCCACTAGATAACAACCCAACAAACTGCCTCTTTGTGTACATACATTCACAAAACAGAGAAATCCAGACAGGTATTAAACCGCACCCACACGATTTTCCAACAGTTCCAGAGATGGTGACTCCACCACTTTCCTGAGCAGCCTGCTCCAACGCTTTACAAACCTTTCCATGAAAAAAACCTTCCTGACAGCAAAGATAAACTGGCACAGCTTAAGGCCACTTCCTCTTGTCCAGTCACTTGTTACCTGGCAAAAGAGGCTGACCCCCATCTTGCCACAGCCTCCTTTCCAGCAATTGAAGAGAACAATAAGGTCTCCCTCAAGCTTCCTTTTCTCCATACTGAAAAACTCCAGCTCCCTCAGCCACTCCTCACAGGACTTGTGCTTCAGATCCTTCACCAGCTGTGCTGCTCTTTTGCCATGCTCCAGGATCTCAGTGTCTTTCTCACCACGAAGGGCCCAAAACTGAACCACAGAATCCCAGAATTGCCTGAGTTGGAAGGGATGTTAAAAGATCATCTAGTTCCAACCTCCCATGCCTTCAACAGGGACACTAGACCAGGTTGCTCAGAGCCCCATCCAAACCNTGGCATTAAACACTTCCAGGGATGGGACATCCACACCTTCTGTGGGCAACCTGTTCCAGTGTCTCACCACCCTCACAGTAAAGAAATTCTTCCTAATATCTAATCTAAAATTTCTTTCAGTTTGAAACCGATTCCCCTTGTCCTGTCACTACG
>VZTA01016542.1:65209-83128 GCA_013398855.1 Mohoua ochrocephala | reverse complement strand
CGTGCCCAAAAGGCAGTGCCCTGGCCCTGCTAAATTCTCTTTTCATCCCTCATCTTGCTGCTTGGAGATATGAGCCATGAGAGGGGGAAGTGTTAATGCTGATAACTGGTGTAGAGACCCTGAGCCTCCCTCCCAGCCCTACTTATTTAGGTTTAACACGTAACTCCCCCCATCAGGCTGGGCTTCCCTTCCCAGCCAGAGGAGGGGAGCCAAGCCACATATTCAGCCTCAGAAATTTCAAGCCTGTTACCTCACTTTTGAATCTGCTGCTGATAGAAGCAGTGTTTGCAAGGTACCAGGTGTCCCCCACGCCTTCAGCCTAGCTGGTGAGGAGGAACATGGAAAACAGGCTGGCAGGAGGATAGGGCAGCCCTTCTGCTCTTCCTGCTCCTGTTTCGGTTCCTCCTCTTCCTCCTGTTCATTATTTTGCTGTCTCCTCCACCAGCCCTGTTCCCCAAATACCTCCTCTGCCCCTGCAACCTTCACAGGCCTTCAGAAACGGTTTCTGTGAAATTCACACAACATTATAAAAATACGATAAAATGTATTTGTACAAATTTGATGTAAATGATACAAAATTTATTTAAGTATAATTTTATATAAAATTTATATACTTAAAAAAAAATGTGGGAGGCAGGATGCAGAGCTTGATGTTTCGTGTGTGCCCTCTACAGCTGGTCTTTCTCGTGCTCCATTGAGGAGCACCTGGAGGTTGAATTTCCTTAGTCAGCTTCTTCCCTGCCTCCACACAGCCTCTGTGCTGGGCACACTAATATGGGAACCTATGGAAACGGGCATCCAGCAGCTGGGGGGCACAGACCTAAGGACACTTTTTCAACCCCAGGATTGCTTCAATAGAAAAACAAAGCGGTTTAAGAGCTTTGGTCCAAATTGATAGCATTAGAAAGCAGGGAAAGCTACCTCAGAAAGCCTTTGCCTTTCTTTATGGTTGGGATCCTAGAGCTCTGCCTTGTAATGAAAAGTTTTCTAATTCCCTGCCTCCATCCAGAGCAGGGTCTGTTCCATCCATACCTGCCGTGCTCCTTGCACCACGAAGCCTTCATCTCATGTGGGGACTGAGCAATTAGTGGCTGCCTACAGAGCACCAAAACCTGGCCCCGGTAATGAAATGAAAGTGAAAATGGTAATTAAGCTTCCCTAAAGAGAAAAAAAAGACAGACTCAAAGGAACTGAACACAAAAAGAAAATAACAAAAGCTCTGTCAAAATGTACTACGCTATTTTTAGCCTTTTTTTTATTTTCTGGGGACAGTAACGTTACATTAATGGAGTGTCTTCCATATATTGATCAATTAAGGGTTCCACTGCCAGCCAGGAATATTATCATCATCCTGAAGATGTGAAGAGTGCTGTCTTGGCCAGAGAATACCTTCTGAACCAGGGACAGAGCCCAGTTTTTGACAATTCCACATCTTGAAGTTCCCTCACCCTCCCTTTCTTCCACCCCTATTCAAAGAAATATTATAACGCAAGACAATAAACTCAAACAGCTTTGATGCAATAACCTCCCAGAATTATTACCGGGGAAAGGAGAGATTGGGGACCTTCCTGAATGTCCATTATCACAGAATCACAGAATTGTTTAGGGTGGAAAAGACTCTTGAGACTTCCTCGGCCTGCTCCTTAGGTGGGCGATGTGTTGCAGAAGGAGGATGACGCTGGGATGTGAGGAGGCATGGAGGGACCAAATTCCTGCTCTCCAGGACCGGGAGATCCTGCTCTGGTGTCTGCATCTCTGAGAGCCACAGGGCTCTCACCTGGACTTCTGTCCCCCAGCTCCCACACTGAGAAATCACAGAATCATAGTATGAAATGGTCTGGGCTGGAAGGGACTTTAGGGAGCATATGATTCCACCCCCCTTCTATGCTCCCTCCTATTTCATGATCCATTACTGATCCCGTAGGTCTGTCCTGGTTGCCAGCCCAATGTCACGCTACCAAAGGCCCCAAAATCCAAGGCCCAAAGTCTTGCTCCTCTGTGCCACAGCGGCCAGTCCAAACTTCCACGAAATGGCTCAATATAGACAATCCCCCAAATGAATTAAGGAGAAAGGAAACAATGCAAGGGAAGTGTCGTGGGGATTCCCCTGCTGTGGCTCCAATGCCATTACTAAATGTGGCTGGAAAGTGAGGTGTTGAGGAAGAAATGATGCACAACAGTCAGCTCTGTGGGCTGGTTTAAAATCCAGCTGAGAAATTAAACCCACTCAAGCTGCTCCCCTTTCCCCCCCTGCTTCTTCCCATAATGGAGGAACATTGGGAGAAATGATAGGTTGGAACCCAAATTCACTGAAAAACTGCAATAACCACAACATTATTAATAAAAGAGTGTACAAAAGAGAGAGTTTTACCCACAAAAGGTAGGTATTCACCACCAAACAAATAAAAACACTTCCTGAAGAGAGTGCATGGTGTAGAATAGACAGGGCTAAAAACTCCACCCCCTTGTCTCTGTACCCAGGACACTCTGTCAAAAAACCAGAGGGATAACACATTGCATTTAATAGTAGCTTTTCAATGGCTAAAAATGAATATTTTAAGGGAAGAGCGGGGATGCTCACAGGAGCGATCTCACGATTATTTTGAACAACACCAGAGCTTTCTCTTTTTGTCAGGGATTGCCTGTTATTTGTACAGCGCCTAAAGCTGCTTCTCTCCTCTGGCCTGAGCTATTATGGTAATAATGAGGAAGAACAACAGCAGCAGCCGTGCTCTGTATGTTAATGGCCGTGTGCCGAGGTGAGAGCAGGTTACAGAGTGCTGGGAAAGATGGAGAGGGAAAAAAAACAACAAGGTCAAGATGTGACAGGAACGTTTAGTGATAACTGTATAAACAGTGGAGAACTGACAGGCCAAAACTTTGGCAAAGAAGCATAATCCTGCTGCAGGGATACATTAGAAAGACAACAAATGCAGCACACGGTGATGGAACTGTTGGGAAAAGAGAATGTCATGAGGAGAATTTGTATTTTTTTTATCCCTTTCTCTTTTTTTTTCTTCAATTCTTAAGAAGAAGGTGGAAAACAAAACATCCTTTCTCAAAGAAAGGATGAAGAGGGTTTTTTATTCACAAGAAACAGGCTGTGAACATGAAATTCTTTAGGACAAAGATGATCAGCAGACTGAGATGATGTGAGCAGGCCATACTAATAAAACTGATGTATTCAGGACACACTGCACTGGAAATAAAAGAGAAGCTGTGGGATCACGAGTAAATTAAATGAAAATTAAAGCCAACCTGTAAGATGGGATGTTTAATTCCACACTGTTCAGGAGGTGCATACAAGAATCCCACGTAAAAGAAAGGTTTTGATAAAAGGAAGGATGCTCCTTACCCCTGGTCTTTCCTTTTGAAGGACCTGTTCCATGGGGCACACAGGATTGTAAGAAAAAACGGGCAAATCTGCACAATTTTAGCAGATGCAAAGATGTTCATGCAGGCAAGAGGACAGTGTCTGGAATTTTGTGCTAGGGAGTCAAAACATTTTTTGATTTTATGAGGGATCTTTGTAGAGGGACCTTATTTGCTATATTTCCAAAAAACCATAAATTGAGTTACCCAGAATCCTCCCAAGAACATTGCTTTATGATGTTTTGTTCATTTTTCTCTGACATATCCCACTTGTCCTTGTGTTTACTACTTCCACCCCACAATACAGCAAACCTCTTTTGCCCCTTCCATTCCTCTGGGATGAGTCTGGTTCGTTCAATCAGGCTACTTTTCCTGGCATATCTATTTCCAAAAGTATGGGAAAAAAGTAATTTAAAAGTAAATTGCCCCTTCATGCTAAATGGAAATAGCTAATCTATTTGATTACCAATCAAATATAATATTAGTCAAATTTGAATATTTATCTCTTTGACCCCTATATGAGGTCACTCTCAGCCTCACCCAGCAGCTCTGCAGTCACAGCACCCTCTCCAGCTCTCCTGGCCGCTCCTGTCAGTCAGCAGCTCTTGCTCCAGGCATCTTCCTGGGGCAGATGCTGCTGGAGGCAATGCCAGCCAGGTCCTGCAGCCAAGTACAAACCCTGCTGTCTTAGTGGAGGAAAGTGTGCAAAATGCCTTCTTTGGAGGTGTTTTTATTGCAGATGCTTTCTCTATTGTGAACAGCTTTTCAAACCCCCTTAACACAAAAATCCAGTGGTGTACATCTGAAAAAACATGAATGTGAAGTGAACAGTTATTATGAAACTAATAGCTTTCCCTCATTTCTCCTCCAAGTCACTCCAGGGGTAGGAGGACCAGGAGCTGGAGAAGAGCTGGAAGAACCTTCCTAGGCTGGTACTGAGGGACCCAAGCCAAACCCACCTTGGTGCACCTGGAAGATAATTCACAGCAAGTTTTGGGCTGCACAGCAGTTGCCATCCCCGTGCCTGCAGGGCCCAAAGAGACGTCCTGGTTTCTGTTCAGTGGACTGCTGAATGGAGATGGACATGGCCAGATCTCTAACATGGCCCCTGGAGAGCAGGAGGCATCACCCAATCATCCAGTCAGTACAACCCAGAGGCTTTAAATATTAATTATTTTTATTCTTTTTTTATTCTTTAAATATTAATTCTTTTTATTAATTCTTAAAAAAAAGTAATTATTCTTTTAGCAGGAGTCCCTGCTACTTTTAAGCAATGCTTTTTTTGCACGAGGTTATTCACCTCCCAAAGAAGTACTGAAGACTCTGCCATCTCTTGACCCTCAGCCACGAGCTGGGGACCAAGAGAGCTGAAAGAATGAGCCCCCCCAAAGAGTAAATGTTAGAAAGAACTGATTTGGAAATAAATTGACTGAAAATCTTTATTTTCCAATACAACATATGAAGTGAAAATAAAAGAGTAACACAAGTGGGGTGGGAAAATTTTCATCTTGTCAAAAAATGACTTTTCTGCCTACTAAAATGTTTCAACAGATACGTTTAGCCTCATACTGAGACAACTCAGAAAATATTTCCTGATATGGATAAGACTTCCCCCCAATGCTCCTTATTTAGTTTCTTCTTTATAACCAGATTTATAACAGCAGTCCCATGAAGATAACCCTTAATATGATGATTAGGGCAGATTTATTATTCCAGCCTAGCCCATCTTCTCCCCTTTTGCCACAGATTTGGTGGCATACAGAGCTGAGATTGATGGTCTGCTTAAGCATGCAGCTAGCACCAGTCTCAGTTACTGAAATGAGCTAATGAGAAAAGTTTAAGAAGTCTCCCCATGCTCCTCACCATCTTCTAAACAGTCAAAGCTCTCTCACCAAGAGACAGAGTTGGCCTTTCCTCATCTCCCTGCAGGCAGTGCCATCAGATTGCAGCTGCCCAGTCAGGTTCCCCTTAGAGATAACAGCCAGTTAGAAATTTAAAGTGTGCCAGGGAGCTTCAAACCTCCAGCATGGCACAAATTAATGGAATCTCACATCACCAGCAGGAGACAGTTGTTCTTTGAAGTCTCTCTTCCCAGGGTACAAACAGACCAGTAATGACAAAAGGTAGATGGGTGGGTCAAGAGCAAAACTTCCACTGCTCGCAGCAGCTCCAGGTTTCTCCATAGCTCTGACGGGATCTGTGACCAGAAACCTAAAAGAAATGCACAGAGGGTGCTGTAGGCTGCTGCAGGGGCTGGGAAAGCTCTGTTGTTTCCTCCTTGCAGCTGGGCAAAGGACTGAGGGCTGCCAAAGTCTCTGTCTGGCCAGGGCACTTCTCCTGGCAGAATGCTGGGAAGAGCAGGCAGCTGTACCCCGAGGGCTGAGCGACAGATTCTGTCATCCATTGGAGCTGAGGTGCCGGCTGTAATGGTTGGTCCTTCACCTTTTGAATGGACTGTGAAAAAGTGCAGTTGAAAGTACATTATTTTCCAGAAAAAATAAGCTTTTCCCATCTCACACATCAAAGCTGCTGTTTTGCAACTCAGCCATGTTTGCTATGCCATCCTTTCTCATTTCTGAGACTCCTCAGAGGCTCTTTCTGAAAATCTGGCAAGACAACAACTGATCTCACCAGAGCTGCATAGTTTTGTCTCTCTCATTCCCTGTTATTGTAGATAATTAGGCAAAACTTAAAGCAACAAAGTCGTGTGGTATTGACAAGGGATCTTTGGAGGTTTTTTCTCCACCTGGCCCTTTTTTCCCCAGCTGAACATCATTTTGAGTACACAGGGGCTTGAAACACTCTTCATCACATGTGGAGGTGATTTTAAAGATTCCTGCAGCAGCAGGTCCCTGCAATCCCAAGAGGAGTCCTGCAATGCTTTTTCTCACCCAGTCCTACTGGAGTGGAGCACCTGCCACTTAAAAAGCAAGATAACAGCAGCTCCCTGAAGTGGGGAAACACCCAAGAAGACATCAAGAGGCCACAAACACAAGTATGGACACACAGATGTCCCTTGCTCGAGGCAGCCCTGGCAGGGGAAGGACAGCAGCTGAGCAGCTGAGGCTTGGCCACTGTGCACCTCAGCGACTCACTGCTGGGGACAGTGACACTGCTGGGGACAGTGACACTGCCGTCCCACCGTGGGCCCTGGGGGTGCAGGGCAGAGCTGGCAGCGTGAGCCAAGCAGTGCAGCAGCTCCAGTTTCGATTCAGGCTCTTCAGCTGTTGCCAGCACACAAGGGGTTTACCAGCCCCAGCATTAGGAACAAACATGTTCCAATCTTACGTAACCAGTCCTGAGGGGCGTTGCCAAGTAAGCACAGCTTAAAATCAATCAGGCAACAGCACAGTAAAATATTTAGCACTTGGCTGAGTGTCTCCACTTGCCCCTGCCCAGCATCCATCCTGGGACAGACACAGGACCTGTGGGGAGGGCGAGGAAGAGAAAGCAACGGCCTTGGCACAGCCTCCCATGCTTGGCCAGGGCAATCCCGACTCCAGGGAACAGCTGGACCCTCAACCTCAGCTTTCAGCTTAGTTTCACCCAGCAACGAGGACAAGCCCATACCTCTGAAAAACTGCTGTGGCTGTGGTTACAGTGCTGTAGCTGCTGCTGCTCTGAGGCCCTGCATTTCTTGCTGGGCGCAAATAGAGGGTCAGCTGGGAGCTACAGCTCTCAGTGTCCCCGTGGAAACCATCTCCCAACCTGGAGAGGGTTGGTGCCAGCATCCTACGGTCTGCTCAGGGGCCAAATTAATTCCTGGAGTAATGCCTTTACCTCTGATGTCCATCAGCAGCGTCTCAGCTGGACCTGAGGCTCCTCTGAAGCCTCTCTGCACACACCAAGCCTCTGCTGTCACTGAGGTGATTTTTACTCTTCCTTAGGAAATATAAAGCTCTGAAGAAATCTGGCCTAAAAGAAGAGAGATTCTGATTAGGTATAAGGAAGAGATTTTTTATGGTAAGGATGTTGAACCACCGGAACAGGTTGCTCAGAGAGGCCACAAACACAAGTATGGACACACAGATACCCCATCCCTGAAAACATTCAAGGTCAGGTTGGATGGGGCTCTGAGCAACCTGGTCCAGTGGAAGAGGTCTCTGCTTATTGCAGGGGGCTGGACTAGATGGCCTTTAAATGTCCCTTCAGAGACCAGCTATTCTGTGATTCTATGATTCTTTGAAATTCTGACTTCAGCCAAGGCCTGGAAATGCTGAAACATACGGTTGGAAATTAACTTACCTCCCTTGGTGAAGTTTGCTTTAACGCTGAGATGCCAGAGGATCAACTGGATTAGGCTGGAGACTAACAAAATAGTCTTCCCCAGTAAGTACATTTGGAACAAAACTATGCTCAAGGGTCATTGTGGAGCAAACTGCAGACCCCCGAGTCCAGGGGAATTAGAGAAACTCATGGTCCTTCAATGGGAGAAGCACTGTGTCCTACCCGGGACAGGAGTGTTAGGGAGTGATTTTAGGAGAATTCTCCAGCTGATACTTCAGACACTTGGAAAATCTGTGTTTGAAGAAGCCAAAGCACAGCATTCTCTAGCAGCAAAGCAAAGCAGTGGTGGGAGGAGAAAGGCCAAGGCACACACTCCATCAAAGCGCCTCAGCGTTCTTTAAAATTGCCTTTGCCGTGAACATTTTCCTTGAAGGTTCAGATTTCAGGGATGGAAGACAACAATTTCCTCAGGATTTTTCCAAGATGCTTGAATACTTTCTCATCCCATCTATTTAACTGGCCCTAAAAATGAGACCTTTGGGTTTCAGTGCATCCCAGAGAATTATTCCACTGAAATTCCTTAGCTTCCTCCACAAAAATACGAATCAATGATAATGATGAGAGAAGATCTGTTCAGACAGAGAAGAGAGATGGACCAAACTTAAACCATTACTAAAGCACCTGAAATCACAGTCTCTGCAATCTGCATCCAAGTCTTTTGGCATATGAAAAACTGAGACGTGGGCATACTTCTGTTTTTGTTAAGTGTAAAGCCAACCGTTTATATGTTTTATACTTTTCAAAAGGTAGAGTTAGGATAGGATCATGGGCCATAGGATCCTTAGTGTTAGAGCCAATGAAGATCAGCCTAATCACATCAGCCATGCCAATTCACCCCGGCTGAAGCTGTTTTACATAAAGTGCAAACCTCTCCTTCCTTGCCTTCTCTGCAGGCACGTTGTAGTTGGAAATGCCAATAGTTTGAGGTGATAGGAGTATCACACAAAGCTTTGACTGACCACCTCTGAGGTTAGAACTGTGCTGGACACAGCAATTTGGATCCAGTAGCTCTGCCTCGTCAACTATCTTGAGCAGCCTGGACTGATTTCTGCATTTCATAAGCTCAGCATAATTTGCTGCAAGTTTTCCTCTCAGTGATCAGTAGAAAATGTCCCAATGGGACTCTGCGCTGTGTTTCCCTGGAGGAAATGAGATTTTTGGACTGAAAAAAAGAGGGAAAAGCCACCTTTTCAATATTATTATCATTCATTAACTATGAAGCAGTGACTGCTGTAAATCCCAAACCTTAGATTCTCTCTGCCTCCCTTGCAAGCGTTACACAGAAATGTAAGAAATAGGAGGGTTCCTGTCCCAGTGATTCCAGTAATTTATACAACAGGTAGATCACAAGAGGTGGATAAAGCTGGCAGACTAATTGCTTGCAGGTAAGAGGCATTTAAAACGGAGACAAGGTATTATGAAAGACAGAATCTGCACTAATCAAGCAAAGAAAAATGTCCAAGACACCAATAAAAACTGATGTAACATAGTGGTGTTTTGTCAGTAGAAGAAGAAAGAAGATTGACAATGATCTAGCACTAAAAATACAGATATTTGGACTTCAAAAGTATTGGGTTATTCATCCAAAGTATCTTTGATTGGATAGCCCCATGAGGAATGTGGAAACAGCTGTGAAACATGGAGGGGTTCTTAATCAGAAGTTGTGTTATTTCTTCCAAAAACATGCCCTTAAACACTGCAGTTATCCATAAATGAAAAAATGAGGAGCTGCAACACCTAAACATTGTGGAGAAAGGTTAAATTTTCATTTTGGAAGCCAAAGTTCTCAATGAGGACAAACACCTGCTGAAATGAAAGAGAGAGAACAAAACCACAACCACCCCCCCCCCAAAAAAAACCTCAAAGAATTTCTGCTGAAAAGCAATTTTAATGGAAAAATTTGCCATTTTTAATTCAGGGCCAGATGGCGCCTGCAAAACTCAGCCTTGACTAAAGAAGGGTATAAAACTCTACCTAAGAAATGAAAAAAAACCAAAACAAACCAACCAAACCAAAGAAACCAACCAAATTAATCTGGAAGAGATGGCTGTTGAACATGTGTACAATTTTTGCAACCATACAATAAGAGGATTTGTGTCTGGTACCTCTGGCAGTTTGGGATGCCACAGGCGCTTAAGAACTTGGGTCAGACTGAAGGAATGTGGCCAGGAAGGCAGGCAAAAATCTAGAGGGCTTGAAAGGGGAGGACGGGGTGATGAACTCTAAATCAGCTCTTTTCCTGCCCACCTTATTTCTGTCAAAACAGGTCTATGAGCATTTCTGGTAGGTTTGGGTATAAAAGGAATAGGATACAGGGTGTGCCCATTTGGAAGAAGTCACTAGCATGTTGTTAAATATTTAACTTTCCAAATTTAATTTGTTAAATCTGCTGGGAGCAGATTGTTTGCAGTGTGGTCTGGGAGCGGTTCCAGGTGAGCAGTGACTTTAGCCCTGCTTGCTTACCCTCTCTCTGGGGCATGAGGGACAACACGGAGTGATGAAGGGTTCGAGCTCCTTTCCAGCTCTCCCTTTTTACAATAAATGGCTCTGTTTCCCAACTGGTTGTAAAACCAAGTCACTGCAGTGTAGCTGTTCTGATTTACACCAGCTGAAGGCCTGGCCTCCAGTTCGGAGGAAATGGGCTGCCAGTTTAATTACTTCATCCCTGGTGTGGTATTAATAACCTGGGAATAAATGTAATGCTGCTAAGTAACAGCCACGCTGAAGATTTTGTCACATGCATGACAATTAATGTATGGTGCATGGTATTTCTGCTCCTCCTGAGTTCCCTTTTAAATGATGCTCCTTGTGATTTGAATTTCAAAGAGTACTTCTCCGAGTGTTTCTCGTTATTGATGGTGACTGCTCGCAGGAGCAGCTCAGTGCTGCTTTGTTGGCTCATCGGTTTTGATTCCATGCCCAGATGCTAAGGACAGAAGCATGCAATTAATTTGGAAGCACAGCCCTTCACTGATTTCAGTTGGGAGATTTTTCTTGAGCACCAGAGGCCTGACACATCCCTGTCTACCTTTAATAGTGTCTTTACATGGAAAATATCTTCCTTTCCCACTACGGATCCCTTTTCTGAGAAGGGATCTCAAAATTCTGCTGTATATACACAAATATGTGTTGTAATATACAAAGAGACCAGCAGAGAACCACAAGCTGTAGGCGATCCCCTCATCGTTGTAGGGAAAAAGAGACATTTTGGGACACTGATGAGTAAGGTGAAAAGGAAAAGGAGTTTGGGATCCAGACCTCTTCCCATGAACAGGAAGAGCAGGAAACAAAAAATCTGCTTTTATTTCCCAAGACCAAGGTTTTTTTTTTCCCCCCCATGGAATCATAGGGGTCTTTGAGGCTTCTGAGGAACTTTCCTGTAGACATCCTGGTGCTCTGAGCCTGGAAGTTCTGGCTAGGGTAGGACAAGTGGAGCATGCCTGCCTCAAGACATCTCCATAGTCAGAGCCTGGGAGCTAAGGCTCTGCTAAGGCACGAGGGACACAAGCTCCCAGGCTTTCTGCATCACACAGGACATGCAGAGAATCTCCAGAGTACCTCTAGGGTATTTGTTAGGACATTTGCTTTGGGAAAAACCTGCCCTCTCTCTTTAACAGCTACTCCACAGGAAAAAAGAAAACCACTCATCATACATAAAAGACAGGTAAGCAAAGAGAAATTAATAAGAAAGATAAATTTATGTTCCCCTGTGCAATTCAATCCATTAATTCAATGAGGATTCCTGGCAGCTAGGTGGTTTTCAGCCAGAAGGATTAATTCTTTTAGTGGATCTAGTGAAATGTTGTGGGACTGCTGAAGAATACTCAAGCCATTTCTCCTCAGCTACACTGCTTACAAACCGTGATGTCTTATCCTTCTGGCTGTCTCCTCACCTTTGCCCTTCCACAAGTTTTCATATCAGTGTCTTTCTCCTCCCCACCAGGGAAATCTGATTGTTTCTCATGGAGCATCTCCAACTTTCACCAGCTTCTCACTCTTGTTCTCTCTCATGTTCAGGACCTTCGCTTGTTGTGTCCAGCCATTTTCCATGGTCTGTCCAGGTAGACAACACTGAGGGCAGGTCTTGTCACTGCCTCCATGCCTTAACAGGTCTGCAGGCTCTTGTCAGGCATCCTGAGGAGCACTGAGTTTGTGTCCTTAGCATGGGAGATGCAGCAGGAGACTGGAAGTGGAAATCTGAACTCCTCTTCATTTTCATAGCCTGTTAGTGCAGAAAGAAAAAGGCATTTTCTTTTGGTTTTGCCAACCCCAAAGCATTTTTCTAATGTTACAGGACAAGCAATGTCTAGTTTAAATCTGAAGGATGATGGAAAATTTGGATGCCATCGTGTCCTTTGTGCACAGCTGCTGTTGAGGCTTCTAAGCTCTGGGGCTTCACCCACACTGTGTAGGCTGCAGGCAGCAAGGAAAGAGCCTGGCATTCTCCTTAAATCATAATTGCCAAGGTGGGAATCGGACACAGAAGTCTCAGCTCAGCATCCTCCTGCTTCCAGCCACTGCTCCAGGGAGTTGGATCTCCCCCAGATGACTTGTGTGGAGTCCCTTGACACTGCCTGGATGATCCAGGGCTTCTCCACACACCCAATAATCTTTCTTTAAAGGGGTGAACCAACTCAGTGTGACAATCTGCAATCAATTTAATTTAACTTTATCCATCAGCAATTAATTTAACCCAGCAGCATGCCCAGATATAAACCCAGGTCTGAGATCCCCTACAGGACTAGGTGCTTCCAACCCCCACTTTTACTGTCCTGGCTACTTGAAGTACCAGATTTCTGGGGAAAGGACTGTCTCTTACCATGTTATGTACAGGTCCCTGCGTTGCCTTTTCCTGGTCTTAAAATTGAGAGCCAGACACAGTTAAAGGGAAAGGAGTTTTTACCTCGGTGTTTATTTAGGATCCTTGGTGCCCCACACCGTCCCAGTGCAGTGCGCCGAAGTGCCCCCCGGAATGCACCCCCCGATAGATCGTGTGTACAACTCACAGGCCTTGCAAATCAGCAAATCTATCACAGATTCCCCAGTGAGAGACTTGAATGAATCCCCCATTCTGAGGAGTCTCCCCCCTGGATGGGCCTGTCTCAGTTTACAGGATGTGTTCTAGAGAGGACCTTGGTGTCTGGGGCTGTCTGACCCTTAGACTCGAGGCTGCCCCAGGGGGTTTGGTCTCCTGCCTTAACGGGACACGGGGTATCAGACTGAGGGAGTTACAAGTGTGTGGGCTAAAAGCACTAAGGATATATAAAAGCTATATAAAAGGCTATATAAAGGAGTATAAAAGGGGTATATAAAAAAAGGCAAAAATCTTCATGGCATCACCTGCATACTGCGTGCCTGAGCAATCCATAATGGGTCAAATTTCATGGCACTCAGCTCCAAAGAAATGTCTGATTTAAACAAAGCGGTTTCACAGTGGGTGAAAAGGCATTTAAGGTGAGCTGCTAGATAACTCAGGAGATCCTTAACCACATCCAAGAGGAACCTTTATCATCTCAGATGTTTGTCTGACTCCGTTCAAGGTCTGTAGCACCTAAATATTTCACCAGTGGCCGGTTCCTTTCTTTATAAAAAAGTCGCAAGGTGGCCTTGGCATGTTTTCTGTCTGACAGATGGCCACATCTCAATTAGCACTAACCTGTGCCTTTCCTGTCTACCTCCAAAGGCCAGTGCAAGGCAGCACAAAAATGACACAGCTCCCTCTCCCTTGGGGGTGCCCATGCTGGTCAAAGAGCCACCTTTTGGACAGGAAAACGTTAGTGCCAGAACTTGCTGTAAGGCCTCCTGGAAGAATCCCAAAAAGTTCAAACACGAGAGCTGTATGCAGTGAGGCAAGGCACAGATGGCAAAATAAAAGCAGTGCAGGTTTTTTCTGAGCCTCTGAGTCTCTCAGCTCCTGGACATACGAGAAACTGGGCCACTTTGGCTGAATTCAGGCAACTTGTCCAAGGCAAAGGAGGTACAGACAACCCCTTCTAGAGACTGGAATACGTAAAACGTTCATCCTGCCCCACTTTTCCTAACAGGTCCCTCCAAATTAGTTTAGCACCAGATGCAAAGACCTCCTTCATCCTCCTGGCAGATGATATCTAGCAGCCACTCCTGCTTTAATTAGGCAGACAGTGACTGTGTTTAGATTTTCCCTCTGTTGCACGTAAGTATGCATATCCAGCTTATAGAGTTCAAAGCAATGAAACATTTGATCTTGAGCTAAGCTACATCATTCACTCAGCCAAAAAATTGTATCTTTTGCTTGTCGATTTGCTGTGAATACAGAATAAGAGAAAAACGTGCTCAGCTTGGCTTAATCCAAACTCTCATCTTTATTCTGGTTTCAGGACTACCAGCAAACAAATCAACACAAACTTCAGCACCCACACAGCTCAGCCATTCCAGCTAACCAATTTTTCTTTCTCGGAGAGTTAAAAGCACTCCTGGCTACGCCTTTGGGGTTGGATCCAATTACATGGAAAGATTCCTTTTGCCTTTGGCAAGAAGAAATTACAGATTTTGGGCTATTTCCTGATTGCTCTGTTCCATCACTCCGAATTATAATCAAGCTACATATGGTTCATACCATACCAGTAATTCTGGTGCCAGGATTTTTGACTGACAGAACCCACAAGACAAAAGCCCTGCACAACTTGGAGCACAGGGTCCCAGGGCTTAGTTGTGCCCTCTGAGTGATGAACAATTCTTTGGGTATTGTAGAGCTGAAGGTTATTATTTTTATTCTGGTTCACTATCACTGTAAATACCAACTCTCAGCCCTTCTCCTCCAAACCCTTCACCTTTCCATCCCCTCCACCTCCTTCTGCTGTCTTTGCACCACAGAAGGGTTTAGGAGAAGGAGTGCAGCGAAAGATTTAAGCTGGGTGGGTTCTTCTGCTGGAAGGAGGAAGTTTCTCTGCGATGATCTAGAAAATCTGGGCTCCAGTCTCGTACCTGGAGCAGGCAGGAGGAGCAGCACTTTGTCTATCCTCTCTCCTTCCCTCTCTGGTGATAGGTGGTGCTGCTGCTCTTCCTACAGACCAGGAATGCACTTACAAGGCACTGTCTTTCCACTTTCTTACTCGTGGTGTCCTGAGCATGCATCACATCCTAGATTCTGACTTTGGGAAGCTGAGGACCGCAGCGTAATGTGACACTCCCACGAGCATTTCAGCACATCAGCAGATGTACCAGCTAATGATTCTCCTGAAATCCTGCTGGCTACCACAAAGCTCTGTTCCTGCAGCATTGGATGTGTGGCTTCCAGACCAGGACTCTCTCCTGCTCTCACACTGTGACGGTTCCCACACGGTTTGGCCCTGAGGCTTTCAGAGCAGCTCTGTCTCCAAGGGCTCTCCCAGACAGACTGCTGAGGTGGTGCAGAGCACCCAGGCGAGCAAAGATCAGGGCTGTGAGCCTCCCCAGGCAGGTGCTGTTCCTTAGGCTGCTTCCACTGAAGGCAGTGGCCAATTGTTGGGTCAGTATTAGCCCTGTAACAGCCCCAGCGAGAGCGACTCGTGGTGAAGTGATTTCCCTGAAGCTGTAGTGGTTTGTGCCTGCAAAGCCTCATCCCTTCCTTGACTCCTGCAAACCTCCATTTTGTAAGAAGAGCTGTTTGCACATCTCTGGTAATTTCTGCTGCCAGGTGGCATTTCCTTTTCACATCCTGCCTTGATGGCTCCCAAATCCCTGGCTCCTCACAGGCAGAAACTGAAGGACCACGGAGGCTCACAAGCCATCATGGGCTGCCCTGCTCCAACAGCCATCAGACCCAAGGGAGGGGGACTTTTCTTCCTGCCCAGCTTTGCCCCTTTCAAATATCTCTTCGTGCTGCTCCCTGTCAGTGCAGCACTTGGTGCTTCTGTCTGCACAGAGGCTTTCCTGCTGAGGTGCATCTCCATCAGCTGTGAAGGAAAGCACCTTTAGAAACAAAAAGAAAGGGTTAATTACCACTGCTAGGCATATAGCATGAACCCCCCAATTTCTTCCCACGAGAAGCTGTGAAATGTGCTGGCCCAATGCATTAAGGATGCGTTGCACCACCTGCCATTGAAGAGGACTCTCGGTGATGCTGCTGCACCTGAAGAGAAACCACAAACGTGCCTGCTGCAGTTCACCTGCCCCACCACAAGCCCCTTTCTACTGCTGTTTGAAGAACTTTATCCCCAAATCAGCAGGGTACCAGTGAGCTGCAAGTATCAAAATCACATCAGGCATAGTCATCGGCTTCCCAGCAAAAGGAATAGGACAATTTATGGCAGATGTAGTGCAGTAGGGAAGTGGCATAATTAACACTAGTTAATTATGAGTTAATTAGAGTATTGGTAGATTCTTTGGTGGTTTTGGGCAAGAGAAGAGGCTGACTAGAAAAAACGGCAAAATATGCCCTGGTCTGTAGCAATGGTTACAACCTCTGCCATTGTTGGGTTGTGATTGCTCCTCTACTTAGACTGTCTTGGTTCTGCTGCAAAATTCAAGTAGACCAAATGAGGCCTGATTTCCTCATGGACACAAAGTCCCGTGGTCTTCCCAGGCTGAGTGAAGAATGTGCTTAGCTTGAAGAATGGTGAAAGTCGAGGAACAGCGTTAGAGGAAATTATTACTTCCCTGAGGTCACTGAACCTCACTTTGATAACATCATGGAAAAAAAGCACATTTTGGAAGTGTCAGAAGGAAACAAACTGCCTGGAAGTAAGAAACTTTGACTGGATGATCCAGAAATCCCTTCCCCAGTCCATTCTGTATAAATGAAATTTTTTCTTTCAAAACAAAAAAAATCCTAACAAATCGTTGTGGATTTCCCCCTATTTCACAAATACATTTGGTCACTAAAAACCTGTATTTCAGCAGGGATTCACCGTCCATCCAAACTAGCTGGTATCTCCAATCAGTAGCAGTGATGACTGATGGATTTTCACGGTAGGAGCTGAAATACCTTAGGTTGCAAACCCCCTTGAAGTTATATCCCCGTACAGGCAGAATGGAAAGACCTAAAAAGTGTTACTTGGTAAAGGCATAATGAACGTGATTTAGAGACTTCTGTTCCCAAGAAAGTCTAGGTGAAAAACACTCTGGAGAATCAGGGTGATCATAATTTGGGGCTATTTCTTTCTGCTGATTATGTATGAATTGTCTCCCAGTGCCTATTACATTCAGGACGAAGCTGTTTTCTCTAAGATATAAAACCTCCCTGCAGTCCGGATCGACTCAGGAATGAACAAGGGACGAGATATTTAGGAGGAGAGAAAAATCTTTTGTGAATACCACCAGGAAATACTAAACCAAAGTGAGTTTGGAAGACCAATAAAATGTGGTGGAAGAGCAGCAAACAGGGCTGGAGAAAAACCCTAATATGGGCTCAAGTCAGTTAATGTGTGTTTTAAATCTTGAACGTTCTCCTTAGGCAAAGATTTTGGCTTGGCTTATTTTGGGAGTATGAATAACAAATAAGCAAGCAGTGAGAGAAAAAAAGCCTTAACCCAGAGAGGTGGAGGCAGCAAAAATGCACCAGGGCTTTATGTCCTCGTGTCTCTCTCCCTGTAAAGGCAAAGGAAAGCGGTGATCTAAATGAGACATGTGATTTCCCAACAGCATTTTGAGCCGTGGATGTTGAAGCATCTAGAAAGGAGCGGTGACAGAGACGCTTTTAGGCAAATGACTTGGCTAGCAGGCCTGTTGGGAATGGAAAGAGGAGTGAATGAACACTGCTTACCCCAATTACGCAGGATTATTAGGAGAGCAGGGAACACCCCTCAGTGCCGTGGGATGCAGCCCAGTGTGCTCGTCATTACACTGAAAAATAAAACCCACAAACAATTAAAGTTCTCCAGACCTGCTGGAGCCTCCCCATCGCCTTGGGGAGCTGTGCCCGGTCCCGTGCTGGCAGTGCCCTCGCGGCTGGGGGAGCAGCCCCGGGGTCCCTCCGCGGCAGAGCAGGGTGTGGGGGAGCCGGGCTGGGGCGAGAGGAGCGGTGCCCGCGGAGGTTCGCTGAGCTCCGGTGTGTGGGGGGAGCAGACGAGACTTGGCTGGGAGGAAGGCCTAGAGAGGAGGAGGAGGAGGAGGAGGAGGAGAGGGGGGTCAGAGAGGGGAGGGTGTTGCGATACTCACCCAGGGCGGGGGTTACACACCGAGGGACGGGAGGCTGTTCCTGCTGCGCTGCAGAAGGAAAGTTGGCCGCGCTGCCGCGCAGGGCTCGTTCTCCTGCCTCTCTCCCTCCGCCTGCCTCTCTCTCTCTCTCTCTCCCTCCCTCCC
>VZTA01016542.1:48562-65063 GCA_013398855.1 Mohoua ochrocephala | reverse complement strand
GGGCGCTGAGCCGCCCCTCCGGCCGCGCCAGCGGGAGCACCGCGCCGCGGGTCACCTTGCAGGGAGGTGAGTGACCCCCCAGCCCACCCTGTCCCATCCCCTCCGGGCAGCGATGCGCCAAATACCCGCTCCGCCGCATCCTCCGGAGCATCCTCCGGAGCATCCTCCGGAGCACGGAGCGGAGGCGAGGGTACCGCGGCTCCCGCAGCCGCCGCGGCGGAGGGACTCCGGGGGGAGCGCAGGGAAGCGCGGGGGCTGAGCGGGGCCGCCCGCAGAGGTGCTTCCCCGATGCCCTGCGGAGAGCCCGAATTACCATGCCTGGTCTTGCCCGGCGGGGTCTGGGGGGAGAAGAGGCTTTGCCAGTGCCGCGGCGAAATTGGGAGCATCGGAAGGGAAAGTGCGCGCGGGGTTCTGCTTCTCCCTTCCCTCCTCTTCCCCATGAGGAATCCCATCTAGCGCACTGTGGCAGAGCAGCTTTTCCTCCCAGCTCCCGTCCGCCCTGCCAGCCCAGGGAAGGGGGAGAGGGCTTGTGCAGGGGTATGCGGGGGCAGAGCCCGAGCCGGGGGCAGGCGGCGGAGATGCTGAGCTCCTGGCAGCAGCAGCTGCCCGTTCCCCTCGCTATCCTGCTCCGGAGAGGCGCCGGACTGAATTTCTTTTCCTTCCCATCCTCTAGTTTGAGAGAGCAGTGACAGCTAAGTTGGAGACAGGGATGGTTGAGGCAAGGAGACAGCAGTGGTCCCTGCTGTCGGTGGCAGAGGGGTGACATTGGGTAAGTCCCCCATAATTGCCACGTCCTTCTGGATGGGGTATCCGGGTGTCACTAAAGCGTCCCTCAAGGGGTCAGTTCTTCAGCTGGAAGAGGCTGGCAATGCACTGAGACCTTTCTGGAATTGGCACTCCGGGAGTACAAGCCTTCCTGGAACAGGATCGGCAGCGCTCCCCAGTCCAGAGTGTGCTGCAGGGGGAGAGGTGCAAGGGCCTGCGTGGGACTGGTGGTTGTGGTGGGGTTTAACCCCCCAAGACAGAACATGGAGCAGGAGTGGCAGGAGTTGCTCCAGAGAGCAATCTGTTGAACTGTGCCTTCAAAATCACTGGAGGGAGGCTCTAGCCTCCGTGTGTAATGAAAGAGAAAGAAGGGGAAAAAAACCCTCAACTTTCCAGATAGATTAAATATTCAAATTACAATTAATTAGACATTAATCTGGTGTAAACAGAGCATTAGCAACAATTAAAAGATGCTTTGATGGTCTTAAACTCAAGATGATGCATTAACTGGCACATAGAGGGGGATTTCTGTGTATTCTAAAAGGCAGTCAGAACAGAGAATACACTTTTCTACATTCATGTATTTAAATGACTTAGTCTTAATTATGGTTAATGAACTGTCATCTTTAAAGTAGCTGCATGTAGGTGGTCTGTGCTAACTTCAAATTACCTCGCTCCTAAGACAAAGAGTGATTTTACTGGACAAGGTGACATTTTATTGGCAGTTTTGGTAACTACAGGTCATGCCAGGGTGTGTGCAGGATAAATTCATTTGTAGCAATTAAACAAAGTCTCCTCTCATTAAGTGGGCAGGCAGATGTCTCACACCACTGGTGCCACACACCCTGGAATAAATCTCTACACACAGAGGAGGGCTCTTCCTTACACAAATGCAGATGTAATGCAGTACTGGTGTACACAGGCACCACCACAACACATTTAACTTGAGGAAGGATGCTCTCAGGGTTTAAAATGCTTTTGCTTCTGAGGAGACTGTTAGAGAAAATGTGCAACATGGTTGGATAAGGTTTTTTTGTCTCTCTTTCTACTGCAAATTCATATCTGCAGACAGCTGTAAATGCTTCCAGGAGAGTTTTTTAATACTGCCTATGTGGTTACTAAGATTGCAGATTACATGTGTGGTTATTAAGAGCCCAAATTTTGTCATCTTCACTTTGAAGACTCGAATTTTTACGGGTTATTGTTTGTACGGTGCAACTGGGGGGAAAAAAAGGGAAAATAACTGCAGAGGTGCGCACAGGAGAAAAATACTCTGCGTGTTCACTGGCTTTGCTTTGACAAACATGGATAGTGGCTGTGTGCAAGTGTCTGAATACACATCCTCCAGCTATCGTGTCAATTGTTTCTGAGCACCCTTTCTCTGGCAAAAGCTGGAAACTACTTTGAATAGTGGGATCACAGCAAAATGCTCCTCTTCAGATGTAGGTGCCTGTGACCCCGAGGATTCACATGGAGCTGGTCTAACCTGTGGCACCTAAGAATCAGAAGAGTCTGTGATTTGAATTTGGTGCTGTAAAACCAGAAGAGTGACAAACGGGTTGTTTTCACTGCACAAGCAGAGACTGCATTTTGAAGCAGTGGTGCAGTGCATGAGTGGTGTGAGTCCATGCGTGCCTTTAGCAGTGCCAGTTTTACACCTGGCATCCCTACGGATGTGCACTTGTATGGGTGTCTCTATGAAACCTGAATGTGCAAAGTTCCCTCATTTACCCATAACTGCCCAAATCGGTGCTGTATTTCTGTCCTTACGCTTTGAGGCTTCACTGAGGCACGAGAAGAATGAACTGATGCTTCACACCAAGTTGGCATCATTCTAGCAGAGGTTTGATGGGATTTGTGTGCTTTTACTGACTGCTCAGACACCTCAAAAATCCCCAGGGAGAACAAAGAGCTCTGAAATGGTGTTTGCAAAAGGACAGAGTCATAGAATGGCTTGGGTTGGAAGGGTCATTAAGATCACGTAGTTCCAAGCTCCCTGCCATGGACAGGGATACATTCCACTAGCTTGAGTTGCTCAGGGCCCATCCAACCTGAAAACCTCCAGGGATGGGGCATAATCAAATAGTTCAGCTTCTTGAGAAAGGACCTAGGAAAGGCATCCAGCCTGGTGTCAGGTCCTGCAGGACAGCTGTGCTCAGTCTGCTGCTTCAGGACAGCTCCCACCTGCGATGACTTATCCAGTCCTCTCCCAGCGGGTGGTGTCCCCTTGTCACCCACCCAGCTTCCAGCTCCTGTCCTTGTGCTCTTTGCAACAGAGCAATCTCCCTTCTTCCAGCCGCATGTGGCTCACAAGATGATGGAGGCAAGGTTGTGTTGTGGGTATGCTGCCAGCCCAAAGCCTGTGCCTCCCAAATAGAAGCCCCTGAGGTCCTATATTCCTCCTTCTCCCAGAGGAAGGAGGGGATGGGATTTTTCTTCATGTTCAGACAGTGCCCCGAGTCTAATGGGCATCAGCACTTTTCACTTCCAATCTTGTTTCTGCAGGGAGGGGTGAGTGCAGGGTTAAGAAAGGTCTACAAAGGTCAAACTATGGCCCACTGATGCTACTGCTTCATTTTTCCCTGTCTGCCTCCAGCTACCACTCTCGCCATGGCTGAACCACTTACTCTGTAAAGCTTTTGTCCCACGGTGTATTCCTGGCTCTGCAATTTTTCTAGAGTCTTATGGAGCACGGCTGATTTTATGGCCCCAGAAGCGGCTGTTTACTCTAATCATCCCTGCCCGGATGAACTGACTCCAGCAATTTTACAGTGTTTTTCTAGCAAAGTGACTTACAGCCCTGGGGTGCTTTGCTTGGGGCAGGAGGTACAGAAACTTCCATTTTGCACCAAGTCTGCACCACCAGGCTGTCTTCCTGTTCTGCCATCTCTTTGTTTTCCATTTCCTGAGAGACTCTCAGGGTTCTTTTGGAAGCTCTTAAAGTAAGAATCTCTCCTCATGGCTCAATCTCCCCATTTTGAAATGGGTGTGGGGAGCTGACGGGTGATGCTGGGTATATTTGGGGTTGTATGATGGCCCTGGTTTGCTGTACTGGGGAGCCTCTGGAAAACACAGCAGAAAAAACACAGTCAGACTTTCTGACTGCTTTCACTCTGCAGAGTAATTGCCAGGAGTGGTACAGGTGTCGAGGTGTTTTTACACTGGTGCCTTCCACAACAGCCAGGGTTATTTACACCACAGCAAGGTGCTGTACATCAGGCCAGTTATTCATTATCTGGAAAGCGCAGTGAATGAAAAAAGTTGCAAGCTGAGACTGAACCCCACCAAGAATTAAGGCTGAAAAATTGAAGTCGTGAAGGAGGATTGCTAGGAATGTCTTAATGTGCCTCTTTTTTTTTTTTTTCTTGGAGGCAACTTGAGGCACAGTGAATTAAAAGCCAGCTTGTTCGATTAAAAATAAATAAATGAAACATAACATTTCATTTTAGCTCAGGCAAAATGCTTCCATCTGCTCAAAAGGAAATACTTTGTTGCAGGAATAACATTATTATGTTTTAGGTCAACGCAAGGTAATTCCTCCTTTCTTCCCCACTCCATTCTTTGGTTCAGATACTGAATTAAGCAATCAATTATTCAGGCAGATATGCAGATGGTAATTGTTTTAACATATATCTCTGCACAGGCAATCAGGAGACCTGGATTTTATTTCCAGCTCTGTCTTGACATGACCTTGGGCATTTCACCATACTCCAAGTTCCTCGTTTTTAGGAGGACAGATCACATCTCACAGTGGATTTGCTGCATATTGGTAATACTAAAATAGCACGGAGGTCTTTTTAATTCCACTGTTAGCAATGAAACATTTAGCTATCACTAATGCATGCATTCCTAATTTTCCCAGTGTGAGTTAGTTGCACTGCCTTACGAAACTCCCTGTAGTTTACTTAATAGGGCAAAAGGAATTTCAGCTGCTGAAATACAGCATTCCCTTAAAACAAAATCTACTTTAATAAGCCCAGCTAAATCAAAGAAGAAAAATACAAGCGGGAAAGGGTTTTTTTCCCTTCATTTTGCTAAATATTTCACTTTGTAATCAGCACTCCAGATCCATACATGGCCTGTGATTTCTCTCACGCAAAAGGTCCGTATTTGGTGTTGCAGTTTCTAAATGGCTGGAATACCTCAAACCATGCTGAAGCCTATTGCACTGTCCTTTAGAAACTCCCTCTTCCCTGAAAGCTCATGCCAGGAAATCTGCAACTTCCTTTCTTGATGTGGGGCTTGAACTGCTCTTCAAGAGAGCTTTCTGCCCTCTGTTTTCTCTGCGCTGGCAGAGGGGAAACCAGCGTCAAACCCAGGGGCATTTTGTTGAATCTGATAATCCTGAGGCTGAATCAGTTTCTGCTGGTGGTGCAAAGGGTCACTATTGCCCCTTCTTGCCATCCTGGTGATTTAGAATGACTGAGGGCTTTGGGAGCAGTACATGTCTTTTGGGGATCATGGAAGACAGGTGGGAATCTGTGAGGATCAGAGGGATTTGAATCATAGGATAACCTATAAGTTGAAGGAATCTGAAGAGGTCTCCAGTTCTATTTCATGCTCAAAGCAGGGTCCGCTCTGGGATCACATCATGTTCCTCAGAGCTTCATTCAGTTGGGTCTTCAAAACCTCCAAGGATGGAGACTGCAAAACCTCCCTGGGCAGCTTTTTCCTGTGCTTGACTGTATTCGTGGGGAAAAGATTTCTGCTGATATCCAGTACCCCCATGCAGAAGCACACAAGTTTCTGAGCCTTTTTTCCTGGCTGATGACCTGCCAGATCTGCAAGGAATGGCAGAGGGTTCAGCCTTAGGCTTTGGCAGCAGATGGGGACTCTGCCTTCAGCTTCACTTGCCTTCATCTCCAAGTTTTCTTGCCAATAAACCAGTCTGCTGGGCTGGTGATGCTTGGTCTGTGTGGATGAGTGTCCTTCTGGTCTGCTGTGAGGACATGGCTGGGGCTTTTCAGCCATAGCCCAATGTTTCAACAGTATGGCTTGTTCAGAATTCAGGGGTTTTGAATTCAGAGTTTCCCAGCTGTTCATTCACACAGGACTCTGGGTGCCTGGCTAGGGTCTCCAGAAGGCTGAAGCACCCTTAAGCTGTGCAGAGTCCCATGGAGAGAGGAGGAAAACGGCATCCTGCCAGGTCCCAGGAGAGCAAAGGGGTTTTGGGTCAATGGGCAGTAACAGAGCTGGCTTCTGCTCCTTGTCTGCTGGAGGCTGGGGCACAGCATTTAGCTGTTCTCTCCTTGCCCTCCCTACAGCTGGCATTTCTCTGTCTCACACCCTCTGCTTAATTAGTTTGTCAGGCACTGTCATCATAGCAGGAGGCTGCAGAACACCCAGCAGAGCGTAGCTCTCATTGCAGCTCCTCGTTGTAGCTGGGCTCTGCTGTAACACGAGTGATAGCTTAATAAACCACAGCATTGCAGACTAAAGATCTTGGCACTGCTTGCAGCTTCTTATTAAAATTAGAAAGGGGGAGGGGGGAATGCAAGGAATTGGAAAGAGTGGAGGTTAAAATAATTAATGGACTCGCTTTTTATAGTAGACCGGGGTAAAAATGTCTAACCCCAAGGTAAACATTAGATGGAAGGTTGATATATTGATTATAGATATCTATCTGTTAATAACTTGAACTTGGCTTTTCCTTGTGGTTCCAGTCTCAAGTGTGAAAATATGGAATTGTTTCTGGTTGGCCTCAGTACCAGTGAGTGATTTGTGGGACAATTAAAATCGTGCTAAGACAGAAGAAATCTGAACCCAACCAATTAAAATTAACTCTGCATCTTGGAGCAGGCTGGAAAGCTTTCTTATTTCAAGAGCTCTGATGAATTTAATTTTCCTGTCAACATCATTCTGAAACCTCACTGTGGTCATAGGCAATGAGAGCTTTTTTCTGCTTTGAATGTTGGCTCCCTGCAGAGAAGGCACCCTCCCGTTTCCTCAGGTGGTCTGCCAGAGGTTACCTGCCCTGGCACTGCCATTCTGGGCTGCAGAGAACCTGGAAACCGGAGCAATCTTCATTTTAGAACCTGCCTGTGAATCACAGGCGTGTGAGCCAGGCCCAGGTCATGTCCATGAAAGCCCCTAGTGAAAATGGAGTGAGTGGATCCATGTCCAAGGCGTCCCTGCAGGCAGGACACAGGCTCTGAGTCCCTGCAAGAAGCACAGCTGCCTTTTGCCCCCAAGCATCACTCGTGACCATGTGCCACTCTCTGTCACACCTCCCTCTCAGCCTGGGGGATTCCATTCCAAGGAGTAATACTAATATAATTATTTCTTTCTCCTTTTTTTTCCCCTGTTAATATATTATACTAGAAAGGCCTGAGTCTCATCAGCCTCTTCCCATTAAGCAATACTCTTGCAGGGCCAAGAACATTGGGTCAGGCTCTGGTAAGGCAGGCAGCCAGCTACAGATTAAAATGCACCTAGGGTTAAACCATTTTCCTTGATTGCATGCTGCCATCCATGTCTCCCTGCTGACCTTCCCTGAGGCACGCTGGCTGCACTGCTGGGTGGGACTCCAGGGAGGATGTCCTGAGCAATGGAGTATCCCTGTTATTGGAGGAGATCTGTGAGGGAAGGATGCTCCCTGTCTTGTCCTTGCCTCATTTTGGATGTTTTCTTCCACTTTTTGCCTGTTAGCAAGGGGAAAGTGTCACTCAGAGTCTGCAATATTGGTTTACAAGACTGGTTTAAGTGCACAGAAGGTAAGCACCTGCCATGTGGATGTTTAGATCCATGGTAGGACTGAGCAACAATGCAGCTCTAAGGCATGCAATAAAACTGCCCTAAAATGGCATTTTCTTGAGTGCTGCTTAAGCCAGACTTTGTTGGAATGATGTGACCACAGGGAGCTGCAAGGCCTGACCCAAGTTTTCCAGCCATTGATGCAGTGTCAAAGTGTTGGCCTCTTCATACATTTCTCTGGGAGGGCACTTGTTTGGTTTGTGAATCTTCCTCCAATTTCTGCTACGTCTTTGGCATATTCCTCCTGACCATTTCAGTTTTCTTGGACAAATGGCAGGGATAAGAAGGCTTGCAAGAGGGTTTGCAGTTTTGGGGGAAGTCTCTCTGGCTTCAGCAGGGTTGATGGCTGATGTCGCACATCAGGGGACCTTTTACATTTTCCAAGGCAGCTCGGGAGGAACTGAGCAAAGTTTGAGAATTTACTCATTAGCTGATGAGTGTTTCTCATCTTCTGCCTGTAGGGATGTACTTTTATTTTGTTTCTTTGGGGGAGGTGGGAGGAAGAAGTGGAAGGTTTGTGGTCAAGCAGCTGGAGGCCCAGCAGAATACTCTTTCTACCTGGACTGCACATGTAACTTCCATGGGATCCCACTGTGGTGGATTTTCTCTTCCACAGCTTTCCTGCTGGTTCACTTTAGAGAAGCAGAAGAACTACTTGACAACACAATGAAATGGGGCTTCTGCATGTTAAACCAAGAGCTGGGAATGTAAACATGTCAGCACACTGGGTCAAGCTCTCTTGGATGTTAAACAAGTTTCTTGCTTAATTGGTAGTGTTAGAACAGCTCTTAGCAGTGGTTTAAATACCTGCTGCATCCAAAAGAGAGACTGAAGGTGTTTGAAGTCTGGAGTTAAGAGGAAATAACATTGGGCTTTTGCTAGGCAGTGCTCTGTTAGAAGTTGTCTGACATAAAAGGGAAATAGAGAGAAAGCACTGAGTAAAAAAATTCCACATGTTTATGTGTTTGTGCAGGTCATTCTTGGTTTCCTCCAGACAGCACAATGCAGACAGGTAATCCTACATTAATAATTTGGTTTTAGAGGATCTAATATGAAGAACTTCGAAGCCAGCAGCGTGTCTGTAATTTCCATGCTCATGCCCAGAAACAAACCCCTGAATTTACTGTTGCTGTGGCCAATACATCAGTGTTTCTTCAAAAGGCATTTTCCTTTGGCTACACCTGAGAAAAATGAGCAGCCTGATGAGAAAGTGTTTGGGCTGGAAAAAAAGGGTTTTCAAAGGGTGGAAAAGCACTTGCCAAGGGCAAAGGGTGGCTGCAGACACCAACAGGTGAACACAGCGCCTGCCCATCTTTTGCAGTTGCAGATTTCTGAGAACTGAAAACAGTTCTTTTAGGAATTTTTTTGGTGTTGGTCTTTTTTGGTTTTTTTTCCATCTCTTCTCAAAGTGTTTAGAGGAAAGGGACGGTGTCCCCAGGATGACAGTTGTGTACCTGTGGGAGGCTGGAGCAGGCACCAAAGCCATTCTCTGACGGGGTCCATCACTACCAAGACATTTCACCTCATCTGCTTCTCTACACCCTGTGGATGTGGGGCAGGTGTTCTTTGCCTCTCCAAGGGGGGATACATTTGGAGGACGAAGTCAGGGTGTGCACATATGCGGGGCTCCGATTTCTCTTGAGATGATATGGAAGACAAGCTGACTTGAGTCCCTCAATTCATTGCCTTTGTCCTCACCTCCATTTCTGTTTCCTTTCTTCATCAGGAAAATGGGAGCCACTCGCCCAGCGTGAACCCTAAGGCACAGCAAAACAAAGGCCACTGGTCCCAGTGCCTCGGACACCTCCCAGTATGGATGGCTTGGTTGAGCAGAACAGCGTGCTGATGCACAGTAAGATCACTGAGGCTGGGAAAAGGAATGGTTTAATTAACACGAGGAACTTAGTGGCAGAGAGCCGCGATGGTCTGGTCTCTGTGTACCCCACCCCTCAGTACCAGAGCCACAGAGCGGGCAGCCTGTCCTCTCCGAGACGCCTGGAGAACGGCAGAAGTGACCCCGTGCAGCAGCTCCTGGACCCCAACATGCTGCAGCAGACGGTGGAGTCTCACTACAGGCCCAACATCATCCTCTACTCCGAGAACGTGCTGCGCTCGTGGGGCGAGAGCCTGGGCTCGGAGTGCTGTGAGACGACCTTCATCGAGGAGCGCTCCCCCACCAAAGACAGCCTGGAGTACCCTGACAGCAAATTCATCGACCTCTCCGCGGACGACATCAAGATCCACACCCTCTCCTACGAGGTGGAGGAAGAGGAGGATTTCCAGGAACTAGAGGTGAGATGTCACTTGGGATGTGTGGGGAAGGCTGGGAGGAGGAGGGCAGGTTTGAAATAAGTTTACAACCTCCTAGAGCTTAACGGCAGGGGATCAGCTGATTTTTGGGTCAGCTGTATCACTTTTCTCCTCCAACTAGGACAATGAATGATCACTCATCTTTATTTGTTGGGTAAAGTCCCAGATCTGTGGATACCACTGGCAAAATTGGCCCTAATGGAGATCAGCATTTCCCTTCTGCCTCTGAAGGGGCTGGTCAGAAACAGAAGAAAACCCATGTGCTTAAATGCTGTGTAAGGCTGGGGCTGGGAGCGTCTATCTGCCCGCATGGAGCCTGTCTTACTCAGCAGGCCAACATCATCTCTTGCCTTCACCTGACTTGAGCAGAATGTTTTAAATTACTGGCTCAGACACAAAACGTTTCTGTCTCTGAGTGAACGCAGAAACAGAAGTCTTTCGGTTTCAAGCTGCAGTGAATCCATGTCTCTGAAATAAATGGTATTTTTCTGATGGAGCGAAACACTTCTTTAGACTCAAATACAATGTTTTCTTCTGGAGTCCCGTGCTTCATTGATTGCTCACTGTAAAATAACAGGGAAGACTATGGAAATCAACTTCATTCTTTCTTAAATGATGCATGTTTTTCATCTTAACCAGAGGCCCAAGTGTGGCTGGGATTTGTGTTTGCCAGTGTTTCTGGGAATGGAGGGGGAACATAATGCTGCTGATCTGAAAAGTTTCTCCACTGTTGGTCAGAGACTCCTAACCTAGCAAAGACCCTCTGGCTGTCTAGAGCAAAGTTGTCGAATGTCCCAGCTGAGATGGGGACACTGCTTGTGCTTCTCTGTTGCTGTGATTTTCGGTTAGGCCCGAGACCCAACAAGCTCTAAAATGTCTGTTTTCACCTCCTGTAATACCAGAGTCTCACCCTGTGATCAGCACAGGGGAAATCCAGCAAGAGCCTGACTTCCCTTTTATTCTCTTTCCTCTCTGTATTGATAAGGTGGGAAGAGGGAAGTGTTTTTCCCAGTGCGTGCCATTAATGCAGTATTCAGTGCCTCCACAGGGAGACAGAAACCTTCTCTCTGAAGCATGTGAGAGCATTAGCTCAAATCACACCCTTCCACAGAATTTCCGAATTGACCGTGGGAAGTATAATTTTCCTTAATGAAAACAAAATTCCTGGTTGCTGTCTTTTTGCCCCAGTTTCTCTCGTGCAGTAGTGACACAAGTGACTGCAGCACACGTGGTGTTAGTGACACATCTGGCCTGACGTTCAGGCAGTAAAAAAAAAAGTCTCCCTCTCGTCAATTCGAGTCAAGAAGGCATTCTTAAGCCAACTTGTGGAGAACGAGATAAAAAAAGTCTGGGAAAATGAGCAGCATAAGGAAAAAACCTCTTCAAAGTGGTACTGGAGGAACTTGATCAGCTTTTCACAGAGAACATTTGTGTCTTAAAAACCAGCTGTAGAACTTCATCCTTCCCTGATCTTAAGGGGAGAGATGAGACAGTAAATTTTGGTAACATGCTCTGACAGTGTGTGCATCCTTCTCCCTGGCTCCTTCTTCTTTCTGACCTGTTTCTCGGGCCTGTAGCCTCCTGAGGTCAAATGTGGCAGTTCTTAAATGGGTTTACTGCATCTGGAATCACAGATTCCCAGTCTCAATTGACCCTTTGGAGTGATACAGTGCTAACAAACACAGAGGTGCACGGACAACCATCTTGACCTTTAGGTACAAAGTGCTCAGAATAAGAAGACATTCACAAAGTACACGCCACCCATGGATTGTCCTCTTCATCAACATTTCTCCTCCACTGGGAGAGTGAAGCAGGGGAGGAGAAAACAAGGCAAGGTTTGGATGTGGACCTGGTTAGCTGGAAACACTTGCTTTCCTAGAAGCCTCTGCTTTGAGCCCAGGATCTGTCTCCATTGCTGTGCTCCCTGACCAACCCTGTGCAGCACAGTGATTTTCACACTTTCCCATGAACTTTTCTGTGATCCCAAAGGATCAACCTGCTAAGCAGCTGTTTTCAGCATGAGGTAGCTCAGCATGGCAAAAACCTTCCTTTCTAGGAAGGTCTAAATTCTGCAGATGCAGCTGGTCATGCAGAAGGATGGGTAGGAGAGGAGAGATGAATTTGACAGCACCAGACCAGAAAAAAACGGTGGCTGCTGTGTTGTTCTCTTTTGGTTCACGTGTGGACAGAGGCTGTGTCTGTGTGGCCAGATGCACGAGGGCCTCCTGGGCTTGGCTAGAGCACAGCTTCATTAGAGACCTAACTTCATGTGCAGAGACTCTGGGAATGGAAAAAAAAAATATTTAAGGACAAGCAGTCAGTGGGTAGGTGAATGAACCATGCCAGATTGTTAACAACACAAAAACAGCACCTGAATCACACAGCACAAGCGTGTCCCACTAGAAGGAATTTTTTCCCCTGCCAATTACTGGCAAGAAGCAAATGCTTATTTTAGGTTACTAATAGATGGGATGGAAAGAGTGACTGGGGCTGGGAGCAGAAGTTGGAAGGAGAACGGTGGAAGAGGGTGACATGACAGAGGTGCAAATTTTGCTTCCCCGCTGTGAGAGGCCTAAAGGGTTTGAGTCTGTCACCGAGGGTGGCACAGGACATTGCTGTGTACCTTGTCACGTTGACTGTCAAGCCACAGCTCATCAAGGCGTGGAAGCTGCACAGTGTCAGAGCAGATCAGGGCTCAGTCCCTGTTTATTATTGTAACATGTCTGCTTTGGCACTGCTTTCTGGGAGAAAACTCTATAAAACGAGCCCCTTTTTGGAAACATTGGCAAAACAGGGGAGCTTTGTGCAGAAGAGCTCTTTTCTCTTGAAAACTGAGGGTTACCTCCTGTTCTCCACGTGTCAGTGCAAAGCAAGTGGAGTCCCAGCTTGAGCATCTGTGAAAAATGCCTTCTGGAAGACACATCAGCCATGGGGTTGTGAGTCATTGCTCTTCCCCCATGTCTCCCTGGCACTGCCTGCCTTATACCAGAATGGCCGCCTAGGGTTTTTCAGAATGGATATTTAATGTCTTAGAAATGCCCAAAAATCAATTTCATCCCTTTGTAGTGTCCCCCCCACCTCAATGCAATAGTTTCAGGAGGGACACATGCAGAAAATAGTTTTATTGCAGGTCAGACCGTTTCTGACATGATTTTCATTTTGAAAAGGGTTGGGCCCTTGATAGCCAGAAAGGTTGCTGCTCTCTGGCAGAAAACTTTGTGGTAGGGAAAGGTTCAGAGAAAACACAGCCATTTTGGTCAATTTGGTTTTGGTTTGAAGAATTGACCAAGCCAAGCTGCAGGGTTTGCTACTCTGCTAGCTGTCATCCTCCTCAGGATGGGTCTATCCAGCTCAACATGTCTAGGACAAGTTGCTGGGAAGGAGACACCCTTCCCAAGCCTGGGGACTCTGAAGAACGTGGGAGATGCAGCAGGGGAGCAGGAGACATCCCAACCATGGGTCGTACCCTGCAGCAACGTTTAATCAACTAATTTGTTGGGATTTTTTACTAGCAGTGCTTCTCAGGTCCTGGTGGAGGGTTGTTCAGTCTGCCTAAGAAAATCATAATTGTCTGGAGGGAGAAACAGCTCGGAAACAGCTCTCATTAGCATATAGAGCCCGGCTTTGCTCCAGCAATTACCAGGCATGAAAACAGAAGGCTGCACATTCTGTCAGGGCTTTAAACTTCTCTCTTCCGTGCCCATCCCTGAAATCAAATGATTCCCTATTTAGGTATCTCTGGAAAATTTATAAATATGTTATGAGTTCTTTACGCCACAACTAATAGACAGACAACTTGTCAAATGTGGCAGCAGTGAAATATGAAATGAGTTACGAGATGAAATACCCTCCTGTTAGAGTTCATGTGCCATCCTTTATCCAAAGATAGCATTTGTCATATTATACTCCTGCTAGTTTCCCTCCTAGCCACTAGGTAGATTGCTTATTTAGAGAAACCAAAGCTATTCATGGCAGCAAATTAAATTATTCATATGTGTCGCATAAAAGAATACCTTGGAGCTCTCTCTTAAAACCCTCTTACTTTTTCTCAACATCCAGCAATGTCTGAAACAATCTCTAAATGCAAAATAAATAGATTGTTCTGGGAGTGAAAGAAGAAAAGAAATGTAGTGCTTTCAAAGTATACATTTCTTTTTTTCCCCCTAGAGGTTGCTGGATGCTGTTGTGAAAACTCATCCTTTGGACCTGAGCATGACGTTGTAGAGATAGAATTTGGACCCTGTTCCACCCAGCCACTCTTCTCGACATTCCCAAGCACCTCCTGGCACGTTTTTTCTGCAACATGAAGAGAAGGCCCTGAGGAGATTTATGCCCATCCAGCCCCATGACATCAGGCATGCTTTCTGTCAGTGCCTCCAGCCTGTGGTCCTGCACTGGGCTGTGTCCTCAGCCTTCCCTGGGAGTAGGTATCCAGAAAGTGTGTTTGAACACCCCTTGGGGGGCTGAGTATGGCAGAGTTCCCTTTTCAGAGAGCTCTGCAACATGGGCAAAGACTCCTGCAGGCTGGTTTTGTTCATTAATTCACTGGCCATCACAGCTCTCCTCTGCAGTGGGTGTACAGTATTTTTCCTGTTCCGCACCTGGGCAGTGGAAGTGAAACAGCGCCATAAATACCTTGCCCAAGCTCATCTAAGGCTGTGTCGAGAATTTGAGAATGTAATTTTCGGTGGTTTTGTCCCATGGCACATGCTCAGAAGAGCACAGAGTGTGCTGTCAGAGGTGAGGTGCCCAGGTGTGAGCTCCTAAGAGGTGTGGCACTCAGGTATGCAGTCATGGCACTGAGCCATCTCACCCATAGGGCACACTTTATATCTCTGAGGTCCTTCAAAGGCACATTATTAAAAGATTACAAGAGTGATTACACTTTGCATTTGATTTATTTTTCTCCTTTGAAGGAGAAGCCACTCAAGTCTGGAGATACTGAGCCCTGCCAAGGGATATTAACCTCTATTAGCCAGCTCCAGATGAAGGGAACATGGCTGGGAAGTCACCTTCAGCAGTGTCCAAGTGCCCTCCTATGAATCTTGTTAATAGTAGCCAGGGCCTGTGGCAATTCCCTTTCTCATCATCACTTCCCTGAGTTTCCAGGCTGCAGCTCTGCAGTGGTGTCTCTGGGATCCAGCCTGTGAGTGGCAGGAGCTCTGGGTGGAGCTGCATGCTGTCATTGGTAGAGGGTGGATATTCGGCACACTTCTTTGGGGACTGCTGTGTCAGCTCCGAAGCAAAAAGGGGACAATCAGGAAGGGTCACACCACTTGCCCCAGCTCATTTTACTGTGGATCCATTCATTGCCATCCGCAGTGATCCCCTTCCAGTGGCAATGTGCTGGATGCAAGCTCCTGGGGAACTACTGGCTGGCAGGCTGACTGTGGGTGTCTAGAAAACATCACAAGGGAGATGATCAAAATCCAGGAAGGAATTCAAGAAGGAATTCAAAATCTTCAAGAAGGAAGATTAGGCTGGGACAACTATACCTAGGGTTTTTTTGCCCGTGTTGTGTTCTGGTGTTGCAAAGTTACATGTGGAAAGTTTTCTGAGCAAGGAGAGACCTCTGTGAGCCCATTCTGCAAGGCTGGCTGCCTGACTGACAGGGCAATTTTTAGGTTGGGAGTTGAGGAGGCGAGAGGAGCTGCAGCGGGTCAATGTTAGGAGATGATGGATCTTTTAAATGCCTTTAAAACTAAAGGGAATCAACTGCAAAACTCAAAGTTGTAAAAAGAAATAAATAGACAAGCAAAATTAAATAAATAACAGGCTTTAGAGATATCATCTCTTAAGAAATCCTCAGCGAGATGCTGCTCAGGGATGAGTAAGTGCGTGGAGGCAGAGCAGTGGTAAACTACAGCCTTTGGTGGGAGAGTCCCCATCCAGGTGCTGCCTTCAGCATCTGCTGCATGGAGGTGAACTCAAAACACCTGCAGAAGAGCAGAAGGATGCAGAGTGCTGGTCAGAGCAGGGCATCATGTTTAACTACGTTATTGGAACAGGCATTGTGTGGAGGGAAACAGAGCACACATTAACTTAGGGCAGCATTGTGTTGGTCTTTGTCAAAACCAGACCACTGGACCATCTGGATTTGAAGGCAGATCCCACAGGGCCGTGTGAGGAATTAGTTTTGTATGCAGCGTGTGCATGTTACTGAATTGGTTGCTTTGAAGGAAAAGAGCAAAAGGGGCTGTTTCCTGAGTATCCATCAGAGGTTGCTGGCAGCCGTAGCTCAGAGCAGAGCCTGTTGTCTGACATCCCCAGTGTGCTTGGCAGGCTGTCTGCAGAGCAATTGTAATGTCTCGGCTGAGGCAGAGCTCATAGCTTTTAGGGGTAGCCAGCCTCCATTCAAGGAAAGGCTTTTTTTAATAGAAAATCCATTACAACTGCAGAGAAGTGTTCATCACCATCTCTGTTAAAAATCTGCACCTTGTGTCTGCTCTTCATCTATTCTTCTTTCAGTCACTTCAGCTTTTCTACCAAATGAAAGAGCTGCCTCTGATCAGAAATTATCTGCTCAGGCACCCACAGGCCGTGATGAAACCACATCTTAAATGCATCTTACAAGTGGAGTTGGCTTCTCTTTCTTCCTGTGTAGATGTTTTTCTGTGGCATTCTGCCTTCCAATGCCTGATTTCTCCAAAAAACTTGGGAAATGGGGGAAGGG
>VZTA01016542.1:0-48468 GCA_013398855.1 Mohoua ochrocephala | reverse complement strand
GGAAGGGAAGGGAAGGGAAGGGAAGGGAAGGGGAAAGGGAAGGGGAAGGGAAGGGGAAGGGGAAAGGGAAGGGGAAGGGGAAGGGAACTCTAACTGGTGAATGTAATTCTGACTTCTCAACAACACTAATGCCCAGCTTCTTCAGCGTCAGGGTGCAGCTCTTGCAGGTCCAGGAATAAGTGAAGACAGAGAGCTAAGTAGCCAAATTATCAATTATTCCAGTGTCAGGGGGAGTTCTGAATAGAGAGGATTTGGTAAGCTCAGGATCAGGTACCCTGTTGTAAGAGAGAATCTTGGGAAGGAAGGTTTGCTGGGAGAAAGAAGTGTTTAGCTGGGAGAGTTTAGAGGTACCATTTGCTGTTGGATTTCTTTCTGTGATTTTTGACTTTTTTTCACCCTTCTGGTTCATAGTTGGTCTACGTGGTCAGGGCTTTATGATTAGAATTACTCTCTCGCTCTTGGTAACTCATAGGCAGGTCAGCTTGGCCTTTGGGAGGCAGCATAACTGATACTTTTGTGGTTCAGCACATGGCCAAAGTTACCTGAGGAATCTTTTCCCCATTTCATCTTTATGTGAAAGGAAAGGCAATTTGAAATATCAGACAGGTGGTCTCCACAGATACTATGCCAGCACACAGCTCAGCCAAAAACCTGAAAATCAAAAGCATTTCTTGATTTTGCATCTCACCTGTTCAGGTGAGTGCACAATTTCAAGGGGTGGTTTCAGCAGTACTGTGGATTTTCTCCCTCTGCTTCTCCTCCTTTATTTTTGAAAGGAAATTTTCACCCTGGTTGATCTGACCAGAGAGCCCTTTCCTTTCATGTGTCCTTTTCAGCTCCCTGCAGTGATGTCCTTACATTTGTCTTTCCTTGCTTTCAAGCTCATGCACCAGTGATGGAGTCTGTGACACAGCGGGTGAGGAAGAGGAGACCCACTGGCCACCGCTGTGGTGGAGCAGAGAAATGGGCAAATGATCAGGGAATTGGATCAGGGCAGAGGAAAAGCAACAATGTCACTAACCAGCACATCCACGTTTCTCTCTTTTGCTGTTCCAGAGCGATTACTCGAGTGACACCGAGAGCGAAGACAACTTCCTGATGATGCCACCAAGGGATCATCTTGGCCTCACTGTGTTCTCCATGCTCTGCTGCTTCTGGCCACTGGGAATTGCTGCCTTTTACCTGTCCCATGAGGTAATGTTAGAACATCTCCTGCCAGACGTTCTCGAGCATAGTGGAAGGTAGTTCAAGGGGACGGCGCCTTCCCCACCTGGATATGTCTGTGGTAGTGGTGGTCGCCTTTTGAGATATTTTGCTGAGGGAGGTGTCTACAAAATATTTTAGCTTTTAGTTGGCAATGGTCACATTCCATGTCGGGTTATACGTCCAGCTAAGAATCCTCTGTGGACGTGGCTTTTGAATAGAAAACCCCCCTGATAGCTCAAATGCTTGGCTTTCCCATTGGGAAAACAGATCTACTTGTCCCAAGCTGATAATTTCAAATATCCTTCCAGGAGTAGAAAAAAAAATTTCCATTCTGCAGATGTGAATTTGCTTTCCAGAAACCATTTCCTTTCCCATGGAAAAATTGCTCAGTCAGTTCTTCTTTTCAAATTTTAATATGCAAATGTCTTTTTACCAAAGAAGTGACTGTGTTTTGGTTTGTTTCCTTCACGAGACAGTCTTAATGTTGCTTAACTTGCAATCACCTCGTGCCCATCATTTGTTTCGACAAGTATGCCCTCATAAGTGTCTGCAGTGTAATTACTGAGTTTCCCAGCATGGCAGATAATGTGAGGTGACAGAGAAGGAGTCACACTGGCAGCCTCATCAGTGACTGCAAGGAAACATTTGATTATATTTCTCTCTAGTGCCTATTGCAAACTACAGTCTCTGCTCCACAGCACCCTTCACATTCACCCTCTCAGCTGTCTTTCTAATCTGCCTGCACTAAACATCTACCAGCCCTGCTGATTTGTCAAACCAGAGCAGGCTCTTCAGATCTGAAGAATCCTACTCTTCAAGATCAAAAAAAAAAAAAAAAAAGAAAAAAAAAAGAGAGNAAAAGAGAGAGACAGAGAACTACTATTTTTTGCTTCAAATGAGCGGTCTGTCTTTGCGCCGGGAAGCCTCTGAGACAATTAGTGTTTGTCCAGTGGAAAATAACAAGTTCTGACTGTTTGAGTTTTGATTGTGAGCTAGTTTTATCTGAGTGAAGAAAGCACAGCAGGGTCCAGTAAATACAAAAACCCCCAATGTAATTAATACTAAAAAGCAGTATGGCTGAGAAGCTAAATGTGCTGAGAAACAGTGTACAAAGGCCAAGGCATCCAGCGGTGAACTGATCCCAGGGGCCAGCACGAGTCTCTAGGAACCTCTGACTTCCATGGGAGAATACCGAAGATGGAAAAGGCATGAATACAGGGAAAAAATACGGTGCTATGCTGAAGGATTTCAGCATTTGCAAATGAAAACTTGGGTGTTTGTTGGTTTAGCATAGTGATGGAGAATGGCTGAATGTGGCTGCCTGAATCTAGAAGCTGTCAGCAGGAAAGGTCAGGCAGGTGCTTTACTTTTAGTAAGTTCAGAGGCCGTAAATGAGCCTTTGTTGGCTGACCCAGTGGATGCACCCAGGCAAGTTGTGGCTAAATCCAGCCAGGTAGAAGTACTGTGTTTCTGAGGAGTTTTGACTTCTTCTTTCTGCATTGGATATAGAAATACTATCACCTCTCCCTACTAAAAAAAATCATAATGCTTCCAGCCTCTGTATGCTCCTCTCCTCCTGTTTTAGTTCTCTGACCACAACAACTGAATAACTTGAGAACCGAATTTTCAAATCTCTTGTAGAAAGATGGTCCAGCTTGTTCCAGTCCAGCAGAGGCACATCTCTCTGTCCTCTCCCTGAGTTCCCAGGGAGCTCCTTTGTCTCCCTGCCTTCCCATTCAGCAGGTCCATCACAGCCCTGAGAAAACACGTGGTAAAAGTGGTTCTCCTGCAAAACCCCACATCCAACAAACCGGCATTTTCTGGGAGAAGAATAAAACCAACATTAAGGCCCAGACCTCCTGTGGCTGAGAACTTGCTGTAGTAGCTGGCACAATCCATCAAAACCCTGCACCTAGCTGAGCTAACATTGACAGTGACTTCAACTCATACTTCGACACATGAACCATATATGTGATTTCTGTTTATAAAGGTCGCTCAACTTAAGCTCCTGGATAACATCTGAGAGCACTTGTTAATTCAAAAGGGTAGTCTAACATTCCCCCTTCTTTATCAAAAGCCAGAAGTACAGCTAAAGATCAACTCTTGCTACTCATGTTCAAACCTTTTTTTTGTGGTTGCTTGAGCTCTTGAAAATTTTGTGTTTTCTAAAGTCTCCTGGGCAGTTCTACCAAAAAGGCCATCTGGGAATAAATTGTAACACACAGGAAATTCAGGGATGGGAGATGGATCCTTTGATGCAGCATACAGCGCTGGCAGTGAAATTTTTTTTAAAAAGTCTGGTCTGCTCTAGATGTGGGATGGGTTTGAAGATGAAGCCTTTGTTTGCAGAGGATGTCTCTGCAGTACAGCTCATTCCAAAGGCATAGGTGCTCTGTTTGTTCCTGCATCGCCTGCCAGCACGTTTATGATGCATTTGCCTGTGTCATGCTGCAAAACAATTACGCAAGGCTGGGTGCTGTAAGTCAGCAGAGGTGCTCTTTACCCACAGAATGATTGAATTCTGGGGGATTTGTGCTCCATGAAAGCAAAGTTTTTCCTGCAGATGATGATTCTGCTCTGTGTGGCACTTACTGTCTCCACCAGGGCTCTTAGCAATGTGCTGCTGACTTGGGGCTTCTTGAAGAGCCTCGTATTGAGGGGTGCAGCTGTGCAGGGTCTCCCTCCGTGGTGGAAATGAAGATGTGCATCCACAGGTGAGCCAGCAGGGAGGAGCAGTGGATTCAGAAACGCACTTTATGAAAGCCCACAATGTTTTTTTCCCGTTGGGATATCCAGTTTTCCAAGAAGGATGTCACCTGGTGATCTTATCCCAAGCCATGCTGGGACTTGTTGCTTTTCATCTTCCCTCAGAAAGACAGAGAGCCTTGAGGCCATCACTGTGCTGTCTACTTACTGACTTATTTCCTTCTGGCTTTATTTGTGCTTTCCTTCCCACAAGAGACTTGTCCCCACTTCCTGTATCTTCCCAGTCCTGTGCTCCTCTCAGCTCCACTCTCAGGATGGAGCCTTGTGTCCCATCTTCTCTCACACTTGCTTCTTCAGAACGAGGCATGTGAGTTTTTAGGCTTGCCATTTTTT
This sequence comes from Mohoua ochrocephala, assembly GCA_013398855.1. NCBI lineage: Eukaryota > Metazoa > Chordata > Aves > Passeriformes > Acanthizidae > Mohoua > Mohoua ochrocephala. The sequence goes on along the minus strand of VZTA01016542.1, from coordinate 44,163 downwards.
GGATTGTCTCATTATCCAGCAGCTGAAGTGCTCAATCAAAGGAGTTTTTGTGCATTTTGCAAGGAAACCTTTGGAAAGAGAAAAGTAAATTATGCCTTTCACCAAATACTCTCCTCCACAAACAATGTGTGATCAAAAAAAAAACCTCATTATGTTTATTTTTTCATAAATCTCCACCCTCTGGAGTCTTGCGGGTTCCTCAGTTTTTATTTCCAAAGATATTTTTAGCACTGTAGATTGTAGGCAAGTGTGAAGCCTCATAAATCAAAGAAAGAACTTTAAAAATATATCTTTTTTGTCTTGTCAAATTTACCACTGAACTTGTCAGATGATTTCTCAGGGGCTGTCAGGCTTTCTGCTTGGGCTGGGGGGTGGTGGTAACAATCTTGAAAGGTCTTTTTGCATGAATCCTCTTTTTCTCCCTGCTTTTATTTTTAGGAAAGAGAGCAACACCATGTCACACATTTCCCTCCCTACTGTAAACAGGAATTCATTATGAGGGAGCTGAGCCTTTGATGGGATGAATGAGCTTCGCTTTGTACCTGCTCCCTTACAGGCAGAAACGAGAGCGTGCGCAGCACCTCCACCCAACTCCCACCAACCCTCCAAGGACCTGTGTCCCCGACCCAGACACACACCTGAGAAATCCCTCTGCAGGCTTCTCCTCGTGCTTAGGGTCTCACACAGCCTGCACACCCTCCCTGCTCCCCGGCAGCAGGTGAGACCTGCCAGGCACCAGCCCGCGCTCCGAGCACAAGGGAGCAATCGCTCCCCGTCTGCTGCGCCGACTCCCTGCTGGAATTACCTCCCTCGCAGGGGGATGCGGGGATGCAAAGCTCTCTAATTGTTTGCTCGCATTGTCTCACTGGGTAAAGGATTTTCTACGGTTTTCACATGGAAACAAGGCATACGTGGCCGGGAAAAAAAGAGTAGCTTGTCTTTCTTCATGATGACTTCTGAAATATTTGGTTACTTTTCATCTAGCTTTCAGAGACACGGGGTTTGGGAAAAAAAAAAAATCTGTATTTTGACATATTTCAGTAGTCACTGGGGAGAAGGAGTAAATAACGTTCATGTTCCCACTGGAAGGTAGCCGACAATGTGAGTTCTAACTTTCATCAGAGTTTCAGTGCTCAGTATACATCTCTGGATTTCACTGTCCTTGCTTTTCTGGCATAAGGTTTTGACATCTCGTCCCATTCAAAAGAAAAGGACAGAGAAATAACAGCCAGGTGTTATCTGCTGTTTCTTCATTAGAAAGGTGGCTCATAGTCCTCATATCAACCAGGAACACGTGAGTGCAGCAGCGTGATATGCCACACTTCACCAGACTGGCTGGTGATGCCACGCTCTTATCTGTCCACCCTGCTTTTTTTCCTCTCTGTCCCACTTTACTCCATCAAAAAAATGAATATAGTCTATTATAAAGAGCTTGACACACAGCCAGGAGTGTGTGTTTGTACAGGAGATGCTGCAACCTCTTATATCAAAGATGAAAAGGCAGAAGAAAAAATGCGGTATTTTTCTTTATTTGGCAGTGACATGCCAAGATCTATACTTGCAGGATATGCTGGTCAGCATTGCTGAAGCAATGCTAGCAAAGCAGACAGGAGGCTTTTGCATTTTCAAGAGATTTTTCAACACTGCATTATTTCTTGGTCCAAGTAATGCTTGGACAAAAGAACTGTCTAAAGATGATGAGCTTTAATGGAAATAAAGGGCCTTTGTTTTGCTGTCTTGGACCAGATACCAAGTCACACAATTCTTTTGCTTAAGCAGGGTGCTTTGAGTCACACGGATTGGGTATGGGACACTGGGTATATTCTGGGACCCAGTCTCTGCTGACTGTCACACAAAGGTTTGAGCTCTCTGTGCTGGTCCCTCAGAAAGCAAATCCCTGAGTTCTTTATCCAGCTCTGTGCCTGTGAGTACAGGCACATCTGGGTGCCCTTTTACCCTTCTGAAGTGTTGCAGTTTTTCTGCTGCAAAAGGTGATGTGTAAAACAATTAAACCCGTTTGTGCTAGGAATGAGTGAAAATAGGTTAAAACGAGTTCCTCCTCACAAGGAGCTGCAAAGGTTTTTTGTGGCAGAAATCATCCTAGGAGGACTCTGTGCCACTGTCTTGCTGAGATGGCACAGGGCTGATGGTGTGGCCACTGTCCTGAAAGGCGAGCACTGGTCCTGGGAGGTCACCAGGCCACGGACTTCTTGCAGAAGGTCACAGCTGGCTGCCGGCCCCCACTGCTGCCCTTACTCCCATCAGGCAGGGGACAGATTTGCCAGGCAGATGAGAATAAAATAGCAAGGCTTCTGTTCCCAGCCACGACGCAGAGAGAAGCTGCCTGCTGAGGAAGCCAGGCACATGTCACTGTGTGAGAGTGCTGGCTTTCCTGTGCTTGCAAAAGCAGCTCAGAAATAGATGACCCTGGCCCTTGATTAGGGGCATTTGGGTGACATCCTTTGCCTCTGCAAAAGAGCTTAATACATTCAAGAAGTTTGCAACTTCTGCTCCTTTGAGAGAGGAGAGGAAAAGTTCATCCTGGATTGGGTGAAGAGGATCTCATGGCCCTCTTCCCCCAGGCAATTCCGCAGACAAAGATAGCCGCTCTGAAGTGGGGCTGATGAATTACCAGCATCTCCAATTCTCATCTTTCCAAGTGGGAGCTGGCTGCCAGCCAGTGCTTTGCGTGTGCATAGATGTTGCTCCTGCCAACTTCTCCCTTTGGGTAGACGTCTCCGGAGAAGTGTTTGTCTGCACAAGAAAATAGCCATTTGGAGTGTGTTTGTGTACCAGCAGAGACGGTGCATCCTGACTGAGGTCATGGGCCAGGGAACTTTATAAGTGTCTTGTATAATTTCCTCTTCATTCCTCTTTGTCCTTTTGATCTTGTAGTTTTATTTCCAAGTCACGAAGTACAACTACAAAAAGGAATTAAATTAATGAATGACCTGATTGCTTTAGCCCTTAAGCTAATTTTAAATAATTGAAAAAGTAGCTGGCAAATAACATTCCCTGGAGAGTTTAATTCATTATGCAGGTGTTTAATTACAAGGAAGTTTTGAGATAGGAGACCAACTTGAAGTGTTCGAGAAGATGAGGGATCTTTTTTTTTGTTGTTTTCAAGAGCATCCTGCACAACAGCAAGTATTGTACATGAATTTTTCTTTGGCAGTTATTTATGCCTCACACATTTTGCTGAGCCAGACACAGCCCCAGAGACATGTCAATATAGTCATACTGCAAGGCTATAAAATATCCTGATGCCAGAAGGGCACCCTCTTCATCCTGTTGTTACTTTTTGTTGCTTTGCTATTGACTCGTTATGTCACAGTTTTATGAGAATGTGAGGATTGTTTCAGTCCACGGCTGCCACTAAACTGGAAGTGTCTGTAGTGTTCACAAATTCACTCAGAGGCCTGTCTGGCGGAGGCATCTGAAGAACAGGGCAATAAATCTTCCACAGAGTTGATCAGGGTTCAGTCTCCCTGACATTTAGGCAATTCTGATTAAGTTTAAAGAACTTTTTAGTTCTTTAAACAGTATATTTTTAGTGTTTTGCTGGTTTTTTTTTAATTTTAGAGAGCAGGGATGCTGTTAGTAGGATTATGGAAATAGACTTGTTGGCAGGAATACGGAGGGGCTTTTGTTAGTAATCCTCACTTATCTCAGCTAAATACTTCAATTTTTTGCCTCTGCAAAGGTAGATTTTCCAGGAAGAATTATATTTCAGGAGAGGAAACAGAAGGAGCGTGTTCACAGTCTGAGGGCAGAAACAGGGCACGTTATTTTGCACCTCCCAATGTTTGCCCTGCTGAAAGAAGCATGAGGAAAAAAAAAAGAAGAGACCTCTTTGCAGGTCTAGGAACAGAACATGGTCCCTTCCTTTTGGCCATCCCAATGTCTGTTTCCATTGTGTGAAAAGCCAGAAGGTTTTGGATGCTTTGTGATATGCCGAAGGTTTTCACATGCAAGGTGGTGAACGATCTCCTTTGAAGTCTGCTGTGGCAAGGAGAACAGAGTGTTCATCTAGAGGAGTTCATTGGGTGCTGTTTATAGAATAGACCTTTCTTTCATCTCATGCTGTGGCAGCACCCTTTAAAAAACAAGATTAGCGAAAGGAGGCCCTCTCACTTGAAGTTCAATGTATGCAGCAGCAAATGGATGAGAATGTTTTCGAGGCTTAAGGTTAACATTTTATCAGTCTGCAACATACTCGCAGTTTTTATATTCTTATCAAAGATTAACATCATGTACCAGAGACTCGGGGCTGTATTCTAATCTTGAATATACAGCTGGCTATCTCTTAGCGTCTCTTTTGGTGAGGGCTTCTGAATTACTACTTTGTTTGAATGCACAGCAAAGGAAATTGATCACTTCTGATTTTAATCTGCACATCTCTTTCAAACAGGCTGCAGAGTAACACTCTGAAGGTTTGAGTCTAGTGAGCTAGGCACCCAAAGATGCCTCCCAGACAATGGTAATTCTTCATTGAATTGACTGACTTCCCAGCAGTAGGAAAGAGATCAAGTTTTTATATATTTATTTTGGGACAAACTGCAAGAGCCAGTTAAAAAGAAATGGGCTAGGATCTACCCTCATCTGTGCAGTTTGCATCTAAAACATTCAAATATACCTATCAAGAGATTTTCGTCATGGTGGTAATAAAACTGATACTCTTGGTGATAAAACCAGTCTGCAATTTTATGTTGGGGTGAAAAAAACATCAATTTTTTCATGTTGTGAAAATCTTCCCTCCATGCCAGTTTGGTATTAGGTACGCTCATTGTGGGTTGGCGATGAGCAAGGAGTTATCAATGACATTTCCACATGTTGCATTATTGCCATTTCTTGCATTATTTCTGAGTAGTGTGGAGGAGTCAGGGTTGCTCCTGTGAGTGCCAGTCCACACATGTCCGCAGGAGGACTCAGCTCCCTCCAAGAGGATGGGCAAGACCAGAGGCAGGAGAAGAGGTCTTACAGCATCCTCTGGGAAAGATGGACATGGCAGTCTCTGCTCGACCCCATTCTCCCTCCTGCCATCATCGTGAAATCCAGGAGGGAGGATGCAATTCTAACCAGATGTTACCCGGAATTCCCATTCCCAATGGTGTCCAGTGGATGCTTCTGTCTGTCCCAGCATTATGAGGTGTATCACCATGAGGGATCTTTGCTTACAACTACTGTCTCTAGCAAGAGGCATAGAAATGTAGTGGTGGGAGCAAGAAAGGCAATTTTTCTTCCCAGTTCCATTCAGGGAGCCTTGTCTGGCTTGGATCTTGGACTTTTTGTGTCTCCTTCATCTGATGGGGAATCTGTAGAAGGAATTGCGACCCTCCCACACCTTTCACAAGGGAGACAAAAGGTGGCTGGAGAATTCCTTATCCACAGATCCGAGCTGAGTGGCTTCTCCCAGCACTTCCCTTTGCTCTGACAAGGATGTGCTGCAAGAGCTGGCAGTGGTCCTTGGGCTGATAATGGCAGAGAGCACGCTCCAAATCCTCACAGGTGTGATAACCCAGGAAATGGGATTTGGTCCAGAGACACACGGGACTTTGTCCTAATTTAAATAGTAACTGTCCCAGCCTGAGATTTCTGAACTTAATTCGAGACACCACACTCAGTCATTGTTCCGAAGGCGTCCTCATTCCTTGACCTTGTCGCACAGATGGCGTCGTTCTGAGCAGGTTTCTACAGGCTGTAACTAATTAAGCAATTAATTAGGAGCCCTGGTTTACACAGAAGCTGTTGTAAAGCAAGAACTTCTGTGACCTCATGGGACCTTGTCCCACTGTTGGTCCCAAGACTGTCCAAATTATGTGTGCTAAGGATTCAGCGTGTTCACCCAGTCTCAGTCGGACTGACCTGAGCATCACCTGGGCCTGTCCTGATGTGTCCTCAGGACATATTTGAAAGGTTCACTTTGTTAAATGTGGTGCAGACCATGCTGTCCTGTGAGATTCAGTGGCTCTCTCTATATAGTTCAGAACACCAATTTCTTGTTTCCCAGCACGTTCAGTATCCCCCACAGTCAAAATCCATATTTAAACCCCAAGGGCATTGGCTCTTATTCTTACCATATCTCACTCTGTTCTGTCGAAACTTGAGCCATTTTTTCCTCAATCAGCCTTGTTTCAAAGCTTCAGATATTGTGATTCTAATTTTGTCAAGTAAGATCATTATTCCTAGCAATTTGCAACCTGAGGATCAATGGTAAAATATAGAAGTACCACCATTTGTAAACTCTGGCAAGGTGACTTCCTGTTTATTCTTTTCACCACATGCATAGCAGAATCACGGAGCCTGTTTTAGGAGAAAAGAGGGGAGAAAAATCAAAAGTGCAAAAAGGAGAGACCTGCTGGGAGAGGGCTTGAACCTTGTCCGTGTAACCCTCCCAAATCATAGGGAGTCCTTTAATCAGCTCCAGGCGCCTTTGGTGAGTCCTGTAAAACTGTGTCACTGTGAGTTACGACGTGTCAAGGAAAATCCCGACTTCTCGCCTTAAAAAAGAAAGGAGCCAGAGACGGCAGTGCTCTGAAAGGCACAGACAGCTATGCCAAGGGAATCTCACCAGGCCATTTCAGCCAACCCAGATGGAAGGGATGCTCAGCTAAGCAGCCAGAACAAGAATTGCTGCTAAAGACGGCAGTTAAGTGTTTCAGTTGGTGTTTGGATGTAGCTATGGTGGAGACAGTGCTGATTTGGTTTTGATGATGAAAGTTCTGTAAGATGCTGGAAGACCACATTGTTCTGCTTTGCGTATGCAGGAGAAAGCCTCTCGCTTTTCTCTAGTGAATTGATTTAAGGGAGAGGGGACACGTATTTTGTAGAAAGCAAATTAAAGGGGTTTTTTGTTAATGATAAATGGCTGAGCTTAATTTAATTTACTACTAATTCCAAGGAAAGGAAAGAGAGCCATGATGTCATGTCTTTTTAGCTCCAGTGTTTCAGCACCTCTTTTTCGGGCTGGAATGACTCATGAAATCATAGACACTACACATGGCAAAGACTTTTAAGTTCATCTTGTCCATCTGTCTGTCAGCACCGTGTTCTTATTCAGAATGGTAAACAAGAAAGCTACTTTAGAGACAGACACTCTTTAAAGAGTGGGGAATACTAAAAAATTCTTTACTCATTTTTGTACATCACTCTGGGTCTGAAGGCGGAGCCCATGAGGTCAATGTGAATGAATTCAACGCCACGTAGCACCAAGTAAGGCTTACATCACTTCTTACAACTGCTTTGTCATGTGTTGTTGGCTGATTTCCTTTTACATTTAGTGGGTTACTTTTCAGAGCTAATGGCTTTCATGAGTCACTGCGAACAATAAAGCCCTAGAGCAACCCTGATGGGTGACATCTATGGCTGGGGACATCAGGTTGAAGGGTAAAAAATACAGCTGCTGGAAATAAAGGTGATCTGCTGGAAATCCAGATCATGAAAGGCAGGCCTTAGAACAAAAGCTGGTGGAAGAGAAAGGGTGTGTTATCACACGATTTTACAGGACCTGGCACACTCCGACCCTGAAACCGCTAAGGAAAGGCTGAGGGACACACATCAGTGGCTTCTCAGGAGCTGCAGTCACACACAAGCCAGCCATCCTCTCTGCCTCTCCTTGCACACTCATTACTGCTGCTGTGACGTCTCTGCTGTCGCTGCTGACTGAAAACCCTGCGCGCTCTGGCTGTCCTGAGAGCAGCTCTGTCAGAGCTGGCAGTGTGGCTTTGCATGAGCAAACACCAGCACCTACGCTGCTGGACAGCTACTTTTTCAACTTGTTTTATGGCACACGTGTTCCCTAACATGGTGAGAGCCCACTGGAAATCGTTATCCACGGGGCAACACGTGAAAACCCAATCCATCTCCGATGACACGTGCCTGCTCAGCTCCCAGGAACCCTTTAACTGTGGCCTCAGCAGCTTGTGGGCATGGGCTAATCCTTCCCTCTGGAGCGGAAGGGACTGGGACAGCTGCTCCCCCTCCGCATGGATTCCCTGCCTTCCCTGATTAGCTGCCTGTGACAGGGATCTCTGGGAGAGCTCGCTGCCTCTGAGCCCCTGCAAGGAAGGATCGTCAGCATGCAGCCTGTCTACCTGTGGAAAATGATATCTCTATACCTACCAGCAAAAGATAACCGTATCAACACCCAGTTGGACTCCATTAATATGGCTCTCAGGAGGCAAATGTCTCTTGACATGAAATTATGTGCCACTGATCATTTCAGCTGCCAGGGCTGCTTATTAGTTCACTAAATAGTTGTTTTTTTCCTAGTGAAACATCTTCAAACAGCATCTTTCACAGCCATGGAATCTGCTTCCTCAAGTGTCAGGATATATGTGGAAGGGGCATTTTTGTACCGTTAGGAGCAGGGATCTCCTTTCTGGTGTGAAATCCCAGCTAGGAATAAAAGCCTTGAGTTATTAAACCCATTTTGTCATGGCCTCATTCTCACTCTTATCTTGGCACTTCCTTTGGTCACCTAAGATTTCTCGAGTAAGTCTCCAATATATTTGGGGTATATTGGTCTTGTATTGGGAATGCCTGGTACCCTTGGTCCCTTGCACTAGCTGTGCCCCCTCTTCATTCTTCTCTTATCTCTGCAAACAGAGACCTGCCACCAAAAGCAGTAATGGCCCCCTGTCCCCCAGCTTGGACAGGGCTGATGGTGCTGGGTCACCGTGAGGGAATATTACATGGCTTTATATTTGTGATTTATACAGACCACACTGTATGGCTTTACAGCCTAATCTGTGCACTGGCTGCTCTGCTGGGAGCTGTAAAGAAGGAAATCATGTAATAAAAAAGCCTTCTGGTCCTGACGTAAAATTCAGCACAATACATCTCTGCCTGTGCCAACTCTTCCTTCTTTCTTTTGCCTACACTCCTATTGTGTGGCACAGTTACCAGGATCATTAAATTCAATGTCTGAAGGGCAGCTAAGGCTCCTCGATGCTGCAGAGCAGAGCAGGGAAAAAGGCTGGAGAAGAGCTGAACAGGAAGAAATTCAGGAATGCTCTCCAAGCATGGGAAAGGCAGGAAGTATTTATATTCTTCTCCACACACGCTTCAGGATGACTAAAACACCCTCAGTCCAGTGAGATGGGTTTGATTTCAGAAAAAGCTTTCTAGGGGTAAAGAGGGCGAAATGCAGTATCACTTCACCTGGGCAGAGATGGGCAAAAGGTTTAGATGAACAGCCAGGAATGGCTTTGCAGCTTTTATAGACACAGATTAAGATCTCTACAAGCTTTTAATTACTCTTCCTTATGCCTGTTTGCTATGCACCAGAACTGATTTATTAACATGCCTCTTCTCTGTGACTAATTTCAGTGGGGAAAAAAAAAAGCATAGTAATTTTTAATTTCACACAGCAGCAATCAATCTCCTTCTTAAATTAGTTTACTGGTTACTTTGATATCTGGTGCATTTGCAGTCTTTTCCCAATGATCTTATTTACAGATCTTGGGGCTGGTGAGTACTGTCCTGTCTGTGTCTCCTAGCCAACTTTATTAGAAAACACAATGCCAGTGTTCTTTCAGGTCACAGAGGTGGGCACACGGGCCTGAAAAGCAGCTCATTTCTTCAAAGACCAGAGAAGTGCTGGCAGCAAATACCTGGTGCCTCTTTTCTCCCACCACTAATTTCTCCTCCAATGGGAGAAAAAAAACAACAACTCATTTTTCAACCTAAGAAGTCTTTCCAGACTTCAAAAATTTTCCTTAGGATCAAATTCCAGTTCTGACATTTCGATGCTTTTTATGAAGAAACGGGAAAGAGATGGGACTGATGATTAGAAATCACTCTGCAGCTCTGGAAACCCTGCATTATGAGATAAGAGGTCTCCATTTCCCATAAATGGGTGCATTTAAGGCTCTAGGATTTAATTTTCTACTTAAGGTCTATACTTTGTTTCTGAGTAATGGGACAGATCGAGACTCCAGGCTGGTTCCTTCTGAATTATTCTTGATATCCATGAAACACTGTGTGCTTCCTTTGCTTTCAGGTATGATGTTCATTTTGCATGATTTCTCACTTCTTCATGCCACTTTTATGTCCTTCAGCTGGTGAGGTGACATAAGATCTCTGTCACATTTGTATTGTGTTTGTGTTCATTTGGTCTGATGTCATGTTTCTAATATAATATTTTGGTGAATTTCCTAGATGGTGACCCTACTGCTTTTTTTAGGATTGCAGAGATCAAGACCGTCTATTTTTAGAATGATATTTACTTATTTTTTTGCTTTATTTTATTAACCCCCCTATAACCTGAAAATAACAAGTAGTCTTCTCCAACAGGAAGAAGGCATTCAAGGGTTTCTTAATACTCAGTAAACCTGAAACGAATATCTAAGAATAGTTACACATTCATAATGAGAGGCTGTGTTGATACATTTCCGGCCATCAAAAAAGGGTTTGACAGCTGGTCCAAAAGCCGAATGTTCCCTTTTTTTCCCCCTCCCTGCAAAAAGAGAACTTAAACCCAACAAACAACACCTCAGTGAGAATGCACGAGTCAAAGCAAAACAAAAGTAAACCCAAGTTTGCAGCTCAAGGACTCCATGTCTCCCTACAGAATTGCTACCCCGGTTTTTATTTGTGTTCTTTAGTGGTGGTAGGAGTCCCTGCAGGAGCATCCTGCAGCTTCCTGGCCGTGGAGCATCCTGGTGGAGCTGCCTTTGAGCCACAGAACAGCAGAGAACTGGAACCAAAATATTTCCCTTTTCTCAGAACAGTTTTACACATCCCCAAGAAAATTTTCACAGGGAGCTGTCCTGTTCTGTCAAATGTCGTAATACAGGCAAACAAACACAAAACACATGGAGAAAAAATTCCCAGCCAGGCCCTGCCGGTTGTTTCTGTAAATCTCAGGTTCTACCTTGCAAGTTTACTGCAAAAGGTGAAGAAAAGGCTGTGAAAAATTCCCCCTGGGTTCTGTATTCCCAGGATGCTGGGGCTCAATGTCTACGTCAGCTGACAGCTATTTCCTCCATTGAAACTTATCCACTTAGAACAGGAGCACTTTTAGTTCGTGCTCTGCCAGCAGTCACAGCTATTTTAATCACCCTCTTTTGCCAATTCTGGATCCTGCACATCGTTTTGACATCCTCTTCAATCTGATCATGCAAGCAAACAGCTGCTTTCGGAGCACCCCTATCTGGAAGGTTGCTCCAAATTACAGAAGGCAGATCTGTACATTAATATTTAAGATCTGTCACTGACTATGTCAGCCAGCCTGATGGTTCTGCTGAGATCTTCACTGCACAAAGGAATGAACAAAGTAACAAAACAAACAAAAGGGATCTGAGATCTCTAAATCATTCTTTTTCCACGGCAACCTTCCCTGAAGACTGGAAGGCTGTTCAGGGGAAATAGCATAGCGTACTTTCCCAGACTTTTTACACCTCCCAGGGTATGTTTCCCACTGATGAAGACTTCCTGTCCCTTCAAGTGTCCACTCTTTGATGTTATGCAAGCTCATTTTTCCAGCCTCAGACTAGCTGAGGAACAGCAGTACTGCTACTGGAGCAAGCAGCGATCTCCAGCCTTTTTGGATCCCAAAGAGAGGTCTCTCCTCTGAGCCTGGCAGCGTTAGAGATGAGATTTCCAAGGATTCATAGCAAGACATGTGCAATGAGAATACTATAGTCAATCCCTACTTTGGTCCCAACAAAGTAGCGTGAACAACTGGATTTTGTTTCATCAAATGGAGCCGCAGAAACAAACTTGTCTGGAGGGGTTCTGTCCTTGCACCGCCTCAGGTCTGTCCCACCAAGGCCTATAACATCTACAACAAATGCAAAGTCTGCCTTCCTGTCTTCTTCCTCAAACTTCTTGCTATTTTTTTTGTTATCCCACAAGGATATCCCACTTTTGCAGTCCCTCAGAAGGGACCACAATGGGGAATTCTAGCAATTTTTTTGAGCCACACTTTTCCAGACCTCTTAAAAGAGTTGGTGCACATTGGTCCTGACTCTCCCTTTGTCTGCTGTGGGAGGGTGTCCTCACCTCTGTGTTCATGGGAGGAACTTGAGAAACTCTCTGTGTGCCACCGCACACTAAGGACATAGACAAACTCCAGTACGGATTAGGCTGGTGCTTTACCCCATCTGTATCCTCTCTCAGCTGTAGTTGTGCTTCGTCCCCAAGTGTCCTTGCTCTGAAGAGCTTCGTTTGCACCCATTTATGGTGGAATACCTGCCACAGAAAGAGCAGGTCACCCAGGATCAAGGCTGGGGCTGGGGGGACCCAAAGCTGTCCTTGGCCCTGCAGTGTCACCTGAGATCTTGCTTTGCCCCTGAGCTTGCACTATGAGATGATGGATGCAAAGGGCTGATCTTATCCTTTGAAGCAAGACCCCTGACAAGGCACAAAAGTGTTCTTGCAGTTGTTGGGTGGAAGGTGGGGAGGAGAGCTGGTGCAGGCACCGAGAGGTGCCTCGGCTCTGGCTGCTGTTGCTACCTGTGTGTCTTTCTAGCAGAAGAGTGTTGCTAAGTTCCCCATGCAGCCCTGGGAGCGTGTCATCCTCTGTGTGGGTGGGTGTAAAAAAGCTGTTGCAGAAAGTTTCAAAAGAAGCTTAGCAGTGAGAAGAGCTGCAGCTCAGGCCCATTTGCAAAACACGAATGCCACCTCCGCTCCGCAAGGGGATCAGCTGACACTGGCAGGAACAGTGCCGCTTCTTCAATCACTCCTGCCATTTTTTCGGTTCTTCACAAAAATTATCTGGCTCAAAACACAGGTCAGTTAATCAGGATCAAGGTTAATCAGGATAACGCACCTGCCACCGGCCCCTGGTGCTGCTGAGAAAGGCTCAGTGCTGGCGTTCTCATGGGTTTGGGAAGGTTGCTGCAGAGCAGGGTAGAAGTCAGAGCTGACCAAGTTCTCAATGCTTTTCTGCATCAAAGCCCCCCTGCCAGCCCACTCTGTGCTATGAAGATCTTCACGTTCTGTTGAATTTGCCAAGAGGAGATTTTTGAATAAAACATACAGATGACAATAAATTTCAAGTTCCAGAGGACTTAAAGGCCACCAAAGATTGATGTTTGAGTTCTCCAGCTATTTATTCTTGACTCTTCACTGCAGAAGGGCCTCTTATCTTTCTCCTCATCATCCCTTTTCCCCTTCCCAGTGCTCTTTGGCATGTTGCCTAATACTGAGCTGGAGAAGGAAGTTTCAATCTGCAGTCCTGGCCAAGAGAGGAGACAGCACAGAGAGGAGATGAAGCACCACACCCAGCCCACTCTGGAGTCCCACAGAGAACTTTACCACTGGCAATCTGTCCTGCTGCCCGGGGCTGCCAGAATCACCAACAGTTGTGGCTGTTCCACACCACCTCCCAGAGATGTCAGGAGGCCTTCTGGCTTCAAAACCTCCTGTTTCCTGGAACTCTACTCCTTCCCCATCATCCCAGATGTCTCTGGACATTTGAAGGCCCTCTTCTTGGCCGGTGCTTGCCAGTGGGACATATTTGCTCACATTCCCTGAAAGGGTATCATCAAGTGGATACTTTTCTTCACCCCCCCCAGCATGCAGGCACCACAGAACACGTCTTAAATCTGTCTCAGCAGCAGGTTTTAAATGTCACAGAGACATTGGCTGAGGGAGTCAGGGACAGAGTCCTGCAGTACCACTGCCATCAGGAGTGGCGGAGCTGTGCCTTGGGAGAGTGATCTTCTATCTCTGCACATTTTACTTATGATGCTGCTGTTGGCACGAGGAACCACGAGGTCAGTTCAGATGAGCAGGAATAACTCCATTTATACAACAAGAAAATATCTCCTCCAGCAGCAGACAGCTTTTCTGCGGAGGGAGATAGAAATGCAAGTACAAGTGCAATATATCTTTACCTTAGAGTGTTTTTGGAGTTGGCATCCTTGCCACTGTGAGAACCTCCTCTCTGAACTGAACGGCAACAGAGGGCCTCAGAGCACACTCTAATAACATTTGCATCCTGTCCCAAAAAGTGTTGGGGCCTTCTGCTATTCTCCAGTGGAAGAGAGAAGTGTGGACAGTTAACTCCGTGTCACAAGGATGCTCTCGATAACATCTGTATCTCTTTTACTGCCACTAGCACCTGTCCAGGAAAAGGGTCTCTGTTTTCCTAGGAGCTCTACAAATCAAAGATCTGGGAAATATTAAGAAAGATGCTTAAAAAATGCCCCTCCCCGAGGACTTACAGTTTAAAATAGGTGGGACTCAGAGAGGGAGAAGAAGGCGACAATGGGAAAGTGCTGGTCACCGAGGCAGGCAGTTGTTTTAGGCCTCTGGCAGAGTAGCAGCCATGAAGTCATTAAGCACTGAGCAAATAATTAAAACTGTTGTTCATGGATATTTCAGTGGAATATTTTCGGAGAGGATGTATTTCAGTCATGAAACATGGATTAGCCCAGTGAGGCGGAGACATGACAGGGAAAGACAGAGAGAAGGCAAAGGAGAAGTGAACAAGCAAACTCGGAAATAATTAATTATCAAATCCTTTTCCACTTGGATGACTTCCTGCTGAAATCTTCTGCTGGAGGAATGCAACAGTTACATCCGATCAAGATAGGTTTTGGGCCTCACTGAGTAACTCTCTTTTTGTAGCTCCATTAAGCATCCACACTGTTTATATCTTCACATCCAGACTCTCAGCTTGCTCGACTTGCTGCCACCTGTGGATGGGGCCCACCATATTCTGTAGCTTTTTGTGTAAAACTGCACCTGAGTGAGTCAGGTGGGTCTGTTTATCTCCACAAGAGGTTAGAATCGCTCTGAACAACTTCTGAGAAACTGGTCCAGAGGCAGACCAGATCTTCTTTCACTGCTCTTGCTTAGGAGCCCACACAGCAGGTGGATTTTAAAAACAGCTTGGCATTGACCGCCCCTTCCATCTGTTCCCAGCTGGCTGAGGTCTTGGGAGAACCCTGGCACAAGCAAATGCAAGCTATGTATCCTGTGAGCTGTCAGATCCTAAGGCATGCTGGTGCCTAGCCTTCCCCAGGCTGAGGTGAAGCCCATGACTCGTGTACTTTCAGCCTCTCAGCTGTTAGACAGACATTTTTGCTGTGGTGGTGTGGCATGTGATCCTTGTCAGGAAAAGTGACATCCTGTATTTAACAGGGAAGGAGAGTCTTCATCTGGGTTTTGCAGGAAAAGCAAAAGCAAACTTGCAGCACTCCTCTTCCAGCCTGTCTGTGGTGGAGTGGTCACGGACGCGAGGCAGCCCAAATAAAGGGCCTTACTCACGTGTGGCAGGAGATTTCCTTCCCTGATGCTTCCATCCTGCCAGATGCCATGGGCAGTACACCCTGCTCCCCATACCTTAAAAGAAAGGGACTGCACAGCAAGAAGCAAAGTCCTTTCCATATGAGGAGGGGGGCCTGCCCTGATTCCTGAGGTTTGTGTTTGACAGGATGAGTCCTCTGTTCAACCAGCGCATCCTGCTGAGGCTTTTATCCCTCTTCACACAGTGCACCATATGGATCGGCTGCTCCCGCAGGGAACGTGTTTGCGCATTCCTGCCTCTCCCTGGCCATCCCCTCAGCGCAGGATGTGCAGGCAGGGACGCAGACAAACAGCCCTTCACACAGGGAGCTGCAGCAGCTGCTGCTCAGGCTTGACCCACCTGCTGCTAGACAAGCCAACAGGCTGGAGAGCAGCGCTTTTGATTCCGGTGATTCATTTCTTTTGGCATGAACAGCCAGGCCAATTAAATCACAGACAGGGAGACACTTCCTACATGTACGCAAAACAATGAGAGGGAAAGAGAAAAGAAACAGACTTCATGTTTTCCTTTGTATACACTGGAGTAATTTTATACAAAAAAACTTGAGCAGGTTGTTGATGACTACTGAGAGGCACGAAGAAAGATCCTTGTTAGCAATCTCTGCTCTCCCTGTTGGGCAATGAAGACTTATGTTTGTGTGCTAATGGGTTTCCACCGAGGAAAAACCCTGCTCCTGTGGAGCAGTTTGTTAAAGGGAGAAGAGACCCCTGGGATGGCCTCTTTCTTCCGCCAGCTATGATCAAAGCAGCAAATATTCCAACCTGGGGCCCTGGGAAGCAAAATGAAGTGGTCCCAGAATGCCAACATAGGAAGTGATGCAGCACTATTTCATCCTACTCCTTTCTCTTAGCACAGCAATAGGACATCCAGGGAGCAAGGCTGCATCGAGAAAACAATGTCATGAGGTGGTTACAGCAGGCACTGCTGAGATACTGGACGAAAAGAGCACCAGAGGTGGGGAATCCTTGGAGATCCATGCCTCAAGGCAGTTTACTTTCTTCCTGAGGTCAAGAATAGAGGCTGACTCAAGCACGATGGAGGCACATTAGCAGGATGTTCTTGAAATCATGGCGCTTAAATGGGCATCTCTGTGCTACAAGACCTGCAGGGCTCCCTCATTTACTCTTTTTCTTATTGCCCTGCACTTGTGGGGTCTTTCTGGTCTCCCTGTGATGCAGGCAGACAAAGTGTTGGGAGAAGCTCTTCTCTGTACTCGGGCAGGTGACTGACTTGTTAGGGGCATCATTTCTGGAGAACTGCCCTGATTTACCACCAGCTTTCTGCCCTGCTCTCAGTGCAGTGGAAGGATGGGCAAAGCCTTTCTGGCTGGCTCTTGGTGCTGCTGGGCTCCTTGCAGCTGCAAACCTGACTGTCTTCTGCACACCTACAACTCAGCTCTTCCACGGGGGAAGAGATAAATCTCCTTGAATGACACCCACACACGTGCAAACCGTGCCCATTGAAACCCAGCAGCGCCTGCCTCTAAGTGCTGCAGTTGTAGGAGGGAGGGCTTTTGTTTACAAGAGATTAGGGGCTGGTATCTGCTGGCATGACAACACTGGGATGTGTTTCTGCTGGAGAACATGGAGTTCTTGTCTTGCAGTTGCTGAGTCACAGAAAAGGCAGAGCAGTAATTTCAGGGTGCTGACAGCTTAACACAAGGTTAGGCCTTCCATTTCCATGCCAACGGCGGTGGTGACGCACGGCAATTAATTGTTCCAGGTCAGCTGGTGAACTGTTCCCATTGTGAAAAATGGGATCTTGTTGAGTCTTCCTATACCGAGCACAGAGTTGAATCCAGAGATTCCAGGACACGTGCTCCAGTTTCTTCAGCTGGCACTGGTAGATGCTAATGGGTGTCTGGCTATGATGCCTGCCTTACGGAGCTTTTTTTCCTCCTCATTCTTTCTTTCCTCATCCAAGGATGGTTTTGGAGACTGGGCAGGAAGGATGCCAGATATTTTCTTTGTACTGCAGTGATCACGCTAAGTAATGCAATTACCAGGTCTCCCCCACAGAACGAGCATCCTGGCCAGGAATAATTTCCTTAGTGTCTCCCTTCTCCGCTCTGTGTTTCCCAAAGTACATCCCCAAGTCTGCAGTCAGCAGAAGAGACAAAACACTCCCTAGGTCCAGAACATCTCTTTCCAGGAGTTGATTCATTTAAACCTCCCAGCCTCAACAAAAGGAGTTGATTCCTCAGTAGGATCACATTTATTTATGCAGAAGAAACATGTGTCGACTACTGAAAAGCAATTAAAAATTGAATGCTTAATGACCCAAATAGGAATTTATGCACCAAACTTTTGTTGATTTGTTAAGATTTTGTGTGTGTGTATATATATATATACACAGCATTTCAGAAAAGAGTTTATTTGAGAAATTTATTCTATCAGAAGGTGTTCAAAAATATTTTGGAAATATTTCATCATCCCCTATCAATACACTTTCAAGCAGAACAAAACAAATGCCTTTTGTCAATTGGAAAGAAACTTTTCATCTGCAAGGTTTTGTTAAAGTATATAAATAAAAAAACACACAGAAAAGCTCAAAAGCAGTGAGAAATAGTTCAAAATTACATATAGAAAGTGCTAACATTAATTTTCATAATTTAAAAAAAAATTCTGATGGCATTTATTTGTGTTCAACATATTTTTTACAGTGTTTTCTGCTCTTGATCAGAAAGAAATGAAAATTTTCATCTCAGTCCCTTGCCTTTATCTCTGATTAATCTTCAGTAGAGTTAGATTTTTAAAAAATCATTAAAAGATTTCCCTCTTCTTCTTTTCTTCTCCTCTAGAACTTTTAAAACTTCCCTGCTGCGTTTTTACCTTCTGGAATGTCACAGCTGTATTTTTAATGCAATTAAATTAATTGGCAAAATCCAGACATTTTGTTCTATATGGGAAGGAGGTGTTAATCATTTTTATCAGAAGAGAAAGGGAACACATTAAATTTTTGAAATTTAGAAAAAACCCACCTAAGTGTCTGCAAGAAAGAGCTAATTTTGTCCAGGGTTGTTTTCTGTTGCTGCTCAGAGGGAATCCCAGAGCTTTGAGACACCTGAAACATGGATTTCCTGACACTCAGCTGGGTTTGCTGCTGTTTTCTGGCTGGGAGCCAAAGTCAGGAGGCAGGGAAATGCTGACTGAGAGCAGGCAGGTGCCGCTCCTGTCGGGAAATGGTTGTGGATATGAAGAGAAGGAACTGAAGCTTCTGGGGTCCTGCTTTTTTTTTTTTTTGTGGGCTGGGCTTTGTGGTGCCAAGCTTGGCACTTCCTACTTGCCCTGGGGACTTCAGACCAGCAGGAGCTTTCTGGAGTTGAATCCAGGGTTTCCTGCTGTTTAGCTGACTTTCCTCTCTGTCACGTGCATTCCCAATGCAATCAGTGGTGCAGTCAAGCATTTCCTGAAGGGACACACAAACTATCTGGCATCCCTGCAAGGATAGGTTTCCTTCAGGGTTTCCTGCTATGTCCAATGCATCCTTCTAACACCAGATCCAGATTAACTGAGTCACTTTCTTCTAGACACGCATTAGCAAAGCTCCTTGCACCTTTTCAAAGTCTTTCCTCACAGGGAAGGAGAGCCTCGTTCATACCCTGCAAGGTGATGTATTGCGGAGCTGGCTGATTCAAAAAGCTCAGTGCAAACTGATTTGAGTCTTAAAGCAATACAATTAAACCAGCAAATATTCTGTGTTGACACTTTTTGTATCCTAGTGACCCTGTGATTTAGTTAGATTTCCTTCTGATCCATGTTGAAATAAAAGTTTAGTGGAATCCAAATACCTTGCAGGTGCCTGAGTTTGCTGAAGCTTCTGCCTTTCCTTGCGGGGTTTTTCCAGTGAGAAGTGTGTAAAAGACACAGATCTGTCTCTAGAGGATCTTGCAGGCTCAGAAACAATGTGATTTTGAGCCCCATTCTGTAGCCACTTTGAGAAAACCTTAATTCATCCATTGTCTCCAAAGGAGAATTTGGTCTCAGACCTTTGGAGAAAGTTTCCAGCCTTTCCTGGTGTTGTGATCCAGTGAGTGAGAGATGCCTCTGCTTGAGTTAATGTGCAAGTAAGACCATATGCCAAAGTCAATAATGCAGGTTTTAATTAATAGTAAATGTGAGGTAGAGAGAAAGAAAGAAATAGAAAATATGAGGGGGTGAGAGAGATCAAGCAGAAGATAATCACCACCTGTGGATCCAGAAGCATCCTTTTCATCCTTCACCCTTCTCAGTGGTGGAGGGATCCCAGAGAGTTGTTTTTCTGGGGGTTCCACCTTTTTCTGGTGTATCCACAGAGCACAGATGCCATTCCCATCATTTACAGTGATATCTGTATCAGCAGTTGCTTCTTTTCCAACATCATGCCACAGTGGGAACTTTTGTCCTAATCAGATACATCCTCAGGCCTGGAATTAGCACCTTTCTGTGACAAATTTCTGCCACTCGTGCTTATTTCAAGTTGCCACTGTGGTGACTTTATCTTATGGCAAGTTCCTCCTGTGGCCTTGACAGTGTTTGGAGACAGGGAACTGTGTTATGTCCTCACACCTGGCCACAGGGAAATTGAAGGCAGCCTGCTAATGTTAATTCAGACACGACTCTAAGTGGGATGTATCCTTGCTGAAGTTGTTTGCCTGGCAAGAGTGCTGCAGGATCATCGGGCTCTTAATTATCCCGCGTTCTCTCCAGTTATAAAGCAAATTGACTACACATCCTGGCCTAGTGAAGACGTGGTTAAAACACTCACAGCCTGTGGCTCTCCTTGCCCTTAGCATTTTTTTTTCTGATGGATTAAATGTGCTGGGAGCCCAGGAACAACTTTTCCTCAATGTTTGTTTGTCGGGCATTTTTCTCATATCCCACTCAACACAATCCATGGAGCGTGGTTATTGTTCCCTGTTAATCACCCCTCGGGTCATGAGGCTCCTTGTGCCTGCCTGCTAAAGCCAGTCGCATCATTTATGCTGGGTCTCCAGGAGAGAGGGAGAAAAGAGGATTAAGTTTTAAAGAAAACAAAAATGTAATGCAAGAAAAAATTAAGATTTGAGGGGTTTTTTGTGGGTTTTGAGAAAGCAGAGGAACGGAAAGGGGGAAAAAGGCTTTCCTATGAAAGAGGTAATCTTCATCATTTGATCTTTGGTGACTCTTTTGAAAAGCTGAGTTCGTTCAAGGCAAACAGAAAGGAAGATGATTAGGTTACCTCACATTCACTGTCCCATGCTGCAGAGTCCACAGTGCCTGATAACTTCTTACTCTGCTAATTACCATATCAAAATACAAAATGTTTCTCAGGAAATACCTCAGGCTGGGTGTCCTACCTAGAAAAATGGAACCACATCCGTGGGGATCAGAGGAACCGCAGACTTTGCAGGCTGGTCTGGCAAAGGGTACTCCCAGGAACAGCCCTCCAGGGACAATTCCATATAACTGGTGTGGTACTCACCACTTGTGCTGGGAAAAAACAAACTGTCCCAAGGAAACCAGGTTCTGCCAATAACAGTTCAGAAAGTGCTGTTCTGAAAGTCCTCAACACATGAAATTGGGAGTAGACAAACAGTGTGACACAGATTACATGTAGGGAAATCATGGGTGATTGCAATACCAAAAAAAGTAGCTGGGAAAGCCACTGTGATCAACAAATGAGTGAGTCTTACCTCGAGAGTTCTTAGTCTTATCTCCAAAATCATTAATATGGTAGCAGACTCTATAATTCCCAGAGATTTAGTTTCAGCTCAGGAGGGACACCTGTGGTTGAGAAAATGGATGAACTAATTCTCTGATCAAATCTCTTCCTGTCAGGAGGAGAAACCACCCCAGAGATGCTTTTAAAACTGTGCCTGCTGTGTTTACCTTGTTCTCCCCCAAAATGTGGCCCAGAAGGCAGAAATCCCCATCATTCTTGTCTATTCCAAGGGTGGGAGGTGAGGATCGAGGACTGAAATCTTCTCTGGCAGCACTGAGCAGCATCCTCCACCCTTTCCTGTGCTGTGTGACTCATGCTGGAGGGAAGAGACATTTTATGAATGTAAAGTACACACTGACATGGTCTTCCTCCCATCACAAATGAGGGAGAGGACCAGAGACAGACAGAAGGAACCACAGCAAAAAAAAAGAAAAAAAAAGACAGGGCTGTTTCCCTGTCCTTTGGTGCTGTGGACATACTGCAGGGAGCAGCAGTAGGCTGATTGGGACAAAGAATCTGCTCTCTACACCAACCTTATATAACAAGTTAGAGGTAGAAAGAGATGAATGCAGCTCTTCCCAGAGCCTCCCTCTAGCAGGGCCTTCAGCAGAGCCCTAACAAAGTCACCACAGGGTTCTAAAAGCCCTGCTTTTCCTTGTGAAACGGAGAGAAGAATTTCTGCAGGCATATTTGTGTATAAGATTGCGAAGAACACCTTGCACAACTTTGTACAGCAGTAAGGACTTGTAAGTCTCTGAATTTGTATGTGTAAACTGGGCTTCCCCATCTGCCATCTTTCCCAAATTTTCTTCTCTTTCCTCACAAAACATCTGCTTGAGGGCTAGAAGCAAAGCGGAAGGGCAAAATCATCTTCTTTACCATAAACATCCAAATTCTTGTGTATGCCAGGAAAAGAGAATTGCCTTTGTATCTCAGGCTGAGGTCTCATTCTCTCCAGTGCAATCAAATGAACAGCTGTTGCTGTGGAGCTTGTCTAAAAACATATCTCTGCATTCTGCTCATTCAGGTCTTTTATGCCTGCTGTTCCCATTACTGTGCTCTTTTTCCAAGTGTTGAATTTTCCCTCGGACATTTATAGTTTTATCTCTACTCAAAGACACAATCAAACGCCATAGGCAACACCAGCCAGGGGCCGAATCATGTCTTTGCCCATGCCATATTTTCAAATTCCAGCAGAATACTTTGATACCAAAATGATCCAATGGCTGAAACCCAGATTTTATGAAAGTTGAATGTGCAAAAGAGAGAGACTCATGCTGGTCTTCATTTACACCCTCATCCCCCCTATTCACACTCTCTTCTCTTGAACCTTTCATGGATTTCCAGGGATAAATATTGTTTCCCCCCTATTCACACTCTCTTCTCTTGAACCTTTCATGGATTTCCAGGGATAAATATTGTTCCCGGTATATCTCCTTCTACCAACACAGCATCATTCAGTTTGGTGGCATTGGAAGTACCGTTTCTCAGGCCACTGCTTTTCGCCTGCCACTTCACTGTTCAGGAGCTTGGCAGGAAATTGTAAGGGCTGGAAGTTAACACGATGCTGCAGGGAAAAGAAGGGGATGCTCACAATGCAGGAAATGCCACTTGAAAGGCTGGATGAAGAAAGGCTGGATTAAACTACAGAGGGACTTAAACTGTTTGGACCTGTTTGGAAGCACCTGCCTTTCAGGTGACACCTGCTCCCTGTTGCTTCCTCAGTAAACTCCGGACAGAGAATGTCTGTTTGAGACTCGTGTCCATTCCCTGGGCCATCCTTCCAGCAGGAATTACAGAAACCTCAGGAAGAGCTCTTTGCCACCAAAGGCTGAACTTTCCATTATACCGTGGGCATAACAGAATTTTCAGATGCCTAGCAGAGCAAAGAACAATTTGTCCTTTATTTAGTTCGTCGTTTCTGCCTGTGGAGCTGTTTGGTTGGACTGCATAGCCCCTTCGATGCTCTCCTCAGGACTGAAAACTATTCTGCCATGTCCCAATCCCTGTGCTGAGTGTCTGTCAGCCCCATGCTTTCCCCAGCTGACTGGCACTTCCCTGCTGTCATTGCCAAGGTCCAGACCCAGATCCTGCATTCACTCTTTACCCATCCATGTCTTTAGCAAAGACACCAGAGTCTTTTTCTCACCATCAGTAGAAATAAGCGGTGGAAGCCTGAAGGTGGAATTATTGACCAAAAATTGGAGATCAGCAGAAGTACAAGTTAGGCAAGCTAAAAAGAGGAGACAGAGCATTTGACTACAGGGAGGACAGAAGATACAGGAGCAGAAACATCATCTTGAGCTACTCCTCATTCTGTGGCTTTTTTTTTTGCATGTCACTTGAAGAACTAAAATTCAGGGTCTGGCCAGTGGCTGCACAGAGCCTGTGCATCCCTGGACTTTCTGGCTGTTTGCTCCCATAAAGCAAAAAGAAATCCTTTCATCACCTGACCAAAGGGGTCAGGATAATCTCTTCCCCTCCTGCACGGAGCCAGTCCTGATCTCCAGCCTCGGGGAGATGAGGCAGGATTAATAATTGTGATCAATGTGTTTCTTGTTTCCAGATACTGCGTACCAGAAGGTATTTTGAGAGTATGATATATGAGTCACAGTGGGATGCAGCAGAATGTTTTAGCCTTGCAGCTTGGAGGTACATTATTCATCTTCTCTCGGCCTATAAAACATGCAGCCCAGAGACACCCTGAATATGGTCTGCAGAAGCTCAACTTGAACCTCCAGGGAAGTTCCTTGAAAGTGTTTCTAGAAAAGACATTCATTTCTTTAGTTAAACAAAAGAAGATAATCCTTCCAGATCTCCTTACCCTTTCTTCCCCTACCCCTCCTCACTTTTCTGGCTTACTTCCAAAGCCTCTAAAGAGAAGATTGATTGGCAGCTGGTATTTGCTAAAATCCCCGTTTTCAGCCTCGTAGCACCCAGCCTTCATCACAGCCTGTGCCCCCTGCTCCCATCCAAAGGCTGCATTAAATTGTGATATCCATCATCTGGCTGCCAGCCACAGCCTTGCCAGGGAAGGGAAGAAGTGAGTGGACCGAGTACTATAAAACTCCGCAGATAACACAGATTTGATCAGGAAGAACGCTAACTTTTGCAGCAGCTTTCAAGCACATTAGAAAAGGCTGAGACACTTGTTATTGAGACACGTAGCTTGAAGAGGCCGTAGTGAATTAAGCTCTTGTTGGTAGGGCATTTGGATCTTCATTCTTGCACCAGTCCTGGCTGCAATATCCTCTGAAACAGATGTTGCTGAAAAATCTATGGAAAAGCTGGTGTATCTGGGTGTGATTTGGCTCTCTGGTCTACACAAGACATTTCTTGGCCTCATGGATTTTGCCAGAGCGCAGACATCTCCCATGGAAAACTCAACAGGATGTTGTTTCTTCTCATCAGGTATGAAATGGACTGGGTCAAGTAGTTGGATTGGTCCCAAAACCAAGGGACTTTCTCAAAGAGCTGATCCTTGTTAAAAAAAAGAGAAAATCATGAAAAACTGTTTATTATTTGCTAGATTACATTTGACCTCAATTGCATTTTGTTTGGTAAGTATTTTCAGATCCTTTTAGCTTAAACCTGCAGAAATGCTGTAATTTTCATATCATGACTTTGAGTAGTAATGTGAGGGTTTTACTAATTAGGAAATAGCATCAAAGAATTTTCATATTACTAAGCAAATTCTTTCAGACTACTCTTTCACGGATGAAAGCTGGTTTCTGTGTGGATGGTTTCTCCATCTCCATGTAAATCTCTCTGACCGCAATAAAGGAGAACTGTAAGATTGCCCTTCCCATGTGCCCTTACCAATGCAGTCCACAGTTAAAATTCCATATAGAAGGGATTTAATTTTCCTAAATCACAAAATATGCACTAAGAGGAAAAAGATGCACTCAGATGAGGTAATTTGTTGGAAACTAGAATTTCTGTGAAGGCGCGGGTGTGTTCCCTGAGCAAAATCACTCTGTATCCTAAGGTCTGGAACTGCATAATTCAAAAACTTCATGGCAGCACATGACTAATACAAGACGTCTGGTTTTGGCTGGGCGAGCATTTTAACAAGAAGCCAGATTTTCACCACAGGTCCAATCCTTTCGTAAAGGTCAGGGCTGTCCTCAAAGTGTTCATCAAGGAAAAAAAAACCTGTTCTTTTTGAGCAGGTTTGTTGCTACACTGAAGATTCTATCAGGAAAAAGGCTACTAGTATTTGAAAAATCAGCCTTCTGAATCCTTTTGGGTCTTTCAACTCATTATTTTTGGTAAATCCAACCTCTTCTATTGAAGCAATCAAGATACACTGTCAAGTGTTCAGATTATTTGACATTTTGACTAATGGTTTCTTCTCCCTTTGACTTCCCATCTATTTTTAGGTGAAGAAATGCTGGTTTAAAACTTTTAAAAGTTTCACTTAAAGGAGGTCAACCCAAATGTTGCAGATTTTTCCGTTACATAAAGCGGCATTTCAGAAATGCCAATTTGAAAGTGTTCTATCTTTTTAAAACTTTCCCTCCGTTTTGGGGGGTTGAACCTGTCTGCCTCGGTTCATCCAAAAGCTCTGTTATCTTCATTGCTGAGCATTTACCTCAGTCCAATTTCAGTGAACAGGAGCCTTCCAGATCAAGGCTGGTTCTGTGGTGGGCAGCAGGTGCATGAGGAAAGTCTTTGAGGGGAGCTGAAGGACCAGCTCTCTCTAAAGCTTTCTCCGCTTTCCTCGCCAACGCTTTTAAGAGACCCTAACATGATCCTCAAAGGCCCTGGCCTTTTTCTGAAAAGGGATCTTCTTTTGAGTCTTTGGAGGTTCCAGACAGGAAGATCATAAAATCTTTGGTTACCCTGCTGAGAGGCTTTGCAAAGTGAGTAGGATGCCTTCCCCCCTCAAACCAAAGGCCATGACAGCAGGTGTGTAAACCTGTGTTGTTTCTATCCTGCTGTTTTGAAACAGCTCCCTCCCGTCTGCAGCCTTGCCTGTATTGTTTGGTATTGTTTCTGCCTGAAATATTCATAAAGCAGTATGCTTAAAAAATTAGGTTGATGAATGAGAAGAGACAGTTCTCCTAATAAAGTCATTGACAGAAAGGCTAAAGCGTTGGTTTTTTTTTTTTTAAATACGTGTGGAAGCTTGTCATTTGGCTGCTGCAAATTGGTCTGAGTAGGGAAAAAAAAAAAAAAGACAAAAATAGAGTAGTAGATGGCACCGAAGAAGAAAGTGTCCCAGCAAATCGATCATTTGCGGAGACATACAATTAAAGCCTTGAGGATTCCTCACTCATTGTAATGAGGGAACAAAGACTGTCTCAGAACTTATGGAGCTCATTTGCTTACACAAGACCTGTCCTGTAGGTGACAGATCTCTGACTGCCTGCGGGGCGTCCCTGCTTGACACCACAGCATGGTCTATAACAGTGACACCCTCCCCTGAGATGCTTTGGTTCCATCACCACCTCAATTGGGCAAATGACCTCATTTGACTAAAGAAGTGTCTGATTGCCAACCAGTTTAACCTGTCACGTCCCAGGATCCTGTTTCAGCCGAGAAATTAGCGTCACATCTTTATTTCCGGGTGAAACAAATGAATATATGGCATTGTTGTTGTTGTTGTATCTCTTGCAGACAAACAAAGCAGTAGCCAAGGGGGATTTCCACCACGCAAGCTCCAGCTCCCGGCGAGCTCTCTTCCTGGCTGTCCTGTCCATCACAATCGGAACTGGCATCTACGTCGGGGTAGCCGTGGCTCTTATTGCCTACCTGTCAAAAAACAACCATCTATGAGCCTCAGGAAAGGGGGAAGAACCAGCCAACCCGGCTCCTGCGCTGCAGAAGTCCCCAGCACATCAGACTGCGTGGTTTTCCAAAAAGAGACAAACACTTTCTGGGGGCAGGTACAGGATGAGATGGGCTTGTGCATTGTCGTAGGGTGGGAAGCTGGCGGGGCTGGGGGAAGTTCCACCATTTGTGATGCACAGGTCTTGCTTATCTTCATCAACCCCTGTACAAAAAAGGGAAAGAAAGAGCAAAAGAGAGACAAAGAATGAAAAACAGAAAAAAAATAAAAGGAAGGAAGACGGGGGATGTGTGGAGAAGGGTGTTTTGCCTTTGCCTTCTTTTCAATATGGTGTTTACAAGCATCTGGCAAACTGAGCTGTTCTCTTAATACCTTCTTGGTCACCTGAACTTTGCAGTCAGCATGAGCTTGTGCTTAATTAGCTTGTTAAGCACGGCACTGAGATCTGGGAAAGCATGGACAGTGACTGGTTCTCTGAAGGAGCAATATAAAAACCAGAGGAAGAATGTGGCTTTTTTTGTCTTTTGAATGCAGGACTCATTTGCCTGAGAGTGAATCAGATGCCTCAGCACAGAGTGGTATTGCCTACTCTTCTTGCTGGGGGTAGGTTTCCACAGAAGGAAAAAGGGAAATTAAAAACATTTTTCCTTCCTTTCCTTGTTTTTTTGGATTAAGGTGTGCCCCACAGGCCCACTCAGTGAAGAACAGCTGAGGTTACAACTGCATGACTCGGCTCCGCAGGCAGAGTGCAATTCCGAAGTAACATGAGACCCGTTGTAAAATTAAATCCTCCATCCAGTCACATTGTGATAACAGCACTTTACTGTGGCATTATTGCTCATCTGGGCTGCTCCACCTTGCCGTGGAGACCTGCACAGCAGTCAGTGCAAGAAACCTGGGGAAAAAATGCAAACTGAAATACTAATAAGTTTTTAATTAAAAAATCACGGTAAAGCATGGGAATTAACCAGAGAAAGGAATGCTTCATACATTTCTGGGGTCCTGCTCATATACAGACCAGTGAAGACCGCTCAGATCAGAAGCTCACAGCTCAGCTGTGCATCAGGGACACGGCATAGCCATGGAGAGACAAGTCTGTTCCCCAATAAGCAGAGCAGTGGTAAATTGTAGGGGAATTGAGCCTTGTCCTTACTTCACTGACTGAAATGATACATTTATTTTCTTCTTTACTCGCTCCCCACACTCTGCTGTTTTTTTGTCTTACAGATTTCCCTGCACTCAACTATTTTTTTCTCTTACCATTTCGTCCCGCCCCAGGGTGTATCAGCATAGACATATATATGTAGCTACATATATATATACACACAGAGGGGAAAACCAACCAAATCAATGACCATTTTATTATTCAACTGCCTCATGTTTTACAAACATGGTTTCTTTAAACAAGGATGTCATCAAAGACCTTTTTTCCCAACTCCATATCGTGTGCCATCTTTGCTCTGGGACAGTTTTTTCTCTTGTTTTGGGTTTCCATTATTTTGGTTTAAACTTGACTTCATTTGTTTTAGCGGGGGGGGGGGAGAACAAACACATGCAATCCTATTTTTCTGGTAGCCATATGGTTTATTAAAACACATGATATACAGCTACTGGTGCTTTGTGTGACACTTTTTTTTTGGGGTGGATGTGAAGCATTAGACTGAACGAAACTTGCCCCAGTACTCCCAGTCCTGCTACCTCGAGAGGTGCTTGTATGGACCATCTCATGCTGCCCCTGGACCCCAAAGCCTGTTGCAGTCACTGATGGGTTTTTTGGCACTGAATTCATAGAACCAGAGAATGATTTCAGTGGGAAGGGAGCTTAAAAATCGTTTAGATCTAACCCCTCTGCCACAGGCAGGGATTCCATCCACACTGGCAAATTGTTGGGCTTCAAGCTAAGCCTGAAGGCTGGCAATGTACTCCTAGTCCCTTCTGCATATGTATTATGCATGATTTGTGGGAAATAGTCTTTCTCATAAAGCCTGAGCTTTGGAGTACATGGTATTGAATAAAAAACCTCTAAATATTCGTTTAAAGGGAAAGAAACTAGTATTCCCTAGCCTTGCTTTGAAGTTAACCTGCAGTTCAAAAACATTAGAAAGCAAATACAGGTACTGTAAGGTCATTAAGCAAGCCTAACAACAATAACAGTAATGTCATTTTAAAACCAATCTTATGGTTGACGACCCTGCCTTATGAACTTTGGTGATTGAGGTGGCTGAATATTGACCTGAGAGGCAAAAGCCAGCTCTGGAGCTAGAAGAAACTTTCCCACAAGGGCAGCCTTAAAAATACCATAGAGGCCCTTGCACCCAGCTTTAAAAATAGCATCCCAAACCTGGCCAGGGCAGCTTTCCATGTCCCCAGGAACCCCCAGTGAACAGCAAACAGGAGCAGCAGCACTGTGTGAAAGACCTGCATAGCAGGAGCACTCCTGGAAACATCACCCGGCTGGAAGTTGATGCCCTTGTGCTTCACGTCCCGAAGCAATCCACAGTGTGACATGGAGCTGGCACCTGGAATGGCAGTCCAGGGTGATGAGCTGGGAAGCTAAAGGGGGCTGGCATGCTGGGGAGGTGGAGCTGGGCCTCACTGCAGGTGAGAGTGGGGATAAAGCTCCCAGTGATTGTTTTTGTGCCTTAGTAGGGGTCCAGTTTGCTGGTGGTCTGAGCTGTGGGCCACTGAGGAGCTGAACAGGGACCTGTGTCTTCCTAAGAAAAGCGATGTTGTCATGGCCTGCTGCAACATCTCTGGCTGGCAGAGCAGATACAATCATCTGAACGTCTAAAATCCTCTAAGTCTATGGCATGAAGACCAGAAACTGCCTCCAACACCTCTCTCTGAGACAGCACCAGTTTATCCCACATGGGCCTTCTCTCCTCATCCTCGGGGAGGAGCAAGAAGGTCCATACGCAGTGAGCTCCTGTGTTTGGATACAGGGACATCTTCTTTAGTTTACAAGAGATCTCTGCCACCCCAGAGAGAGAGGAGAGAAGCCTTTCTGAAGTGAGACCTTTTTGCCATATTGGCTCAATGAGGAGGTGTTAAAGACATGGCACTGTT
The DNA here is from genome assembly GCA_013398855.1 of Mohoua ochrocephala. Taxonomy (NCBI): domain Eukaryota; kingdom Metazoa; phylum Chordata; class Aves; order Passeriformes; family Acanthizidae; genus Mohoua; species Mohoua ochrocephala. Next base: position 14,359 of record VZTA01016542.1, on the reverse strand, counting down.
ATCTTTAACCAGATGACAAGCTGTTGTGAGAGCTAAGATCAGCTGCAAGGAAAAATCCCAAGCTGTAAAGTCCAGGGTCAGAAAGCTCCAGCTTAATTGTATAATATAGGATGTCATTGTGGATTAACCTCAAAAGATACATGGGGAATGCTGGAGACTCACTGAGAGGGAAGAAAAAAATCCTTCTTTGTGAAAGTCTCACAGTTCAAGGGAACAGAGGCACTCAGCAAATAATTTGCTGGGTCAGAGACTAATATTGCATCTGTCATCTGACAGGATTTCATAACTCCCTGGTACCTCCATTGATTTTTTTGTGCCTTCATTTGGGAATCTCCTAGCCTAGAGCGTTTTTATAGCTCAGTCTGAAATTAATTTCTCCCATCACCCAGGCAATTCCCACCATACAGCCAGCTTGCAAGAGCTCCCTGCTGAGGAAACAAGAGGGCATAGCTTGGGAACATCACTGTACACCAAGGCTGGAACAGCAGTGGCAGTGACAACCACCTCCTCTGGGCTGGCTGCCATGCATCTCTCACAATTTGGGAAATGCCACCTGCTGACTTGCAAAGGAAATTCAAAGGCAGCCAAAAATGTAATGCAATTAAGTGCCTATGAACTTAACTGTAAGGAAGATATGAGAAAGGGCACAAAGAGAGGGTGCTCAGTGTTTTAGATACCAGAGAACGCACACTCAGGCTGCTGAAAGCCCCAGCCAGGGGTGGAACCTCAGTGGGGGGCACAATAGGACATGTCTGTGGAGGAACAGGCTCTGTTAATCTCAGAGATCATTGCACTTGTCTGAGCAAGGCAAGACCACAGGATGAGAATCTGCAGAAGGGCTGCACCTGAGAGATTTCTTCAGGTCAAGATGCAATCCAAATATCTATCCTTGGCTTAGACAGCTTCAAATCCAAGATAGGAGGCAGAGGTGGAGACGGGCGACAAGAATAGTGTCGGTTTTCTCGATTAAACCAACCCAGCCCTTTTCAGCACCCTGCACCAACTCCTCTCTGCGTGAGGCCAGCACAATGGGTGCTCTTTGCTGGCTGCATGGCTTTGCTCACAGGTGCTGCTGTAGTGACACGCTCAGCAAAGCATGGTCAGGCAATCAGGTCACCAGAGCACATGGTCCTGCTTCCCTTTTGCTCAGAAGAACACCGGGTTTTGCTCCAGACACCGTGGCATGACTCAGTGCTGCAGACATCAGGATCACAGCGGTGCCAAAGGAATGAGAGCAGGAGCTGCCAACACTGTTACAAGCTTAAGGTTGTGTGGTGAGCACAACATATGTCTGCTATTTACTAATCATGAGGCAGCTCTGGAGAACCCGTTCCAAGCGATTGTCAGAAGGTGGGCGGTGCTCCTTCGTGCCATCACCTTTCCCTCTTTGGACATGTCCAAGTGTACTTGTAGCCAGGTGATCTACATTTCAGGGTCTGCAGGAGGAGGCAGAGGGGAGGAAAAGGCTCTGCGAGAGAGATGCTGTGAGGTGGGAGGTAAGAGAGAATCTGTCATTCTCTACATCCAATCTATGACTGCACACAGCCAGAGTGCCATGTGGCTGGGAAGAAAGCCACCTTCTCTTGGCTGATAACTCGGTGTTGCTTTGGTCAAAACCCTCCCTCTGAAGCATTTCCTTGCAAGTAACAGACTGAGCTTGAGCAGAGGAAAAGCATCTGAAGTGATGCACCAGATGGGCTACAGTAGCCGTCCCTTCCCAAAACAAGGTCAGGTGTTTGCATACAAATTCAATTTGTCCTTCCAGAACACTCAGTGGTGTTTCAGACTCCTCTTTCAGACTCCTGCTTCCTTAGTGCTCTGTGGGTACAGACACACATCCATACATTTACATACATATGTGCAGGTACCTGTACACACACACATCCATACTCACATGCAGGCACATGTGAGATGCAGAAAGAGAAAGGGAAACCGATTTTGTTCTCAATCAAGGAGAAGGCCGCGATTTCGGCAATAAAAATAACAACAACGCTGCTCAATAATCACCTGCAGAGGGGACAGCAGGCTGGGAGAGCTGGACTTTGCTGCTTCCCTGCTGTATTTTTGAGTCAGCTGTTTGCTGCTTCTTTTCTCCCTTCTACCTTTGCCCAGTGCATCTTTTGCTGGCACCGAGCGGGGCCAAACTGGTGGCTATGCACGGAAGCGGCAGTGGCACATCCTCAGCAGCATCTCCTCATTGTTTTACAGTGGAAAGGACACAGCCCTAGAAAGGCAGGCCTTGATGCATCTTGGCCATGGATTTAATCTCTGGCTTTCGATAAGCCTTCAGAGCTCATCTAAGTTGTCTACCACCTCTCTGGAGTCATCCTGCCGTCTGGAATGTCTGGGATTAAAGATGGTGTTCCATGTATAGGACCTGAGAGTATCTGGGGCTACATTTCTTTGTTCCATCCTGGAACTGGTTTATCCATCATGTTTTTAGAAGACCTGCCATAGGTCTTCATAGGTGTATTCATTATTTTCTACTCATTTGAGACATACTCAAGAGGCAAGACAGATCACAGCAAATAAATAAATGCTCAAACGAGCCAATATAGGCTAACTAGCATAGATTTTCTTTCAAAAACAGGTTAATGAAGCAACAGCTTGTATTACTACTCAATTGTTGGCAGCGGCAACTCACAAAACTGAATCATGAATAAGGAACCCAAAACAGCTCACTGAAGGCTGAACATGCTTACATATAAGAGGAAGACTTTTACGATAACACTCAACAGTGGCACTTCTGAAAACGATCTGAAGCGTGAGCTCTCTTCAGTAACTTGCAAGCAGCCAGTGGCTTGTCGAAGCATCAAATAAAAAAAAAGCCCAAGCAACCACCTGTTGAGTCAAGCACACAGAAACTTGGGATAAAATAATCCTTCTTCTTGGTGGCACTCAGAGCTTTGAGGGGCTGGGTGCAGCTGGAACTTATTTCCATTTATTACCAATTCAGCACTATGAGTTTGGTCGTGTTCAACAAGAACTTTCATGAGGACGGATTCATGAATAATGTGATTTACTGATGCCATAGGTCTGGCTGAATGCAGTAAGAACATCCAGAATCCAGGTTCACAAATAATGTGGTTTATTGAAGCAAAGAGAAAGCAGCCCAAGGTTGCTGGTGACAAATACGCTAACTACAGAGTGTGTCTGGACAGGAGGTATACTAACAGAGATTTATTAGATGTATACATTAAAATATTTCTGGGTCTGTTCCAATGCAGTTGGAGGCAAAAATCTCACCTGTAAGCATCCCTTTGTAAGAGGCAGAGAGAAAAAAGTCTATCAACCGATCCTGAGCTAGCAGAGGTGTTTTTCTCCTGTTTTATTCTTCCTTTCTTTCTCTTCTCTTTTTCTTTGCCGTGAAACCCCCTCTTTTTCACACAATAATTTTTAGTCCTTCCCAAAGAGAATGACAATCATATGTCATAGGCTGGGTGTTGGTGACTGAGATCAGACATGTAAGGCGTGTACTCTTTTCTCTTCATTTGCATTCTAAGGGGTGCGAGAGTTAATACACAAATAACACTTAATGAGGGTCTTGGTTACCTTTGCTCAGCATTTATGGTTGATACAAAAGGTAAAATAATCGCTTTGGTTCACCCCAGACATCATTTTGTTGCTAACCTTTGCTCAAGACAGGTGCAGGATCAGCGGGAAGCCCTGTTCGGGTTTTCCTTGATCATCGATTCATCACTGACTTCAAACAGCTCAGTGGCAAGTGTGACCATTTACCACACCTCTCTGCTCCTGCTGCCCTTGAAGAAAGGAACCTGTTGGCATTGACTTGGCACACAGCAGCAATCGTTTTATGTTTGCTAAGAACATTTTTCATCACAAAATAACATTTAAGCACAGAGAAGTTTGGCTGCAGGAAAACGTTTGTTTCAAGGATGGTTTATAATTGAGAAAATAAAAAGCTAAACCCTTTCACAATCACAGAATATTTCACACCGACCTTTGTGAGATGCAACACCAGGTACTTCCTTTTGAAATTATTTGTCTCTGAAGTATTTGATACTGATCCAAGTGCAGTTTGGCTGGCAAGAGCACATCTTGGATTTTCTAACTGACTTTGTTTGACAGATCCAAACTGAAATTGTTAAAAACATTTTGTTTGTTTATTTTTTGAGAGAACAGGCAAAGCACAATATTTTACTGGTTTGAGCCAGGAAGAACTATTCAGTTTGCAGTATTAACCTCTCAGATAGGAAGTCCCATTCACAGCTCTTTATATCTCATTTTTCTGTAGATGGCCCTGTATTAGTTGTCCTAAACCCCCTTTCACTTGCCTGGAGATTAGTGGGAGCAACTCAACTAGGAATCCATTCCTAAATTTGCAGGCCAAGGTGCCTCTGGCATTTTGAGGAAGACACTGACGTGCCGTCATCACTTCTCATCTCCAAGGAATTGTCAGCTGGGAGGCAGCTGAGGAACGTTCTGTTGGCTGAAGGTGCCCTGTGTGTGCTCCTGGCCTGGCCCTTCTTTTAGTCCAGCAGCAAAACATCGTAAGAGGCATCTGGGAGGAACTCAGGGCCGGGTGTGGGAGGTCAGAGTGTTCCAACAGCTGAGCTGCAGGCTCAAGGCCATGGCCCAGAGCATCTTTTAAGCCTGCATTCTTGTTTTCTTTTGCAGGGGAGCTCTCTTGAAAATGGATTTCCTGTTATTTTCACTTCCTCCCTTATCTATCAACAGAAATTATCTTTTCTTCCTTCTTTCTTGGCTTTCCTCACCACAGACACTGTTGGTCAGCTTATTCATCTGGAATCTGGCATTTGCTAACTGATCTGATTAGAGTTAATTACTGATTATTTGTATTACTACAACCCTGATGTTATACGCACCATGGGAATATAATTTAATTACAGAATAATATCAATCAGATGCATAAATTAAAATGTTCACATATTAATATGAACCAATTTTCTACTTTCAGCTGTATGATCTGCCAGTCTTGGAGGAGGAAAAAAGCTCTTTCTCCAGCTTTTGGAGAATGGAGAATTCTCCAAAATCAGGAGGAGGGGCTCACAGTTGAATGAATGGGACTCACAGTTCCCAGGTGCGTAAGAAGAATCCTTTCTGGAAGGATTTTTAACAAGAAAAGCTGTGACTGAACACTATTTTAATCTCTACAGCTCGCTCCATGAGGATAATTCCAGGCAGGACTAGGTGCAGGATTTACTTCCACTTCCCAGCCTTGCACAGACAGCTGGCACAAGGCTGCCTGTCCCCTCAGTGGTATTTGGGGCAGATGTGGGCCTGGGTGCTGGGTCAGGGGTGACATGAATGTAAGGAGATGCTTCTCCTGGCAAAACATCCTGCAGAAACTCAGAGCAGGTGCTCCCAGGCTCTTTTGGCTTACAGGTTACTCCTGCTGCTCTTGACTTGGGAAAAGCCAAATGTGCGTCCAACACCCTGTCTGCCTCACCCCTATCAGCAGACCACCAGCAGTTACCTCACGTGACCTTCTGCCATGCAGTCAAAGTGCAGCTGTGGCCACACATCACCCTTGGCACACCTGAGAACAGCCACCCCACAAATCATGCACACACCTTCCCACCAAAACTGGCCAGGGGCAGAAGTCTTCTCCAAGAGTTCCTCACACGTGGTTCATGAGCTCGCTGTTTTGGTGCTCCTACAAAAGACGTCTTATGGCAAAAGTTTTTGATTATCAAACTCCAGGCAGGCACTGTTCCTTAGAAGCTCTGTATCTTCCCTGGAAATCCTTTTTCTTTGAGGTCCCAGACCTGAGTTCTCCCAAGGTCTAGGTGTTCTTTCCCATCGTAACCCAGGTGTGGGGCGAGCTGGCCCAGCAGCCACCACCCACAGGTGAATGGGACAGTTCAGTGCTGCCCTTTCTAACCACAGTTTTTTGGACAAAGCAACAGCTAAAGCACATTTCCAACTTCTCCTGGGACTGGAACAGCCTTTGCCACACTCTGGTCCCACCTGCACCCAGCCTGCTGAGAAATGGTGAAACTCACCCTTCCCAAAGGACTTCCAGCAGATGCTGAGGGACTTACCAACTCTGCATAACCCCATGGATGCCAATTTACTGTTATTGCACACTGCCTGTTGATGAAAGCAGCTGTGGAACAATACCAGGTAATGAATATATTGGAGGGAGCAGAAGATACATCTTGAATGTGTAACTAGATCCTGCTTTGCCTTCAATTTTTCTGCTCTATCGTGGGTGTGCTGTATGCATTCACCACATACAATAGAACTAAACCCAAGAACTGTCTGTTTGCAACACTCGTTACCTCTGGAGAATTCAAAAATTGAGTGAAAGGAAATGTACTTCTGTTTGTAGAGTGTCAGCTGAGTGCTTATGAATTTCAAACGCTCAGCTACAGGCAGGAACCGAAATACCAGCGTCTCCTGCCTCTTTCTATACCTTACTCCTTTCTTCAGAATCCATTTTTTTCTTTCTCCCTTTGTTCCTTTGATTTTCTCCACTGTTGCTGCTGTGGCTGGCATCAACGAAAAAGCCTTGAATGCCACCATCATAAGAAAGTTTTGAATATGGCAGGGTGGAGCTTGGATAGCCAAACCAGGATACAAGTGCCTGATGAGAAAAAGTTTCAACCATGATACCTTTTGTCCTTTGGTTTTCACTTTTGGGGTTTGTTTGGGTTTTGGGTTTTTTTTAAATAAGGCTTTAATCCTTTGGAAAAAACCTGGTCCCTCTGCTATGAAAACAGAGTATTCCATGAGCAGTTTCCACTTAGCTGGAAAGGCATTTACCACTGAGCAGTGTCTGTCCTGCTCATCCAGAGAGCTCATGGCGTAGGTTTCTCCTGCTGTCCCTGGGTTCCATGAGCCACTCAACCACAGCAGGACAGAAAAGGATCCATTGCCACCAGCTCTCGTTGAGCCCTGGGTGGAGGACAAGCAGGCTCTGCTTGCTGAGCCATCCCTCCTGTGGCAAAGAGGTGGGGAGAAGCTGATTTGTGTGAACATCACAAGCCAATCTGATAGAAACAAGAAACATCAATTTGCCTGTGGGTTTGGATCTCTTCAGCCATCAGTTCCCTGTGGAAAACTGCAGGGAACTTCCGAGCATCCCTTCATGCCGCAAATTCCAAAATCAAAATATCTCACACTCGCAGATGACTTTGAAATATTTATTTCCATTCACTTGTGCTATCTGTTTTTACTCTTTAAGACAGTGGCTACTCATCCCAACCTTATTTTGTAAATATACACTCACAGGAGTCAATCTTCTTCTCTCCTAGGATACATAAGTTGGATTGGAATATAAGGCTTCAGAGAAATTAACTTATTTTCTTGAAATACTCACACTTTCTGTGTAGCTACGTACATATATATATGTGTGTATTTTTAGCAAGTGAAACAATAAGTATAATTTAAAACTTCAGCTAACAGAATTAAATGGTTTTATAGAGAAACAGAGTTTTACAGCTCCTGCTAATTAGTACATGACTCTGATGGAGCAGCTGAAAAGCCAGCCCGAAAAAGTTGCTTTTAATTTTCTAACAGTTTCAAACTACAAATTGGACTCCTTTTGTTAGTTTTTAGTTTTATCTTTCAATGCTAAAGGAATATTAAGGACTCATGTTTTCCAAAATTTGTGGCTGCAGAAGTTACCGAGACAAGGAGGTTTGGTTTCGTCTTGATTGTGTCATGCTTTGCTTCTTAAAGGTAAGAAAAAGCAAAAAAAAGACACAGGGGAATGAAGTTATTGAGGATAAAGCTTGAAGTGAAGGTGAATGGACAGCAGATGCCAAATAAAATAAGCAGAGAATGACAAAGGAATGATCAAGTTACCTTCTACAGACGGTTTGAATTTTAAAAAAAAGAGAAGTTTTTTCATCCTTATCTATTTCTTCTCACACCACACACAATTACACCTCTGTCACAATTCCTGTGACAAAGAACAACCAGCTCTGATTGCTGTGGGGATTTACTGTTGCAGTTCCCTTCCCAGCAGGTTTTTTTAAGCACTGAGAGTCATAAGAAGTCCTTCAAGAGCCTGGATGAGGTGCTTAGGTGGGCTGCAAACCCTCTTGCAGACACTTCCAGAAGTTTGTAATGATCCCCTTTGACACTTAGACACTCTGAGCTTCCACTCTTCAGTCTCAGAAACCTGGAAAATGTGCACTCCAGAGCCACTCAGACCGTGCTGTGAAACCTTTCACTGTTTTCCTCCTCTGCTTTACTACTCCTGTGCAACACATAAGCAAACATGCCGTGAAAGCTCCCAGTCAAACCCATTCCACTGCAAAAAAAACCCCACAACACAATATACTGTTAATGCCCTCGTGTTCCCCAACCTTCCTTTGGCTTTGAGGCCACCTGCAGGAGGCAGAGCCTCTCTTTCTTATGTGTTCCCACTTCTGTAACTTGGCCGGACCTCAGCACTCAGGTCTGACCCAGCCACACGAGAACTCGAACAGCAAAAGCATTTGAGCCCAGCATGAGCAGCAGCCCCAGCCCCCAGCACAGCACTGCTGCAGGACGTTGCCCTCCAATGTCACCTCTGCTCTGAGCCTTTCTCCCTCCCTAGGCTGTGTACATGGAAATTCTGGTAGCCCACCAGCTATGAGAAAGGGTTATAACAAACAATAAAGGGTTATAGGGGTTATAAAGAGTTATCTAAAGGGTTACATACAATATGAGACCATTCCATTAATTAAATTGGGTAAAATCTGACTTCCTTTGGGAAAAAAACCCCAAAACTGAAATGACACAGAGTATGAAGTTGTATTTAAAGCCTTGGTTCCCATCAAATTGAGCACCTCCATCTGGATTTTTCTGGCTTGCCCAGTCCAGGAGACTAAGGAAATATAAACTAAGGAAAGCTCTTTGAAGGATGAAGGGAAAGAGTATTTCCTGGTCTGCTTCCTCATTCCTAGTGTCTTGGTTGGAGGTGTCCCGTGGGTTATCAACATCAGGATGCCTCATTCTTGCAGCTGGGGGACGCTGTCCTTCAAAACCCATCACCTTTACCTAAGCCACTTCGCCTTTCAAACTACTTCCCACGGGATCCCTTGCTCCCCTGCTCTGAGGCACAGCTGGGACTCTGGTTTCTGAGAAATTCCTGCTTCAGTCTTCCCAGAGCAGCAGAGCCCAGCACGGCATAGTACAGTGCAGGCTAGGAACAATTTGACAAAACTGTAAAACCACAAGCAGAGTGAAAGGCATAAATAACATCGATCCAGGACAACACTGCAGAGATCTCCATACAGGATCTATTCTCTGAGGAATTAAAGGGAATACAAGGCAAATCAATCGGTTTTCATGGAAAATAGGCCTTGTCAAACAAACTTGATTTCACTCTGTGATGAGATTACAAATTTTGTTGATAAAGGGAACTGTCCGGATGTAATAGGCTTAGATCGTCAGAGCGCTTTTGACTTGGTATGAAATGATATTTGGGTTTAAAATGTTGTACTATGTAGCATCAATAAAGCATGAAATAAACAGGTTAAGAACTGCCCACCTGACAAATATCAAGAAGAAACCAGTCAGGAGAAACCAGCACAGCCCTGGTGAGGTGGCACGAGGAGCAGGACTCTGCCCAGGATTCTCTGCTGCTTTCAGCCGTGCTCGGGGAGTTGGTGCAGATAAAATTGGCAAATGAAGCAAATACCAGCAGCTCAGAGGAGACTGATAAGATGAGGCTGTGATACCAAGATGTCTGGGTTGCTGAGGGTGGGGGGTCAGAACTGGCTTGAATATACATAGTTATGGGTCTAGAAAGGAAGAAGTCCTAGAACAGGGACAGCAACCCAAAACGGGAGTTGCAATGGCCCCAGGGCTGAATGTGGCCTCACAGAACGAGGATTGGCAGGGAGACAAAAATCCTTGTCTACCAATCGACTGCATGTGGCTGACTTCTCGTGCTGTGATGAGGACATCAGTCCCGGGATAAAATGCAGTCTTCTGGCATCTGGAGGTCAAGAAAGCATGGAAGTGTCAAAGACAGAGAGGAAAAACGCTACATGAACTACCCAGACCAGACCCAGCCTCTCACACACAGCTCCTGGCTGCAGGTAGGGGAGATTGGAAAGGATATTCAAGCCTCAGCAGTGCACTCTGACGCACAGATAGGCCTGGGAATAATGGGCTGTGCTTCTTCTAATTTACAGCTTCCTAGACACTGTAATTTGCAATTTTTCCCAGATGGGACATTTGCATGTCAATTGTCTGCTACCAATTGCAAGGTGGGCAGTACATGTCCTGAAAAATAGCATCAGCCCCTTTTGGGAACATTAAAAGACAGCGTTGCAATCTCACCTGGGCATTTTAGGGGCTTAACCAACCAAAAATGGCAGTTCTTTTTTTTTTTTTTTTAAGAAAAGCAGCAAGAAGCTGCCAAATGTGTCTTTTAACCACGTGGAGCTTGCCAAGGTGAGTTCAGCAGTGCTATCTTGAGACAGCTCGACAGCATTATTTTGAAGGTTTTGTTGTTTCTTTGCTTTTGTGGGTTTTTTTTTAAGGAAAAGGAGGGGGGGAAAAGGAAAAAAAGAAGAAATACAGTAAGGAAAGAGAAGGAAAATAGCAACCTGTAGCCCTTCACTAAGCTGGATCTCCATGATAAAAAATGCAGGCAGGAGCTTTCTGGAGGACACAAGGCAGCCCATCTCATACAAGTCCTATAATGTCACTCCTCTGGGCCAGCTGGTCCCCAGGAACCCGCAGGTCACCCTGGCAATAACACTGCAGTTCTTCTTTCATCGACAAATGCAACACAGGTGCAGCAAACAGAGCTGAATGAGCTCTCCAGCAGCACCAGCAACTGCCGCTGCCAACTGCCCCCAACTCCCAAAATGACTTGGAGCAGCCCAAAGGAGGCTGGAATAAAAGCAGGGCACGTGAAAAGAAAAATAGGCACCGTATAGGCAAGCAGCTTCTTCTTCAAATCTTTGAGAATAGAGCTGTCATAGAGCTGGACAAGAGAAATGGTGAAAGAGCAGGAGGAATTTAGTACTGAGAGGACCATGCCCGGTTTGTGTCAGCTCTTTTAACATCACAACCAGGGCCAAGGGAGATTTCTTGTTTGGCCTTTTCTCATCAGCTCCTTGTTTGGCATCAAGCTGTCTCCCATCCACACCTTTGTCTCATTTCCCTCTCCAGCACCCACGCTGCAGCCAACATGACTTTATGCTGGCCATGTTTTCCAGTAGACACTGACAAGAGTTCCTGTCTCAGGGAAGGCTGAATTGCAGTGGGATGAGCAGAAACAAACACATTCCCTGCCCCACAGTCGGTATCAGGCATCACCTCTTCATTACAATCATTTCTGGTCAGCAACAACAGCTCACCACACTGGGGGCACGTGTAGGAACTCTCTCTCCCTTATGTGGGAGATGAAGTAAGAGGTTTTATTAAAAAATGCTAGAAAGGGCCCTGAAGGTCTTATAGCAGTCCACATCTCACAGACTGGCATGCAACTTGCCAAGGACAAGCAAAACCTGTCCTCGAACCCAAGAGCTAGAAGATTCAGGAGAGAATTTCCTCAGGACTGGGAAGGTAACAGGGCTGTTCATCAGGTGGGTGGGAGACGCCAGAAAATGAATCCTAAATCACATGCTGGGGAAAAGCTGTCCAGGATGTTTTTCCTGCATATGGGCTAGCAGGGTTGAAATGGCAGCTGAGTAGTGGGATTTCACAAGCTAAACCTGCATGCTTTTAACCTGAAGCATCCCTGGGCTGAAAGCTTATTTTTCTTTTCCCACATTTGCCATGAGAACAAACAGCTGCCCTACAGCCAACCCCTTGCAGTTCTAAAACACGTGGACAGATCTTCCCTCAGAAGCCTAAAATGTACTGCTCACAACACTAAAGCTAGATGTTGTCCTCTGCTTTCAAAATGCTGATTAAAAATTCATCACAGTGTTTACAGTAGAAATTTTGAACATAATTATCACTGTAACCCAGGTCTCTTCTTATTTTAATCATTTCTTGCTCAGTTTAAATACCTAAAGGGTTTGCTATGCTTAAAAGGCAGCAACAGTAGACTCTCATGCAGGCTGGGATCATTTTTTCAGCTTTCAAAAAAGAAAAAAAACAAACCTGAAAACGTGATAAATACCTCCGAATTCGAGTAGCTTTTTAATGTACACTTCTCTTGCAAGTAGATTGCATTCATGAAACACGAAAAGATGCACACCAGTTATAGGGATTGAGCTTGATGACTTGTGAAAAGACCCCTCAAACCTTCCCTGGGTGTTTGTCAGTCTGCTGGCCTGTGAGTCGGCCCAAAGTTTCAGTCTGAAATTGGTTTATAGGATTCTCACAGAAACTAAAGAAAGTAGAGTGCTAATTAAGTGTTTTTATCCCTCTGAACATCAGGTACGACTCAAAGCAGCTGCACTGCAGAGTTTTCCCTGCAATGGCCCACTTACACCTCCTGAAGGCTCCAGATTGAGCCAGGCTGGAAAAATATATTTCTGCCTTTTGTGTTCTTAGCTGGATGAGGTGGCAGGGGCTGTGCAGAACTGTGGAGTGCATAAAACTGACTGATGCTCACCTGCAAGCACAAAGAGCCGCAATTGTTCCTAAGCCGTCGCAGACAGATTTCCCCTGCCAGAAAAAAGCAGGATCCTCATAGGTCAGAACTGTTATTAATAATGTGGAGAAGTCTCATTGCACACCATAAGTGCTCATTTGACCATGATACAGACAGTGATGAGAGGAAGCACAGAGACTTCTCAGCTCAGTGTGAATGCTGCACCTTAAATCACAGAACAAATTAAATTCTAAGAGAAAAATGCTATAAGGCACTTGGCCAGGGTGCCCGAGCTGGAGAGTTATTTACAGTTTCTTCCTTTCAACAGCAAGTTTTCTGAGAGAAGCTAAAGCAAATATTCATTGGGGAATCTAATTTGTAATAGACATTGAATGCTAAAAAAAAATGGAAGGCAGAGGAGAGGAGATCAGACATGCTAGAAAGAGATAGCTTCATCCACATTTAAATTATTGACCCTCAGACTTCTAAATAAGCTCTCGAGAAAAATGTATAACAGTTCAAAGTAAGAAATTTGGAGATGCAGGATGCATTCCCCCTTGTAATATTCTATCCCCAGCCAACACACTGCATTAGTGCACAGGAGCTGAAGATTAAACCCTTCAAAACTGTTATCTCCTTGTTAAAACTCAGGATAAGCCCAGATGAATTTGAATTTTACCATCAAAGCAAAATTGAGTCAAAATGCCATTTAAACACGGCATGAATTACTCTCCACAAACAGGACTGCCATCTCATGACCGAATCTGTATTTCCCAGGCTTTCCTTTTTTGAAGTCCCTTGTTTTGAAGTCCCACTAACTCCAAGACAACAATTTTCTGTTCTTCTAGGTAAGCACCTAACTTTCATTTGTAACATGAAATATGAAAAGTTTGACCTGGAGGACTCGAAAAGAGGAAGAAATATTAGAAACGCAAACTTTTATGTATGGAAACTGTTTATAAGCCGAGGGGAAATGTGGGCCTGCTGCTGAATGGAGTGGGGCACCTGGCAGCACAGGGCATGCAAAAAAGTGAGGTATTGAACCAACGCCTTCTTAACTTCAGTCCTTATTAGTGAGACCAGTTTCAAAAATGCCAGATCCTGGAGACCAACGGGAAAGTCTGGAGCAAAGTGGAAGAGGATCAGGTCAGAAAATGCTTAAACAAACTGGACACGCGTAAGACCGCGTGTCCCGGTGGGGTGCACTCGTTAGTGCAAAGAGAGCTGGCTGATACATCCCAATCTACACCCTAAAGGTTCCCTCTGTTCCAGTGTTTGACACAGCTTTGGTTCAGGGCACAGAGCACCGAGCATCTCGGTAGTTTTATCAGCTGGCAGCAAGGCCCCACTAGGTATTTCACCTCTTTGTTTGTTAAATTGATCTTCATTGGTTTGCTTTGGCATTTGGACAAACAAAAAAGTTAAAACTCTTAAAAATGTCGAGCCAATTGCTTGAGTGAATCCAGAGAACACGAGTGCCAGTCTCAGAATGAAAACATACAAGCATGTTAAAATAGCAGCACAGCCTCGGATGACTCATATTCATTGAATTTTAGAACAATTTACATTGGAGTGGACCTCCAGAGGTCAGTTAGCCCATCCATCTGCTCAAAACATGTCTAATCAGATCAAGGGATGCTTGTCAACTCCTCATGCATTACAGTCTATGTTTTCTAAAGCCTTTTCCAGCCCTCTCAGTGCTTCTCCTTACCAAGGAGAAGACAGATACTACTCCTATTATCTACAAGAGGGAATTGGAAGAAACAGTTTGTCTGAGCAGAGCTGTAAATGAAACACGAACTCTCCTCATGGGTTTTTGAATAATTTTAATATCAGGCTGTTCTGGATCAGCCTTCCAGCGTGAACACAAGATGGAGC
>VZTA01016540.1:0-16268 GCA_013398855.1 Mohoua ochrocephala | reverse complement strand
AAACCTCCCTTTCCCAAAAATTAAAAAAATTAAAAAAAAAAAAAAAAAAATCAAACCAAAGAAAACACCCAACACAAAAAACCTCCACACACAACCAAGAAGAAAAAAAGGCAGGTTTGTGTTACAAGAAAATTCATCATTCCAAAATATATTGTAACTTTGTTTCCAGCTTCAGTCCACTTCTTTTATGAAAAAAAGTCAAAGAGCTATGACTATATTAGCATGAGATTTTATATCAGTTGCTCTACATTTTTTTTTTTTTTAACTAAAGAGGTAGAACATTTTCTTCATGGTCACCTTCATAAATTAACTTTTGTTTATTGAAACAGATTGATGTCTAATCTTGGTTTAGGGATATTTGTAGATTATACTGTTGTACATTTAGCTACCAATGAATAATTCAAATCACTAAGTTACTCAGAGATGCAATCAAATAAAAGTGCAAAACAATTTCCTCATTGCCTTGGTTTAGCCAGTTTATTTTTTTCTTTCCTTCTTGTTGAGGCAATTTTTCTTCAAAGCCAAAAGATATTTATTTATCAGTCATATTACAATGTGTTCAAGTTAACTGAACAACAAAAGCTCACATGTCAGTAACTCAGGAGAAAATTAAATCTGCTGGATTCCCAGTGGCAATTCAGAGTGTAAGGATCCCATCCAAATTTATGACTATGACTGGGAAAAAAGCAGATGACCAAGCACAGTCAGGATACACTAAGGGCAACATTTTCACATGTGGGAGGGCAATTTAATTTGTCTTTCCTTTTCATGACTTGCAAGCAAAGATGTATTTGCGCAAAAATATATATGGACATTTTAAAGCAATTAATTAAGCATGAAATTTATAAGAAAAAAATTATTGTTGGACACTATCTAGGCATCCAAAATGTACATGTCATTTCTGTGTCTTCTAATTTGTCGACATCATTTATTTTGATTGTGCAATTAGGAAAGCAGATTAATTAATTTCTGTCTTACTAGAAGAAGCAAGGCAAATTCAGCAGCCAAGATGTCAAAGCTACGAAGGAAAAAAGAAAGAAAAATCAGGACACAACACTGAAAAGAAAAGCTCCGGGCAAACAGAGCTTCTACATACCAATATATGGAAAATAAGAAGCCTGAATTTAGGGAGCAAAAGCTAGGCTAAAATGTGTCATTTAAAGTCTCACTGTGAGAGAAAACACAGTTAATGTCAAATCTTATAAACACGAATGTAAAAATAAAGGCGGGGAGAATCATCTAGCTCAGAGCAACTTAGTGGCATTAGTGGTTCAGAAATGTTTTATGTGGTTCTCATTAGAGCTCATTGGAAGATTTACAGGTAAATATATTCTCAATAAATAAGTGTTTCACAGAAGCTGGAACATTTTACAGTGGCATATGGATTTCAATATAGCAGTTTTCAGCTAAAGAAAGAGTAAGGGACCAACAAATGCTCACAAGATTTACAATCAAAAGACAAACTCTTCAGCACTATATAGGGGAAAAAATTTAAATGTTTTGGTTTATCTCTGGTGCATAAGTTAAAATTAACTCCAAGACCTGGAAAACAAAACAGCCATTCTTAAGCCCACACTGATTTGCCCCTTGGTCCCCTTTCCTGCCATGAAAGCTATTGGCATTTCCAGCTCAGCCGATGAGGCACACACCTATACCCAACAGCATTCCTGACAGTCAGGCTATTATCCTGAACTCTTTTTTTATGGATCTGCTGCAAAGACTGTGTCACAGGAAAACACATACTTGCATGGAGTGCATTGGTCACTTTTGGAAGACCTTATCACATTGTCTGAAATATGTCCTTGAGTCCTAAAATATGTGGTTTTTTCAAACAGAAGGTACTTAGGCAGATGCTTAGACAAGGCTATTCAATTTTCCAAGTTTATGAACATATTTCAGTCAACAGTATCCAATCTGTGATATGCGATAGGTCACGGTTACTCACAGTAGTCTCAGCTTCTACTGTAAAGATTCAGAGAGAATAGGATGGTGTTCTGAAACTCTAAAGAGAAAAAATCTTTAAGAAAATATTGTCTGTAATGACTCGGTGTGAGTAGACGATCCCTATACAGACATGTCCCGTAAAAGCTGCATAGAAAGCTTTCCTCCTCCCCACCCAACACCCTTTTGCTGAAGCAGTTTTCTTCCATGCTTCCCTGTTAACTCTTCTGTCCATACCTCCTGTGTGGTAATCCCTTACAGCCTTTTAGACTGATTAACATCCTCTCTAAAACACCAGCATCATTACTTGTGCATGTTTGTGTCTGCAGCAATATTTAACCCAAAGTGATACCTGAGCCTCACGTCCTATTGTGTATGTTATCACACTACAGCATTATAAACTGCTCTTATTAATGACAAAACCTCTATCTTGAAATTGTGTTGACATATAAAAAGCACATCTAAACCAGATTTACACTGCTTTTAAAAAGAATATTCTTTTCAGTTGCTTGTTTACTCATGACAAGGACTAAATGCATTGCAGTATCTTCTCACTAAAATCCTTATATAAGTCATCTGTAGAAAAGATTCCAGCATATAACAGTGTGATAAAGGTACTCAAGAGTACAACTTGTACATAATTGACTTCTCTTTTTTAAAAATATATGTGGAACTTATAGCCTTAGGCTAGACATCCTCTAGTCCAGAATATTATTTCAAGAAGAAACAGGTCACACAGGGGAAGAGGATAAAGCTCAGGTACTTCAGGCGTCACTCTCTAGCAGCTCTCTGGATCAAAGGGTCACACTTTCTGACTCTGACCACAGCAGATGGGATCATAAATTACTGCATTAGATTCCTAAATTGACTTTTTCTTGCGAACCTCATTTCTGTGTGTTCAGAGAATTAAACAAGCTATAGAAGTCATCGTGATTTGTGGATTTGCTGTGTTTAGTAGCCACTGTGTCTTGTTGCTTATCTTGGGTCTGTACAACCCGAAAGTTTGTGAAAAAAGAAGATATCTTTAAAATGTTTTGGATGAGTTTGAGAGGGGTGTTTTGTATGTTTTCAAATTAGTAACAAATTAGACAGAGACATATTTTCAAAGTGCTTACCATGAAATTCTGTGCATTAAGTTTAGATCAAGTTCCTAGAGCTCAGTAAGGCAACTAGCACATGTAATGGCACAATAATATAACAAGTAATATGAAGCAATGAAATGTCATGCCATAATCGAGAGTGCTCTTGTTAGATCTTTTATGCTAAAAAGTGCTTTTGACATTAAATGACCTAATATGGAAATCATCCCAACCAAGGAGAATTTTGAGAATTTATACACAATTATGTTTAAATTGAAATGTGTGTTAATATATAAAAAACCAAACAACTTGCGTATTTCTGACTAGTCAAACAAGTTGTCTTCCTGAGTACTAGACATGAGACAAACAGGTAAGTAAGGCTCTGAGACAGATTTTGACATTCACTGCCTTGGATGTCACTGACTACTTTGATGCCACTGTCTATACCTATTCCTAAGGTATTTAGGAATACACAGGGAAAGAAAGATGACTCAGTGACCCTCTGTCTGCCCTGTCGGGGCTGATCCAGTACAAGGCAGGCTGAGTTCACAAGATGTATCTCTGCACTAACGTTCTACTGTAATTGGACCAACTCATCCTGCTCTGAGCAGGTCTTGTTAGCTGCCAAGCAAGTAACTTCTCTAATATAACGATACAACTTCTTCATCAGAGGTGTCTGAGGTGCAACTGGCACAAGGAAAATGATAATGCCCACACCCTCCCACACAAGCAGAGCTTTTTATACACTGTTGCAGTCAGAATCACACACGTTTTGTAGTGTAAGACAGACCTACCTAGAATCTGCTTTAGTACCATCACGATTTATATCTTTATGAGAAACAGTATTATCCCGTGAGTAATCCCGTCAAATGGCCAGTGTTTCAGAAAGCCCTAAGAGCACCTGAAATTGCATAGTCCTTGGCACTGACATCATCTCTTTTCTGTTTGTTTAGAACAGCTTCTTTTACAGACCTCACCCTGTATGCTAACTACTAACATCTCTTGGAAAACCTGATCTTTACAGAAAGATTCAAAATCTACAACAGGACATTTACTCTGAAAACCTAGATATTTGACAATGGATAGACTTTAAATGGTTGCTTTGCCATCAGCTATTGGCTGGATTTTGACAAGTGTTTAACAGCACACAGTAATCCCATATTCATATAAAATTAAAGAGATAACTGACAAGCAGAACAGAGTAATTCAAATTGGCATGTGTCCAAGATGGTGACTTTGCCATCCCTACATTGAATACTCCCAAGGGATCTTTAATGATTTATGGTAGGAAAGGATGAATTTTGTGGACCAGTGGGCCACAGTAGAACACTCCCCCATCCCACAATCTGTGCCAAGGTTTGAGTTCAGTGATGGCTAAAAGAAAAAATGATCAATTCCCAAATCAGTCTCTGAAGTGCTTTGGCAATAAATGAGCCAATGTCAGCCTTTCAGAACCCTGACATAATTTTCCAATTTTGAGCATCTAGGGCAGAAGTGACTCATAGAATCACACTTTTCCTCCAGAAGTGTCTGGTCCTACAAACTATATATAGGCCTATCCCAGTGGAAACCATCAATGCAGTTGATCAGTTCCCTTTTGTCCTCTTTCTCTCTATCTATGAGCACAATGAAAATGTGGGTCTTCAAAATAAACAAGGACAAGTACTAAATGCAGAGAAGAAACCAAAGATTTCCATACACTTCTTTCAAACCTTGCACAGTTGTCCAGGTGTTCACAATACAGATCTTATTTGTTAAGGCAAATACGTGGGACTATATTTTCAAGTTAATTCCAGCTCCAGTAATTTAAACTTAGCACTGCTAATGAACCTCAACTTGAGATCTGGCTACCTACTGATGCTGTACTTGTGCACCCCAAAAAGTGCTACATGACAGTTTTGGGTTTAGGATTAGGTTTTACAGCCAATCCTTATTTATGCCAAACAACAGGAAACACAGCACTCCTCCTTACCATGGGAAACACGAAGCTGCCCCTTCCAGACCTTCCATACTTTGCTGCGGTTTAATCCCAGTCAGCAGCCATGCCCCATGCAGCCTCTTGCTCACTCCCCACCCGTGAGAACAGGGAGATAATTGGAAAAGTAAAGCGCAAAAAGCTTGCGAGCTGAGACAAAGACAGAGTAATAGGGAAAGCAAAAGCCACGCAACTAAAATAAAACAAGAGATTAATTCAATGCTTCCCATGGGCAGGCAGGTATTCAGCCATCTCCAGGAAAGCAGGGCCTTATCATGCATGATGATGACTTGGGAAGACAAATGCCATCACTCCAAACTTACCATCCTTCCTCCTTCTTCCCCCCACTTTATACACTGAGCATGAAGCCACATGGTCTGGAATATCCCTTTGGTCAGTTGGGGTCACCTGTCCTGGCTCTGTCTCCTCCCAACCTCCCCAAGCTCCCAAGCACCCCCAGTCCCCTCCCCAGCGTGGCAGTACCAAAAGCAGAAAAGGCCTCGGCTCTGTGCAAGCCCTGCTCAGCACTAACAAAAACATCTCTCTGTTATCAGCCCTGTGTTCAGCACAAATCCAAAACACAGCCCAATGCCAGCCACTGCGAAGAAAATTAACTCTACCCCAGCTGAAATCAGCACATCTGTGAAACAAGCACTGGGCCAGTAAGTTCCGAGTTCCCACAACCCACATGCTGACAAGACAAAACAAAGTATAGGAAAGCTGGTAGAATCCAAACCAAAGTGGAGGGAGGACAGAAATATTTGAGAAAAAATGTTGCCACTTGTACTGCAGAACTGAAATCCAAAATGTGGCCTAAATTAAAATATCACATTTGGTATTGCAGCTCATATGCACAAGTGAGGTAAAAAGATACCATGAAAGTGTTCGACAAAAAGAAAAGGCATGTTCATATTTAACCAGAGACAAGTCTGTCAACAAGGACAGCAAATTTCAGTGCAGAGAAAAAATGGCCATGTCTTTCTGCTGAAAAGAGAAAGGAGGAGGAGTGGAGGTAAATAAATAAAAGAAGCAGAAAATTTAGCATGGCACAACCATGAAAATTAATGCTTGAAGCAAAAAAGAGGGACAAAAAGGATCTGAAAAAATACTGATAAGCTCAAGAGGAAGAGTTATAATAATGTACATGGAGGAGGAGAAAATAAGGGGCAGAACTATAATGTAAAGAATGCTAAGCTGGTAAATCCTACAACTTTTTTTATGACACAGGATACAGGAATAGATCATTTAGAATTCTTCCCAACCCCAGGAAAACAATGTCAAATGATAGCCATTTTGTTTCACCTAAGAGAACATTGACATTAAAAGACACACAGAGACAGAAAAGCAATCTGAAGGAAATTACATGGGTTTTCAACATGAAAGGAATTATTTGTACAAGCTTTTGTACATAACATGGGGTAATTTCATAACAGGAAAAAATTAGGTACCAAATGGTATCATAAATTGTTCATTTGCTACAAATCTAAAGCTGCTGTGGAAGAAGAATGAATCGTGGGCTCTTTTCTCCACAGTATGTTCTCTAAAACTTGAATAATGTGACTATTATTCAGGGCTAACACAAAGGAAATCTTTTTTCCAAGGCTTCAAAGTTACAAGGGAATGAGATAAAGTGGATTCTGCAACTCCAGGAAATGGGAGGTGAGGTCTGTTTTTTCTACTAGCGTAGAATCAGTTTGACTGACCAAAGTAATGTAATGTCAGCCATCCGTAGTGAGTAAGAAAGATTTCACACCAAGCTTAGTCCCCACATTTTACAGAACACAAAAATTTCCCTGGTGACTCTAACCCTCTCTATGCACCATCGGTAGCTACGTTGAGAACTTGAGAACTTTTACAACGAAATAAATCAAAAATCAAAATAAATTCCACATCAAGTTGTTGTGGATGGGAGCAGGGGGAGTTGTTCTTGTAAAGAGTCTAAAAATAAACTACAGATACTAACTAGTTCTCTGATTTTGAATGAACAGATATCACTGCGTTCAAAGTCAAAATTATTCTGCAGTTGTTGAGATGGGTGGGGGTAAGTGATAGACAACTGACCAAAGACACTGCTGTTCTGTGGAGAGAGAAAGGAAGTGAGCACTATTTGGAGTTCTTACACTTCAGAGGCAGAAAATTGCAGAAGTCTATTTCTCCCGTAATGCACAAGTGCTATCATCTCAACTCTGAAGACACAGTTAAACACTCAGAACACTCTCTTTTTCAATTGTAAGAGCACCCTTTTACAAGGAAGAAAAACACGAATGCAATAGGGTCAGAGATGGAAGATGCGAAAAGTGGATGCTGGCCTCAGAAAATACAGCTTGTTTGCCTTATGTATTGGTGCAATTTTCTTCCATACTTTTTACTAGGCAGGAAGAAAATCTGCTTTCCTCAGATACACTCAGATGGGCTCAAATAGAAGTTCATTCAATTCATTAAATCTCGCTGTATTGTAGGAAAAAAACCCCAACACATTACTTTATTGTAATTTTTTTTTTTCCAGCATGGAATAGTGGAAGTATTAATTGCACACTCAAAAAGGCTTAAATTGCTTTTCTACCAAAAAAAAAAAAAAAAAAAGTGGAGTATAGTTCATCTTACCCAATTTTAATTTACTTCTTTTTAATACATTATTAGAATTTAGGCACAGAAATTATGGCTCATAATCAATAACTGGTTAACGGTACATCTCTATGTTTAAAATGGATAGTGCTAGGCACATATATTCAGTTTATAACTGATGCTGCCCACATACAGCTTTCTATACAGCCTTTCTGGCCTATTTTTCAACACCCTACTATTCAGTTTCTTGCATAAATTATTATGTATATGCATGGAAACAGGCTCAGCTGCTTAGAGTGCTCTTAAACACTAATATTTTCAAACTACCTCAAAATGGTAGCATTTTAAAATGTTACCAAGATGTCTAAAGAAGAGGCATTTAGGTTTTTCTTTATTATATGTGTTTTCTTTGTATGTTTTAATGGGGCATCTTAGCATAATAATAAAGGCAGTCATGATGGGATACACTAATTCAGGATATAAGAGACTTGCCAGAATTCTGCAGTCCATGAAAGTGGATTAATTGTTCACTTTTTCCTTTGTGGTTGCATTTTACAGATGTGAAGCTGAAGCAGAGACAGAGAAATTCACTGGTCCAAAGCCACACCTGAAGTGTGTGGCAGAATCAAGGACTAAACCCAAAGACTCTTCCTTCTTCTGTCCCACTGTGTTATTGTCTTCCTCTACAATGATGCCTCTACTAGATGTAACAAGCCTGGAGATCAGCTGGAAAGGTCTCTGCTACACGGACTAGATTTTCTCTTTCTCCTCAGTCTATGGTGTTGCGTATGCCTATTGGATCAGGTCTTTCCTGAAAATGTCAAGTATCGACCCCTCTGCAAGAGCTATTTAAGGAACTTCTTTGAGATTCAGCAATATTTGAATTTTCCTTCACTTTCTCTGTTTATAAGTTATGATGTTTGGGACTGAAATTAATAAAAAACCTAGAAGCCTCTCAAAATGAACAATGTCAAAGGAATATTACCTTTATTTGTGTTTTGGTTTTCTTTTGCTTATATCTTTCATTCATACAGTTTCCAGAATTTTCTCAATGTCAGATTTTAAGCAAACGAGCCCAAAAAAATATGCCTTTTTCTTGGTTATTTCTTTGACAAATCATGACTAAGCACTTCCCAAGCAATGTTCATCAGAGACTGCAAGAGGGCAGAATTAGGTTATCTTGGTAGATATCTTAACGTTGAGGCAGATGAGGTAGGGCTCAACAGAACTAAGCAAGACAGGTAAAAGAAACAGTCACACAAAAATTCTGTCTTCCTTTTATGCTCAATTATGCTAAGCAGCCACGATGCAACCTGCAGTAACTACAACCTTCATCCTCAGATGTGACACTCTCAAATATTTAATTGTCTTCTCTCTGCAGAAGGAGACCATTACAGTACCAGGATATTTTTTTCTCCACAATTATCAATTAAAAAAATAAACCACACTCACCTATTCTTATATACTCCAGTTCAATATAGATACATACGAAAAGCTTGTCTTCATTCATCCACATCGTAATCCACAACCAAAACAATTTTGAGGAAATCAACTAAGAAAAAAAAACCAATAAGAGTTCATCATCTCCCTTTGCTTCACCTGAAGGACACCCCTTTCCTGACTGTGAAGATGAACTTTTGACCTGAGTGAACCATTTGCTTTTTGAGAACACACTGTCATAGAATCAGATGGCATAAATATGTCAAAGGAAGTCTCTGGCTTCAGGAACCAGAAAGGAAAGCTTGCCATATGTTTGCTGGTGACACATGAATATTCAGTTTTGACTCCCAAGGTGCTTCGCATTAGGATGAAAAACGGTATTGAGGGAAAAGCAGAGAAGGTCTCTTCTGCATTTCATTTTTCCTTAGTTTTTTTTTAATTACAAAATTCACAGGGAATACAGAAATTCATACCACCATATTTACGAACCCTTTTTTAACTAGCCAACTGCTCACAGAAGCAAACTCATCTACTTCATTTAGCCAGACTGTTACATTTTTGTGAAACAGCAAAGAGACTTTTGGCATGGTCTTTGCCCCTATGTTAATGTTCCTACAGTGGCAGGTATGGGCACTACCATTATATTGTACCTGTAAGGGTAAACCTTTTTATTTTATTTTGTGAGCAAAGAAAAGTATTTTGTGTTTCTGTTCATGATGCTTTGCTGAGTTGCAAATTCTTTGCAGGGAAGAACTTTTGCACTAGGAGAGCCCATTTTCTGCCCTCTTCTGTTTGTCCAGTCATTTTGAGCACAGCAGAATCCTTGAAGGCAGACACAAATGCTGAGATCAATATCTTGGAAAGGACATAATGCCTGCTTACTATTCTCAGGCACTGCTATTTGTGAACAGGTAAGCATACTGATGAATGAAGATGGTACTCTAAGAAAATAATCTGCTCTGACACTATTTTTCCTTTTCCATTCAACATTTATTTGAGTTTATTTATGCATTTGAAAGACAAGAGAATTTGTCAACTTGTTAGATAAACTATTCAATTTCATCCTTTAAATAACATCCTTTTCACCAAGAAATCAATTTGTTAATCCTAAAAAATATTTTAAACCCCTCCCAAAGTAACAGTAAAGAGAGAATGGTGAGGAAGCAACTGTTTTTCAGTGTATGGCTCGCCCTCAGCAGTTACTAGCTAGCTGAAACCTCGGTCTGGCAGCAGTTGTTATCTTCGAGGTCCTCCATAAAATATGTCTAGAAGATGATTCCAATTTCTTTTTATTTGAGTCTGTATATCAAAGGCCACACCTGAGTGATTTTTATAATTAAGATCTCTGAAACTCTGATTCATGTTGATCTTTCAGCCTCAGACCTTTCATGCTTCATAATTTCTTTCCTAAAATATGGCTCCTAGAATTGAATATGTAGGTTCCAACTATGCTCCCCCTAATGCTCAGCATTAACCAATTCATAATTCCAGCTCCTTTGAGTCTCTTTTTACTCCTGCCAAAGATTGTTCAAATAGCTTTGGTGTATTATTTATGATTAACCCTGTTTCCCAAGGTGATTTTTTTTTTCTCCCTGCAATTCATGCATTTGCTAGGGTCCTTTCTAAGCCTACTAGTATAACTTTCTATCTCCAGTCAACTGGATGACCTAGATCAGTTCAGATCTATCTTTTTGCTGTTTTCCTTATCTTTTTGCAACAAATCGGACTTTCTGGTTAGTATAAAGTACATTTTCCTTCTTCATTTAGCTCTAAGTAAGATTAATTTCCATACTATATATGTTGCATATGTGTACATCAGCAGTGACACTAATCAGATCCACTCTGCAGAATTAGAAAAAACAATTTTTTGTCACATAAAAGTTTGGTGAATATAAAATAAATCTGATGTATGCTTGCTCTAAAGGAATAAAGTGTGTACACGAGGTGACACTGACACTTGGCCAATGAGGGATCGGTGGCCAAACATTGTGTAAAAATTCATATTCAAAAGCTATGAGATGCTTTTTTTAAAAAATTGAAAGCAGATAAACTGCAGCTAAGTTAGAGAATAGTAACTCCACAGAATTCCCAAAGCAAGCAAAAGAAGAAGGATATGTGCTTTCAGCAAGATCATGAACTGAAGCAAGAGAAAATCCTCCTTGATATGTCTTTTACAATATGGGAAATGAGAAGTTTAAATTGAAATCAGGTTTAAAATACTGTTTTTAAAAAATGTGAAACCCTTGTAGCTCCTGATCTTAGAAGTGGTGAATTGGCTTCAAAAGGGATCACATTTAGTCAGACAAAGGTTGAGGTGGAAGTGGACTTCTGGACATCATCTGATTCAACAACAGGGCTACCTAGAAAAGCTTGCCCAGGACTTTGTGCAGAGGTGTTTTGAATATCTCCAAGAAGAGAGAGTGCAATGGTGCTGGGCAACCTAAGCCAGTGCTAAATCAGCCTTACAGTGAAAAAAAGGTTTTTTAATGTTCAGAAAGAACCCCATGTGTTTCAGTTTGTGCCCATTGTCTGTTGTCCTGCCACTGGGCATCACTGAAAGGAACCTAACTCTGCCTCCTTTGTATCTCCCACTTTGGGTATTTATAGACATTGATAAGATTCCCCCAGAGCTTTTTCTTCTCCAGGTTTGACAATCCCAGCTCTCTCAGCCTTTCATCACTTTAGAAATTCTGCAGCTCCTTAATAACCTGTGTGGCCCCTTGCTGCTCTCTCTCCAGCATGTCCACATTTCCCTTGTGCCTCTTCTGGTGAGCACAGAACTGTACACAGCACTCCAGGTGAGGTCTGGAGTAGTCAGAATGACTCAGAAGCAGATTTTTCTTTATACTCAAGCCAGGTGTGCTCCACTTTGGACCCTCCTCCAACCCATTTTTCTGTCTTTATGTTTCTAATAGCTCTCAAAGCTTTGCTGGCACTTATTTTAATTATCTTGACATCAAACTGGAGAGCTCACTGTTTCTCTGAATAGATCAAAAGAGCATATGCTATGCAATCTTTATCTCTAAATGATTCAGAGAGAAAATATCAACCTCAATTAAAATCATTAACATGGTCTCTTTTGCTTTATCACAGCTGTGAGATAAAGACCAGATGAGACACAGATTTTGGATACAAAGTTTGGGAAAAAAAGTTCAAGCACATTCAGTTAAGAAGTCAATACAAAATCAGTCTTCAAACAACGTGAAGCCTGGGAAGAAATGAGTGTCTGTGTTTCAAAATATATTCAAGATCCTTTTCTTTTTCTTTTTTTTTTTCATTTAAAGAAATGAAATTAATTTCAAACAGGAGTTCCATTATATTAAAGTTTAAAAAAAAAAAGGGTAAAATGCAACTTCATACCAAAAATACTCAGAACACATAGTCCGAAATAGTTTAATTACAGGTAGTACAAGTGCAGTGAAGTTGAGTTTCATTGCATTAAGGTAAACAGCTCTTGATTACTGTCGAGACATTTAAGGCCGCTTCAGGTTTTAGCTATGTCCCTCAGGACAGGTTAGAAGTCAACATGCCACTTACAGTTGAAGTGTCCGTAATGGTAGGAAATAGAGAGGCCAAATATGCCCCAGTTGGCAGAGCTTACTCTTACATTTGTTGCTCTGGGGAAAATATCACATCAGCATCTAGTAATCCATATGATCTTTAGAGCATGTGTCAGACCCATACCTGGAGGACAATTGTCTGGCACAAAAGCGTAAGAACAGAGTGAGAACAGAGTGTGAGAGATCATCCAGGAGATGTAAGTCTGAGAGTAACCTTGAGTCTTCATGGACAGACACTTCATCCTTAAAAATTCTATGACTCTATGCAAAATAGGTTAAAATTGCTCCTGTACGGGAGAGAGTACCAGGCAGCAACAGGCTGAGGCACAACTGCTTGTTCGCCTCTCCACAGTGCATTGGTGAGACTGCTGTTTCAACACTACTCTTTTAAGCCCAGTTTTCAGCTGCAAGAACAATGTGAAAACTCTTAGGAGAGAACTGTAAGAGAATTTGAACAACCACAAATAAGCATTGGGGGTAAACTTGTTCTTTGTGCTGAAGGCTGTCATTTTATTAACTGATCATTAACACGCAAAGAGTAAATGGGTATATAACAACTGCAATGTCATGAGAACATCACAGGCAAGCATAAAAATGTAAAAAACTAGTCTCTCTTAACGGTGAGTATAATCAGAACGAGCCAGTCTGAATCAGATCAAAGTTCCTTCGAGTTTGGAATCACATCTCTGACCCAAGTTGTTAGGAAATACTTCAAGAAAGACTAGGACAATAGAGGAAGAATATGGTGTGCTTCCCTAGAGTACTTTTTCAGGTGCCAGTGGATGCATACAACTTCAAACACATGACCAGCATTTTTCATGTAAAAAGGGTGAATAGGTATTATTCTACAATTCCATAATGATACATCCATGACATGTCCACTGGGGCATGGAGAATGCTGATGTAAAATCTTAGAGGGAAGACTTTGATGGGAGGAAGTGTGAGATTCGTGCACAGTTTATTAAAAAAAAAAAAGTTTCCTAATTCTGTTCTCAATACACCTAAGAGAATAACTAACATAGAATTTATATGCATTAAATTGGTTTTAAAGTTTAGCTAGAAGCAGTAGCCTTTTTTCCCCCAAAGAACACAGCTAGGAATACCAGCGTGCATCATTTTAACATTCAAGGTAACGCTTTTTCTGCAGACCATTCAGAAAATTATACCTGCTTGTTATAACACGGATAATTTGTTTGAATTTGTAGACAGGTCCTGTAGACAGGTCTAACCCCAGCCAGCAAGCAAAGCCTACACTGACACTCCCTCACTCAACATGGTGTGACAGAGGAGAGATTCAGAAGGGTAAAAGTGAGAAAACTTGTGGGTAGATGGAGGTGACTGCCATGGGAAACAGTGAATTAATTCTCTGTTTTATTCTGCTTGCGTGCGCGGCTTTTGCTTTCCCTGTTAGACTGTCTTTATCGCAACCTGTGAGTTTTCCACCTTTTATCCTTCTGATTCTCTCACTTATCCTAATGGTCAGGGACTGAGCAAGTGACTACATGGGATTAATTTGATGGCTGGGGTTAAACCACAGCACTTGAAAAGACAAACACCATTGGTCTGAATGTCCCTCCTTCTTTCTTCTTTCCCCCTTTTTACATGCTGAGCATGATGCCATATCCTGTGTAATATGCCTCTGGTCAGTTGGGGTCAGCTGTAACAGCTGTGTCCCTTCCCATCTTCTTGTACATCCCCGGCCTCCTCACTGGTGGGATGGTGCGAGAAGCAGAAAAGGTCCTGACTCTGCACAAGCACTGCTTAGCAATACCTAGAGCATCCCTGAGCTATTAACACTATTTTCACCACAAATCCAAAACACAGGCACTTACTACTTACTACGAAAAAACCCCACAAACCTAGGCCAGCCCAAACCAGCACAATCCCATTGCGTCAAACCTCATCACAGATCATTATGTCTTATCATGCACACTCAATACTCTGCAATAACCTAAGGCAACCATACTACTAAGGGGCAGCATGCATTTGGGGAAAGAAAGGGAGAAATGACAGGTTGGATGTGAACAGTATGCCATATGCTTGCTTAAGAAAGCATAGCCTTGCATATTACACAAAAATACAGGTACTAGATCATCTGAAGAATCTCTCTAGTGCTTTGACTTTTTCAGACCTCTCAATTCCAATTCATTTAATTTTCATAAGTTCAGGAAAGGATATTACAAAATTTGGAAACTTTTCAAGTAAACATTGAATCAAAGCCCATAATCTTCATGGTATTAAAAAATCAAAATCACCTGTCAGTGTATCCAAAGAACTGTTACTCATTCACATTTTATTGTAAATACGGAAATATGTTTTTCCTGAAAATTTTTTTTAAAGGTGCACATAAGATACAGGAGGGACACACGCAAAACATGCACAAACAAAAACCACTTTGTTCTTCCTTGAAGTTTTTATCTGTTTCCAGTCAATAGAATCTATCTCAGTTATTAACAGGGGAATAACATTCATCAAGCTTGCACCCTCCGTGCTATCAGAAGGACGCAAACTCCTGAAGGAGCAAAACACCTTTTGCTTGATTCCGTCATCTCCTCTGGTACCAACACCACTGACTTCAAAGAGCTTTCATTTATACTGGTGTGCTCCAGAGATAAATTTGGCCTTTCAGCTTTATGTTTCATTTTCAAATACAAGACACTGAGGATGAAATCTTAAACAGACAACACGGCACACTAACTTTAGAGAGTACACATACTTCCTGCTGAACTCAATCAACTTGATTTCATCTCTAACTCGTACAGATTTTGCAATAGTAGGGACAATAATCCTGACTGTCCTCAGTGAATAGAAAGAAAAGCCACGCCGTTTTTTTTTCCAACAGTAATTCACTTTCAAAAAAACCCATATTTGATTTAGGAACTTCAACATTGAGTTCGTTCTTAATTCCATGATATGAAGTAAATAGATGACTCTAATTTACAGAAATTTCTAACGAGTTATTTGTACAGAACAGGGTAGGTAATCTTATCTGCACAGGGCAACCTTGTAAGTTTATGGACAATGCTTTTATATTGATTTTTCAAAAAGTCTGAGGGTTTTTTTTTTTTTGCATTTTATAGACACAAAAGGAGACAATGAGTTCATCAAACTTTATAACTTGGTCATGCATTCAGTGAGAGAAGGAAGGAAGGATAGTGGTAGTAAAGAAAAGCTTGATCTCAGCATCGAAGTGGCCTCAGGCGCTTAATTTGTACCTCTGGCTGAGAGAAAATGTCAGCTTGCCTATTGTGTTCTGCTGCTCACACTGAAACTTAAATCCAACTGTAAGCCTTTTTCACAGCAAGGAATCTCTTGGCTGCAGTTATTTTAAGTTTTGTTCACATGAAAAATGAATGACCCCAATGGAAATACTTCTTTTACATGGTCACTGATATATATATATTATTTTCAAAGTGAAGTAGAGCAACATTGCAAAACTAAGCACAGGTAGGTCAGACTTCCATTTGAACGTACCTATATAGAATTGTTAAATTAATCCCAGGTTTTTTGTTATCTTGTCTGCTGCTCACAAACAAACAAACAAACAAACAAACCAGCCACATAAGCATTGATGGTTCTGATCATGCATGCAGACACTCCTTCAATAAAGCCTTTCAGGCAACTAACTTACCCCCGTATTAAAATACTATGGGTAGAGGTTCCCTGGCTGATGTTTCCAAAGTATTACTGTCTTAGGTTACAATGTAA
>VZTA01016539.1:0-32689 GCA_013398855.1 Mohoua ochrocephala | reverse complement strand
CTGTTGAGAAGGATTTGGGGGTGGTGCTGAATGAGAGATGAGAAATTAACCAACAATTTATGCTTACAGACCAGAAAACTATAGATACCCTGGGCTGCATCAAAGACAAGTCAAGAGAGGTGATTCTGCCTTCTACTCCTCTCTGGTGACACCCCACCTGGAGTCCTGCATCCAGCTCTGTGATCCCCAATGCAGGAAAGACTTTGACCTGTTGGCGTGAATCCAGAGGAGAGCCACCAAGATGATGAGAGGGATGGAGCATCTCTCCTACAAGGAAGGGCTGAGAGAACTTAGTTTGTTCAGTCTGGAAAAGAGAAGAATTCAGGGTGACCTAATTGTGGTCTTCCAGTACCAGAACTGAGCCTACAAGAAAGATGGAGAGAGGCTTTTTACAAGAGCATATAGTGAGAAGACAAAGAGGGAATGGGTTCAAACTGAAATAGGGAAGGTTTAATTAGATATTCGAAAAAATTCTTTGCTGAGAGGGTGGCGAAGCGCTAGAACAGATTGGCCGGAGATGTTGTGAGTGCTCTATTCTTGGAAGTGTGAGCAACCTGGTGTAATGAAATGTTCCCTGCCCATGGCAGGGGGATTAGAACAAGATCATCATCCATTCCAACCAAAACCATTCTATGATTCTATGTGAATTTCAGGTTCAATAGTTATTTGAAATTTTTCTTCCGATTATTAACGTTGGTATAATTTATAACTTTTTTTAAGGAATAACTCATCTTCCAAAACAAAAAATTGAAATAAATTTCTCAATATTAAATGTGCTTTTTTTTATTAGTGAATATTTATCTTTGTACCTTTAAAGATAGCTGCTCACTGATATCTGACTCACAAAGCACCTAACATTTAATCATAAATTAAATCTCTTTGTTAAGTAGATTGTATGCCCTTCTCAAATAAACTGGCTTTTATACCTCTTGATATGTATTTAGTAAAATGTGTATCAAAATCAAATTTGAATTTTAGATATATTTTAAACTTTGCTGAACACCACTTATCTCTTGGCAATAGAAAAATATATTCCTTTTAATTGGAAATTTATGTGAAATACTGTCCTGATTAAATTCAAATTAGTATTCATTAACATTTGGCAGTAAACAATTCTTGGAAAATATCCCAATATAGCATCCATTTTTATTAACCAAAATTATATGGAAAGTAATAACATGTTGTATTTGCCTCATGTTTTCCATCTCAATACAATTGATAAGAAAAGAGCTGAAGACACAGAAAATAAATTTTTTAAGCCTTAGTAGTTCAGTTGCATTAGTTGTGCAGATTCATTAAGTTTTAAGGTTAAATTAGCATCTTAGTTACATCTACAGTGTATATAAAGGTATCATATGGTTGAAAATGAGGAATCCTGATGACAAGGAAACCTAAAGACAATAGAAATACAAAATAACAGCTAAGAAAAGGATTTAACTGAAAGTGTCTTCTACAGGTTTCGAGGTAGATCTAGATGGATACGAGTTAGGCATCTTCATGAAAGAGTTTCAGAGCTGAAAGCCCAACCATAAGCTTTTGACCAACTTATGGAAGAGTTTATGGTGTGACTTTTTTTTAAACTGGATCATAAACTGTCTAGGATATTTCTTTGAGTAAGAATACAAATGCAAAACTCAAAATTTGATGGAATATGCTGAAAGAAATGAAAAGACAGTATTTACGTTTAAGCCCACGTCTTTTTGATTGATTTCTGGATTTTCCCACATAATTATTTTTTTTTTCTTTCAAGAAATGTAAGGTAGAGTGTTGCACAAGGCACTTCTGCAAGGAGAAGAATTAATTTGTGAAGCATTGCCTGCTTATGAGTTCCAAAGCCACTGCCACCGTTCCTGCATTCATCCCTGTCTCCATCAGTTGACTGTAGAGTGCCATTGAGGCTGTAACTTCCATGGTGTCTTGACAACAGAAGGGACTATTTCAAAGATACTTTTGAAAACTGTCTCGGAATGTCAGAGTTGCTGAAATATGACAATTTTAGTGAATATGACTCATGCCCACTTGGGAAAAGAAACCGGTAATGGACAGCAAAGTGAGTGTTTTGTCTACCTATTTAAAATTGAAGCCATACCAGGTTATACAGTATTTTTTTTTCTTTTTAAATCTGCCTGCCTATTAACTCCTCCTTCTTCATCTCTCAAAATAATTAGTATCCTATAATTTGGTCACATAGTAACCCTTTTTTTCCTCTATCCTGTACTGTATGAAATTTGAAATACTTCATGTTTTGATAAATTTACTTTTTATTGAATACACTAAAGTGCTATAGAAAAAAATCCTTATTGGAATTCATAATGCTACAAATGGAGGATAAATCTACAGAAGGTGAGATGGGAACTTTCATTTCTTTAAATCTATATTTAATTGTTTCTAATCAAGAAAAGAAATGATCATTACTGAGGTAATGCTGCTTCCTTCTGTGTTTATGTTTTTCTTGCTCAGAGTTCATCATGTGTTGCTCCTATGGAGCAAGAGGTATAAATCAAAGGTAAATGAGGTGAAAATATTTTAGTTTAATAAAAAATTATGGAAAAAAAAATTGCACATAGAGAATATGATTTAGAGATGGATAGGCAGACTGACTGCACAATTAGGCTCTGTTGAAATTTACATGATAATAAAGAAGGTAATACATATTTAGTCGTCTTTAAGCAAGGGATTCTATAACGTCGCACTTGATTCTCAGCTCAATAAATTACTTTTTTTGTGGTTTATTCTGAATTTTTGCAAAGTAGGCAGTGAATATTGAAAGTTCTCCATTTGGTCATAAAGGCTCCATGAAAAAAAAGCAAACTGAAAAAGGAATTTAATAAATTCTTCTGAAAAGAATTTTCTTTCTTCTTACTAGTGTATGTTTTATGTATTTATGTTTTATGTATTTATGTTTTATAGCTTTGTTGGTGATACCATTTAAGACAGTTGCAGCCCAGCAATGTTGTATATGTGTATGCATGCATTGCCAAATATTAAGGTGACCAAATGCCACTTAATTACAATAAATTCAAGATACTAATTCATGTTCTTCCCCAGGTGCAGGAAACAAAGTGTCTCAGATCTAAGACAAAATTTTCCTAGTAGTTTAGTCTATCCCATGTGTGTGCCCAGTCTTTGTTGTCTACTTTTTGCTTGTTTCACATCTCTGTCTTTTTGTAAGTTCAAAAAAGAAACATTCTGGTACTATTAAAAGAACAAATTGATAATTGTGGTTGGACAAATCCTAAACCATGAATACTAGCAATTTAAAAAAATAATTTAAGAAAAATATTGCTTTGACCTCTCCAAATTAATAAATGTTGACATCGTATTTCCAGTGAATGCCTTTTTCTTATTTCAAATTCCATCTGCAGCTGAGAAACCTGAAATCTGAATTGCATGGGAATGTTTGTATTAAAATTTTATTCTTGTTAGAAGTGATGGGCAGATGTGGGTGCTGTCAGGAACAAGACCTCATGTGGAGACACTGTTGATTTGGTTTTCCAGGTGTACTCCTCCAAGGTGTCTTTCCTTCAGGGCTGACTCCTGTGTTATGCTCAGAGCAGCAGGCTTTGTCTGCAGTCCTGATTTAGGCTACAGTGGTCAAGTGCAGGAGTGCCCAGAAGGTGCACCCAGGCAGCACCAATTTCAACATTAACACACCTTATTACTGCTTTTCCTTTATCTTGACTCTCTTTTTGCCACCTCCCTTTCTACGCCCTAATCTCCTCCTAACTGACCTCAATTTCTTCTTCTCTATTGATCCCTGTTTTGCTGCATCCTTATCCAAACTGGGTATTTCTGTGACCATTTCTTATGTAACCTCAGCCTTGTAGGTCATTGCTGACGTGGTTACATTGTCACTGCTTGCCTGTGAGAAACTGCCATCCTGAAGATCCCAAGTTATCCCTCCAATTAGCTGTGAATTTTGGTCATTTCTCGGATAATTCTGCCTTAACCACCTCTGCACCCCATGCCGTGCTTCATGGTGCTCTCTGCAATTTATTTCAGCTTCTCATGCTGTTATCTGTCACATCCAGCCATCTCCCATGCCCTGCCGTGTCCGGCTCAGTTAACTTTATCTCAGGGCATGGTTATAGCCAGCAGCATAGTCATGGGCTTGCAACCCTAACAAGATTCCACCTTTTATGTAAGTTCACAGCTGTTTAAAGCCAATCTTCGTGTCTATGGACACCTAAGTACAGGCTTTTTATTACACCATTAACACAGGTAACTAAGGGGACTAAAATGCCAAATTGTTGTAGCACAGATAGAGATAAGTGCCCATCACTTTTGTGCTTCTCTTCCTAACATACCTGTTGTCAGTTAACTTTTCCAGTAACACCACTAATAGTATTTGGCATTGAGAGATGTCAAATAACTATCAGAACCATCTGGCTTTGACTCCTTTTCTCAAACACTCTAGCCTTGCATAAAATTTTACTTCTATGATATTATCATATTTATACATCATCGTTATATGCCATGTTTTATGTGTTGCTTGTTTCTTTATCCACTTTGACATAATCTTCTCACTGAAAATTATACATACCATAAAAACATACTTAAACATCTCTCTTATTGGAAAAAAAAGTAAATTATCTTCTAGATTTTTAGATTTTATTCAAATGATCCTTAAAAAGTTTGAACAAGGAAAAAAAGTTAGTTACAAAGCTGTGGCTGAGAATTTTGCAGTCCACTGTACTTGTGTTTTCTGTATGAAGATTTGTCATCAAGTAGGAGAATGAAAGATTTTAGCTAATTGAAAAAATAGTCTACATTTGTGAACACTGCAAACACAATAAAATATTTCATTATGTTAAAATGTTATTAAGAGCAAACTATGATTTAAGAAGTTAATTAAAAATGCACTCAAAGTAATTCTGCTGTCAGAGGTATTGATTATTCCTTCTATGTTCTTCATTTTTACTATAAAGAAAATTACTACCAATTGCTGGAGTTTTACTTTGAGAACTTAAAATAATTATCTCTATTTTTGCTGTGCATTACATTTCATTATTTATTAATTGAAGAAAATGTAGCTGAAACATACCTATTAGTTATTATGATTTTGTACACTAAACTCTGAAAGATATTTGTATATTTTCCAAGTGTGGAAATAGCCCATCAGTGGGTCTGGTTTCCTGTGCACATATTGTCTGGAACTTGACCCTTCTCTGAATGTTTCTCACACTTGAAAGTCTTTGGGTTTGCTGCTAACAAACAGAGCAAATGCAAAGTCTGTAATCTCTAGTTCCCCTGTACTGTCTTCAGGTCCTTTTTCAAATGTAGTTTAGGTTCTAAGGCAGATTTTAAAGGATAGTTCTGTGGCCAGAAGACAGACATTGGTAAGAACATAGGACAGAGTAAGCGTAGGGTCATGCAAGTTGCAAATGAGCTTCAGATTGCACACACTAAAAATCTATTATGCTCAGATATCGCATGTGGTTTTGAAACCTAAATCTGTGCTTTGCATTTTGGTCAATGGTAAGATTTGGCACCATCCAGTTGCCTTGCCATTCAAAGTGACGTGACAGATATAACACAGTCCCTGTATCCTTCCCCTTCAGGCTACAGCTCTGTAAGATACCTAAAGACATGTCTTCTACTGACGATATTTTTTTTTATATATGACATATTTCATTTACCTATTTGTTTGGAATTATTTTATGTACGGTTTTAGGTATTTCTTGCTATAGTGTATTCAAACCCTGTAGAAGTCTGATTTGCCTGTGCATTGTGTTTGTGCGCTTACACAACATAAATTCTTAAACGCTAAGTTAGCTCTTAACCAAATGTATTCTATGGACAGATAGAAATATGATGTCTGAGTCTCAGATGCACTTGAAAGTTGAATGGCACCACAGCCACTAAGTTCTCTTGTCGGTGCTTCTTTACTTGTAATTTAATTACCTATTTATTTGGATTTATATAGATGCTAGAAAGAATAACTAGTTTAAAAAGTCAGATAAATTCAATGAAGTTAGTGTCCAGTAGAAATTATTGAAGCACAGACTAACCTCATTAGACTCCCATGTCATATTATTCCTCCTCGATAGAAAGCTACCTGGCTGGATAGAAGTCTAACTGGGTGATGTGCCCTGCAGAGTATTGTGTATGGAATCGTTTTGGCCAAGTGAAATCGAGAAGTAAAAGTCCTCTATGACTGAACACTGGTGATGCCACAGAAATGGCCATGTAAATGATGGGATGCAGAATGGCTAAGAAGGGAAATTAAAACCAAAACAAAATAAAAAATAAGAAAATAACACACTCCCTCCTCTGCTCTTGATATGGAAGTTGTTGTGTTCCTTCTGTTGTTCTAAAGGTTTTTTGATCTTCGTGCACTT
Source organism: Mohoua ochrocephala (assembly GCA_013398855.1). Lineage (NCBI taxonomy): Eukaryota > Metazoa > Chordata > Aves > Passeriformes > Acanthizidae > Mohoua > Mohoua ochrocephala. The sequence goes on along the minus strand of VZTA01016539.1, from coordinate 26,348 downwards.
TTTTTGGAATAGTATTCTGGCAGTGTGATGGAAGAAACTGGAAGAAATGAAGGTGTCAGAAGACATGACAGAAGAAACCTTTTCATGAAATATGTCTTCTGTTAGAATTGGGCATGAGTTCACTGATGAAGATTTATAGAAACTTTCTTCCCTCTATTTTAATTTAATTTGAAGTGTATGGTTTAATTTACATTTAAAAAATCTGTGCAGAAGGTTTTGGAAGTATTTTTCATTATTTCATTTTCATTAAAAACAGAGGATAATGCAATATGTTAGCCTGGCATTCAATAAGATGACCCAGAATCATAAAAAAGCACTGAATTCTGTTTTTTAAATTCTTGTTGGAGCTGCTCAAATATTTACTCTGCTTATATTGAAATTTGAATTAATAACACAACATATAATAAAAATAATATATTTTTCTGTTATACAAACATCTCTCATTATGATCCTCAATTATAATTTATCCAGAGCTCTATACAGTCCAGAAAACTCAGGATTACCTTCTGAGTTCTCTAAGAGCTCAGATCCCTTTTCTTGCTCTCGTTCAGATAAGTCATATTTGTTAGGTCTCTCTTCTCTCTTTCACCAGACTGCTTGGGCAGATTCGGAATTATTTTTACTTGATTGTTTGGTTTGATTTTTGTTTGTTTGTTTGTTTACTTTTGCAGAAGCAATTACAGCTGTGTACTCCAAAATATGCCAATCCAATTTCATGACAAAAATTAGTTCAATTATGTTAAAAGCAAAATCTCTTCTCTTGTAGTTCCAAAATTCATTGCTTCATGTAATTACTCTTGATATACTTTGTTTATGAATTACTCGTTTGGAAACTGTAAAAAATATTATGTACAAAGCATTGCTATAACAAACATGTTTCCAGTATGATTAACATACTCCATTAATAGAAAGAAACAAACAGTGTAAGTGTTGTGTGAAATTAATTTGAGTTCAGATCTGGAGAGGACTTTAGGCACTGCAGCATATTATTGTGGTTCCTCATTTTTAAGTCTCTTTTTCTGATACGTTCACTGTAGACTGAAATCCCAGTCATTTTTGGTGGACTATTAGCTTCCTAAACAAATTGATATATTTGAGACTGACTGGAAGACTGACTGGAAGACTAGAGTGCTGAATGATGAGCCAATAGTTAGCCAGCAGTGAGAAGTATCTGTTCAGTGCCATTACTCTTCAGACAATACCAATCCCCGGGGAGGCTGTTTTCTCCACGCATGATTAACAGTCCTTCTTCCTAAGACACAGAGCACAGCAAGAAGAGTTTTGTTTCCCTTTCAATAGAAGTTTATTAGGATATAGTAGTTGTAGATTCAGATTTCCTCCTCTCCCTGCAGTTTTAAATACACTTTTTTCCGGTGGGTTTGGTTTTGTTTTGGTTGGTTTGTTTGTCATATGCCCTGTGCTCCACTCAATAGATTATTGTGGAATAAAGCTGCAATTTGAGAAGCAAGATTTAAAATATTTCTTTGTCTTGATAAAAAGAGTTAAACATGCGTAAGCTACTGAATGACCGTATCTATCCACATATCAATTAATTCTGTCCTTCGTAGCATCTTCATTTATTTTATATAAGAATTACAAAGATGTTCTCTGCCTGCACGTGAAAATGTATTTAATTAACCAGGTTTACTCTGCAATCCAGATATCAATGCCGTTTTAGACCAAATATCATGTGGTTTTGATAAAGATTCATGTGATTCATTATGTGAGGTGTTTTGTTCTTGTTTATTTATGCATGTGCTATAGCTTCTCCCACAATCCTTTCGATTTCAGATAAATCCTTTGCAGAGCCCTTCCCAGAAAGGATTCTGCTGTGAGAACTGACCCCTATGTCAACTGAATGTATTTAGGTACACAAAATTAAGTAATTTGAAAATACTTAGCATTTAAGAAGCAGATTGGACATTGTAACTTGTGAATGGAGGGGTTTATATAATATAATTGTGGCCAGTATTTTTATATTAACTGAGAAAAAAACCCTATGTATGACAGTCTTCTAAGTTTAAAATTCTGCTTAAGTTCTTCTTGGATGTAATATGTTCAGCATTTCACCTATAATTAGTCTCTTTTTTACCTCCAGATCCCCAAGAACTTACTAGAAATTGTTTTTGCAACTGTTAGTTTACTATTTGAACCAGTTAACCATTTTAAGTCAAATGATTTTTTTCTTAGTGAAGTAATTGGAGTGTCTACTTGACCTGTTGTTGAGTTTTAAAATCAGAATAGGCTGATAGTTTATTTAGCTGTGTCTGCATAGTAATACCAAAGACATTCTGGAGCAAAATGTCTTTTGTCTGGTGCCCCTCAATGCAAGATGATCACTTACAAGGTGTGTACATGACCCTGAAAGAGTTAAGGTTCTTGATTTTTTGTTGTTGCTGAGAAGAATCAGTAACATAGGATTAGACATTATTTTAATGATTATTTATCCAAACAGTGGTCAGCACTGCAACACAAAATTAATTTAAGATACTTCATCTGTTGTTGGATTATATCTCCAGGTTTTATTTCTGTAATGAAAATAATTAGGGCGATCTTTTCCCAATGTGTTAGCTTTGCATTTCCTTTTCAGTGGTATTTTAATTCTTAAAAACTTCTCAGATACTGAAAAGAATTCTTTGTTTTTTCAAATTTTGGATGCTACTGATACATGTTACCAAATTTTATGTTCCTTCCAACATAGGAAACAAAATAATATTGATTACCTTTGTTAGATGGAAGCTATTAAATTGTGAAATTATTAACCTCTGACATGAATGAGAGCTAAATGTGAATGTTATATTTCAAAGGGCACTGTAAGTTCACTTGTTGAACTTAATAGCTCATTACCTAAGGAATATTGGGCTGGTTATTCTTGCCAAGAACTGCGTATAAATAGATACAATATGAAACATGACAGAATTAATACCTAGCATAAATCATCGCTATATTGGAATAATATTACTGGAGAATAACTGAAGCCCGCTATCCCTACAGTAATTCACATTCAATAAAACAATGTAATATTCATAAATAATTGGATTTCTAAGTTACAAGAAATTCAAAGAAAACAGGAGCTCTGATAATGATGTTGGCTGACTATCTTGCTCATTTAATTACAATGCAGCAATAGTTTATCATAAGATTAATAAAATATGACAACTGGTATGTTTTTTCTGGTGGCACTGCTGGTTCTACAAATGCCATATGTTATTTGAATTTTACACTGTGTTGTCCTTAATTGTGTACTTGTAACCATAAACAACATTTGTGTGTTATAATTAATCCTGATAAACAAACATCCACATTAGATTATAGTTAGATAATTTTAATTACATAGATATATTTTCCCTGCATTGCGGTGGCACACATAAGTCTCTTGTTTTGTTCTCGTCCATTCACGTTTTGTGATGTCGAACACACTTAGATTATGCTTCCCAAAATCTGCTGTGGAAATTAGCTACAGTGTAATGTCTTGCAAGTCTTGCTGGCATACAGATTTGAGTATTACAAGCTGATACATAAATCCATGTATCCAGGCTGGAAAGTAGCTATGTTTTATGGAGGCCTTTCTAAAGTGGCAACTGCATGAGTAACTGATAGACCCAAGCTGAAACAAATGCTACCCCTGAAATCTTATCAGAGGCAAGAAACAATGGAATACTTTGAAATCTTAATTTAGGGTTTGGAAATTTGGCTTTGCCCAGACCCAAAATTTGGATTTGGTATGCAGTGTCAAAAAATATGTTTCTATCCCTTTTTGACTTTAAATCACTAGTATCACTGTGCTTTGTTTATGTGTAGGCTTGCAGGGAGTCTCATTTTGATCCGTTTGCATAAATAATCTCTTTAACCTTGAAGTTGTGTACTGAATCCAATGTCTTCTGAACGGCCATACAGAAATCTCAAACCACAATGAACAAACTTTGCCACCCTATTTATCCCTCATAAACTGAAATAACAAACAAAAAATATTATCAGTACAGTACTAGTAAAGTAATCCACAATAACAGTTCAGCAGTTGAAAAGCTGAGAGAAATTGAAAATTTTGGATTCATTTATCCCTCCTATTTCAGAATTTCAAATTCATATCAACTTTGAGAGGAGTTATTTTCACCATTGTGGTATGTCTTCTAACACATTAAATATTATTTTTCGTATTGCATATAAGCACCGCTTCAAAAGAAGAAAACAAGAGAATTTATCTGCTTCAACCTAACATCTCTTAATATAATCTCTAAGGCTTTTTTCTGGGAAGTCCAGGATGTTACTTTTACCCTGTTGGTGTATAGAGTGGAGTAAACGAAGCTCTTTGACAGCCTGGGCTACTCCTCTGACTGAAGAGAAATCATGTAAATTAGAAACAAAGCACCAGTTTGACTCCCAGCAGTTATTTAAAATTCAAAAAGTCACAAGTCTTGCCAATGGCTTGGAAATAACACTGCAACCATACTTTTTTTGGGTCCGTGGGATGTACATGCTGGTTTACTGAAAGATTCCCAAGGAAGTCACACCAAAATACTTCTGTGGCAATTCAGAGCTAGGGAGGCACATAGTGAGTTTAGATGATCTATTCACAGAACTTGTGAATCATAAGGTTTGTACATACTTTAAAATCAAGATTCATTACATAATTACTATCCGTATGCTAGTCTGTAGTAAATGGGAATGACGTGTCTGCATATAACAATTTGAGACCTGCAACACAGCCGTGGTTCATAAAACATGATTCTGCTGGAAAGTTGTTGTAGCTGGACAAAAATCAGCAACTCAAAAGAGCCAAAGAACCGGTAGTAGCCAGGTGGAGGACACACAGTGGCAAACTCTACTGTACATTTCAAGTGTTCAAAACAGCTTCTGCTCAAGATATTTCTTTGATTATACCTTGTTGATTTCCAGCTACCTGGAGATCTTCTTTTTCTTTCATAGCTGAATGTCTCTTTCTGTTAGGGTAATACTTTTTTATGTATTCTTTTGAAGGGACATAAGATGCAACTTTCTGAGAAATCGTAACAGAAAAAGACAAGAAAAGTTTGAAATTAAGTGAAAAGGAAAGTCATTACTTCTAATCATCCCCTTATTCTGTATAAAACCATATTGACTGGCCTATAAATCAGGCAGATACTCTTTCTCACTACTGGAATTAATATTCTCAGGACATATGTATATAAATAAAGGGTTATCACTTCTTTATATATTCCAACATATTATTCACCAAATTATTATTCAGGGAAGCTTATTGGCAAAGCTTCCAAAATGGTTTCTTTTTTTAAGCTCTGACAAAAGCAGGAAAAGGGACCGTTTTCAGTGAAATGTGCAGAAAGTATTACGGGCCATCCAAATATTGACATTTTGGGCTTTGCTTGCAAGTCAAAATTATCTGACAATTTGATAAAGGAACTGCTTTTACACTCAGTTTTCCAACAATAGAAAGAAATAGTAGAAAGTCCCAGAAATCTAAAGTCACAGATTCCAATGAGTTTGGTTTTTGAGTATAGATACATACTTACCTTCTTAGAAATATTAAAATGATAATGATTTACATCAGTATTCTGCAGCTGAAAATGACTGCATGATCAAGAGCACTATAGAACTGAATCCCTTTCTGTTTTACTAATATCTTTTTCCAGGCTGTATGTAGTTATATTGATTTCTAAGCATTTTCAAGTACTCTGCTTTTGTTTAACAGAAGTCTTTCAACTCTTAATGAGTTCTCATATCCTCCTTGATAGTTCTTAGAAACAAATTTCCATTTTTAGGTATAGCGTTTTATATAACGACAAGTTTCATTTTAGTCATTGAGAGCAGATGCAGTTATTATTGAAAATAATAATACATTTTCTTGATGGAATTGCCTCTTATTTTTTTTTCCCCTTTATTAATATTAATGGTGTTAATAATGCATTCGTAGTAGAAGACCAAAATCTATTACAACGAAATTTGGAACACTTCCCTAAATTTTGTAGGACTATATACAATAAAGCTGTCTAAGAAATGATGCCGTTTCTAACTGAATCTGTTTTTTGAAAAACGTAATCTTAAAATTCATGTTAAATAAAAATGCATTATTTTCTTTTCTTTGTATTTCATCATAATTTCAACCTTGTTCCTCTTATACATTATTTCTAAAAATAATTAGTGACTAAGAAAGAAATGTATCTCTGAGACTGTCAAAAACTGGATGAACTTCTCCTTGGTGAAAGTATCTAGTTTTCTATATTTCTAAAGCCTGCAAAGTTTCATGAAGAGTTGTTGCATTTCTTGTGTTTTCATTTATGATAATAAATTTTATATGTAAATTTTCTCCCCTCTGGTTTTATTTATCATTTCAGAGTGCTTACATTTAAAATGACTCCTCTTCATTATTGTGTTAGATTTGCATACCACTTACCTGATTTTAGAAGATGCAGTCCCCATTGACTTAGAGTGAATTTGTGAAATAAAGACCTCTTTTTGCTAGTCTTTTTACAGTAATTTATGTTTTAAAATGTAAGAATGCATAATTATTTTAAGGAGACATATGTCATTTTTGGAGTAAAAGATAGAAGGGAATTGGGAAAACTACACTATTATATTATGCCTGAATGTATTTTCTTTTGTTATTATATCAGATATTCTCACTACAATTTACTGGACTCAATGATTTAAAGGTAATTTCCAACCTAAAGGGTTCTATGAGTCTGTGATTGTGCATGAATCCACATGCATATGTGTGTGTGTGTATATATATCTGTGTACATTAAAACATTAAAAGAGCTTGTCATTACAGGTGAATTATTACATTAACTAGTTTTCAGTCTTGATAGTTAACTGGAAATGCTTGATTCTTTTTAAGTAAACCTTTTGCATTAGCAGTAAAATTCATGAAATAGTGGCTGAGAAGCATAGGTACTCAAATCTCTGCTTATCTCTGGGCATTGTTCTCAAGTAGTAAAAGGATGAGTGATAAGAATGACAGTTCTAGTTAGGCTGGGGTCCTTATTCAAGAACTTTTGGAGGGCTGAGCTTTAAATATGTGACAGCTGTCTGTATGGCTCCAGGGTGCAGTCATTTAGAATTTACATAAGCATTGTAAATTTTGCAGTAAATGAGCTTCCATACTGATACTCCAGAAATGGTCTTTATTTGTAATCGAGTGTTGAAAATTTGCCACAGAAATACGGTTGAATTTGAATACTTAAATGGCACTGGAAAAATAAACCAATTAACAAAATCTCAGAAAATTTTTTCTAAATTGTTTCAGTAAAATGTCATACTACGTATGAGTTAGCAAAAGAAGTTAAAAAATAAAATCAAGGTGGAAAAGAGTTAAAGCTTTTTTTATTCTCTGATATGTCCTGCAAGTTGTTCTTCTTGTTTGTCAGAAAACACTACAAAATTTGTCTGGAATGAATTTAAATTATTTATTATAATTAGCAAAATGCAGGAGGAGGACAGAAATTGTCCTCTTTTATGCATAAAAGAGATATACACGTCCAATTTCCATTATCAGTGATCAAGAATGGAATCAAAATAATTATTCCAATTTAATGATTTCCTCCAAATTTCAGAGCTGCTCTCATTTAAAATCAATAATAATGTTTCCAGGTTAACACTGTACTCATTTAATATACTGAGTCCCTAGGGGTAGGGGACATTTACATGGCAGCTCTTGAGTGATTTCACTTGCTAATTCTGCCAGTAAAATCAGATGATCTCCCAAATGAGGAGAACTAATTAAAAATTAGATGTCTTCCTGACTTTTTCACTTAGAGTAAAACCCCAGAACTAGAATGTCAGTCATTCTGTAGGGAGGATTTGTCAAATCCCTTTTCTTTAGGGCTGGTGAGCTTCTGGAAATGTAAAATTAACATCTTCAATTCACAGTTTAAATCCTCATGATATAAATAAGGATTTCACACAAAGATGAAGAAAATTCCATGTGCTCATGTGTCTTAAGACTCTCTAGGAAACAGGTGAGTCAGAAAGACAGGAAGCAGAGAGAAAATCATTGTAAAACTGCTTCACAGAACACTTCAGTTTTTCTTCAATAGACATCTTTATACAATGCATGGGAAGCTGCATCTAACAGTGAGAGTTTCTTAAACTTTCTGACAGGTGTAGAATATTTTTTGACTGTTTAATTGACTTTATACGTAATCTCTGTAGAAGGTGGCCTCCAATGCTCAGAAAGCACTTTATATTTCATTGTTTTGTTCACTATCATGGCCTCAAGCTAATCCATACATAAAGTCCCAGCTGGAATCCAAATAAATGTAAAAAGAACCTGTCAGCCATTTACAACTTCTCTAAGCCAAATATCAAAAAGTAAACAAAGACAAATATCATGACAAAACCAACCATCAGGAGCAAGAAAGGACACTTTTGAGAATTGCACATCCTGCTTGCTTTGCTTTCATTTTCTTTGAGTTTGTTGTTCACAAAATTATAAGCAAGAAATGCATAAATGAGGTGATTATGTATATTAAGACAGAAACATCATACAAAGAATCTATGTAGTAGTTATGCTCCAATCAAATCCTAACATGATTTTTTCCTTTTTCTTTTTTTTAATATGTCTTACTTATAAAATACATATATTAAAAAAACCCATCTGATATGCTTTAAAAGTTAAAAAATGTCATTTAGCACTGCATTTGTCCAGCTCAATCTTAACCCTGAAAAAAAGCCAAGACATCTCTCTCAAGTATTTGCAAAATAGTGGTACTAGTAGCCTTAACAACATACAGCCTTCTGTCGTGGCTTTAGCTCTGGCTGCTAGTACTTTGCTCTAAAGCACCTTTTTGGACTGACTCAAAAAGTGAAAATTTGTTGCTTTAAGGGAAGTTATGTGTTTGGAAGAAAAAGGAAAAAAAAAAGCACAACCCAATCCTTCCTTTTCAGATCAGGAAGTAACTAGTTTACAAGTGAATAAAAACAGTGAACCTGCCTACTGCAAGGAAAAAGTCGGTATTTCACATATAGTAGAAACAATGAAAATCATCATCCCCTAAGAAAGTCTTAAATCTTAGCAGCACAGTATGAGACTGAGCTCTGAAAAAAGTGAGGAGGCAAGGAAAAGAGAAAGGAAGATCTGATCTTAAATGTTCATGTTTTGGACCTAAGTGGCCGGTTTGGGTAGCTGGGAGCTGCCAGGTGCCCCGAAAGGAGGAGATTCTGAGGGTGCAGTTGACACTGCCATGAATATCCCGTTGCACCCCAAACTGCAGCCAGGCAGGGAATCCCCATGTGCTCTGGCTCACGTGTGTTTAGGAAAGAGAGAGAGCCACGAGACTCAGACTGCAGAAAAAGGCACAAAGGTGACACCCACAGGAGCCCACAGCCCAGCTCCCTGACCACACACCACAGCTGTGACTGCTGCTTTGACACGTTTGACCTTCCTCCCAGTCTACCCCTTGAGGCAGCCACATTATGTAACTTTTGAAAGCGCACGTCTGAGATTTAAAGTGTTTTTTATCTGCCAATGTCATCTCAAACAGTGAAGTTCAAGAGATTTGATTCCATAGCTCTATTGACACCATGGCTTTTCATTACCAGATAGCATGTGGTTATCAACACCTTCATCACCGTCATATAACTCCCAAAAGGAAGGAAAAACCCAACCCAACCCAACCCAACCCAACCCAACCCAACCCACACAGGGGTGCAGATTCAATAATTCGGTCATTATTTGCAAAGCGTTTTTTGAGCAGCCCTATTCTCAGTACGCAATTCTGTCCCTTCAGGTTTAGAAACCAAAGAAAATTCTGTCTGGAAAGTGGAGTGCAAAGAAAAAAGTCTGATAAATCATATTAATAAATTAAAAATCGCTTTCACTCCAATATGTGTCTTGAAAAAAATGCATCTCAAATGGCATTCAAAATTACTCTTAGAATAACAAAATGCAAAATAATTAACATATCCTATCCAACTGCAGTGTTTTAATATGAGTCATTACAGGGGAGTTGATTAATATTTCTTTTGACACTAGTCCATAGCTGAAGGCATGCCAGTGTGACCCAGAAAAAATGAAAAGTTACCTGTCTGCTTTAATTTACTGCTATCCTATGTATCTGAAGTACTTGATTTTATGGGCTCTTTTATGCTACATAATCTTCTACAGAACTTTCATTTGACTTCAGTGGTAACAGAATAGGACATAAAACCAGTGTACCTTACCTAAAATATTTTCCTAGAAAATAGATTGTTTTAATTTTTTAAAACCTAATTATACATCAAAACCTGATAACGACATTGTTTATTAATTATTTTGCAAAAATCATATATTATAGAAGAACTGCATCTTGGATTCTATGCATTAATATTTGAAACAGTGTAAATCAGTTTGCCAGCTTTACTCAAAAACAGCAGAAAGCATTTACCTACATTTCACCAAAAATATTTTGTTAAAGGGAATTCATATTCTTTTTAAGCTCTTACGAGTATTTGTTTCATAAGATTTACAAAAATAAAATTAATACCTTCATAAATGTCATTTTACTGCAGTGAAAACTCCAGTTCTAGAGCATTCTTAACATTTTAAATTTATTTCAGCAAGTGCTAGGGACATGACTACCAACACTCATAAAATGCTTTTGAAAATTAGAAAAGTGATGAATAGCAACAAATGGATGCCCACTCATCCATTTTTAAACATTTAATATCTTGAATTTTCTGAAATATTTTTTTAACACAGGCCTCAGGCTGAATAACGGTGCATAAGGATGTTTCTTCCTTATCAGTTATGTGTTAAAAAGAGTCTGCCTGCAAAACAGATTTTATTTGCCAGCTCTCAGCCATTCCATATCAGACACTATCATGGACTGCTGCTTTACCCCATAAAAAGGGAAGTGGAATGGATGTCAAGGCAGCAATCAGGATACTGTGTTCTTTAAACATGCTGTAGTCTGTTTATCCTGGCAGGGTTATTCTTGCAAGGGACTCTCTGCTTGATCTTGTATTTATCAAATCCATTAGGAAGGATTACACTGAATCTATCCTGTGTAAATTTCCAAGTCTGCATGAATAAGAACAGAGATTAATTCAAGAGTTACTTTTTAACTCATGCTCTGTAGCTCATAATTGTAAAATTAGTGGAGGAAGTGACTTAGGATCATAGTTCTGTATCCTCAGGCAGAGCGCTGAAATGAATGAATGGAAGCCATGTGCTTCTTAGAAATGCTGTAAAACAGATGTAACACTGGGACAGACAGTGGGAATTGAAAAGAGAATAAGGTTAAATTAAGGAAAGATACTATTTCTAATAGTGTTAGACTTTTTATTTTCTCTTTACTAAAGTTTATTATTTCTCTATTGTTTCACATTAATAAAATGGAAAAATATCAGGCAATGCTTCTGTCTTTTCTGAACTCTTCCTACCCTTATTTCTTGGGAGACATCATTAATACATAACAAGACCTGAATATTATATAAGGGAATAATGAGATGAACTTCCAAAACACAGTAATATAAATGGGACAACATTTAGTGGGGTCATGTGTATAAGAACTTATAGAATGAGTTTCAGTTTATTACTGAAAGCTAATCAGTAGAATATTACTTCTGTGACCATGACTGTACTCTGTCAAATTAATACAGATGTGGAAAAAATGAAGGGAATGTGTAAAAAGTGCCCTGCTACTCCCAGTAGATATCAGAATTATTTTACAAAAGTTTAGAAAAGAGAATAAGACAGAATACCCTATTTCAGTTGAAAGGTCTCTACAACAGTCATCCAGTCCAACTCCCTGACTACTACTACTGAACAAAAGTTATTAAGAGCATTGTTCAAATCCTTAAATACTGACACTCTTGGGGCATTGACCACCTCTCTAGGAAGCCTGTCTCAGTGTTTGACCACCCTTTTGGTAAAGAAATGTACCAAGGAGAACAGCTCAGCACCTCCCTCTCCCCCTCCTCAGGAAGCTGTACAGAGCAATGAGGTCACCCCTCAGCCTCCTTTCCTCTGGACTATACAAACACGAAGTTCTCAGCTGCTCCTCAGAGGACATTCCTTCCAACTCCTCGGGATGCAGTGGACTACCTTAACGCTGTGTGGCCCAGAACTGCACACAGCACTCCAGGTAAGGCCGCACCAATGCTGAATACAGGATGATGGATAATCACATCCTTTGACTGGCTGGTTATGCTTTGCCTGATGCACCTCAGGATGCATTTTGTCATCTTGGCTGCCAGGGCACACTGCTGGATCCCATTGAGCCTGCTGTCAATTGGCCCTCCCGGTTCCCTTTATGCAGGGCTGCTTTCCAGCTGCTGAGTATACATTCTCCCGATGGATACTTGTGCCCAGAGAAAGACGACCTGACTGACTAGGAGACTATAAAAGTTATATTTAGGAGTAGCAGCTACAAGGGCTACTAGCATTGATAAAACAGATAAAATGAAGCTTGAAAAGACAGTAGTAAAAGGTAGAGCATAAAAATAAGAGTTAAAGCTGCGGATAAATGTTGGTGCAAGAACAAATGGGTATAAAATGACTATGAATAAAGTTAACATCTAAATTTGAACTTTCATTTAATAGCAGAATTGCTGAGACAAAAAATAGCCTTTTTTATACTGGCGCTTGTTTCAGTGCAAAAAGATCATCTCGAGTGCCTTCACATGGCACGTACAGGACAAACAGTTGATCACAGCAAGGCAGCCCGGGTTTATGAAAGGGAGCTCCTGCCTGACCAACCTGATCTCCTTCTATGACAAGGTGACCAAGATCAATGTGGCAGGCAAGGGCTGTTTGGAGACAGTGACCCAGCCCTCTTGTTGGTATGCAGATACTACTATAGGTCAATAATTATGCTGTAAGTAGTGGACAGCTCAGGACCCAGTGAGCTTTCCCACACAACCATGGGCTACGCACCAGGATCTCCCCTTTAGCAGGGATGCCTCTCAAGTTTACTCCTTGACGCTGAGAGATTCCTTGCCACGACAGATCCTTGGTAAGAGATTAACAGCATGCTAAACTTTGAAATCTTAGCTGAGTTCTATAGAGGAATGATTTTGCACATCTAATCCTTTAGACATAAGTCATTGAACAAGTTAGGGAATGAGACTGGATCCAGCCATACCTAGGTCACTCTCTGAGAAGGAATTTAAAAAGCAAGGGGTTCCTTCCAAAACCTCATGACTTAATGAGAGGGTCTTGCTGACAGTTTTATCTGACCCTATGTAACAAATAATCAAGTGCCTCGCTAGCTTCCCCTAGAGCTGCCCTTCTCAGGGGAATCTGCGAGCTGACCTGGAGCGTCCCTGGCAGGACGAGCAGCAGAGGTGCAGGCTGTGTGGGGTTCACAGGGGCAGTCCTTCCCGGAGGGGAAGGGGGCTCTCTGATGATAAAAGGGGGGCGCAGGAGGTAAAGGAGTGGGAAGGGTCTTCATGAAGGTTCCAGCAAGATAGCTTACCGTGGAGGGTCCAGGGACGAAGACAATTAGACATTTGAGGGTCTGGGTTTATAAGGGGAACAGGGCAACCAATCAGGGAAGGGCAAATGGGCGGAGGGAAACTTGAGGGACAACCGGGGAACAAATCGGAACTGGGGAAGGAGGGACTGGGTAGGGAGGAACCAATGGGGTGTCGAAGTGAGCAGAACTTTCGAGAACATAATGAATATTTAACAGGGGACATCCATATTGAACGGAGAACATACATAATAAACAGGGAATACAAACACGAGGGAGAATCACACACAGGTGTCTTCAGCAGATGGCTGGCAGCTCTCCTCCCTAGACCTTTGCCACCAGTTCAGGGCAGTGGTCCGATGACCACGAGGGTGCTGCAGCCCTCCAGAGGGCTGAGCCACTGCCACACAAGTGTACCTTGTCATCAACTCTTACTAAACTTCTGACTCATTTACCATTAAAGTTGTTCAACTCACTGTTCTATGTCAATAAAGTATATGGTTGCTTTGCTCTTATCAGTGAAGTATATCACTTCATCTGTGAGAGCCCCTCACTACAAGAAAGGCACTGAGGTGCCAAAGCAAGTCCAGAGAAGGACAATGGAGCTGGTGAACTGGCTGGAGCGAAATGAGGAGCATCACAGAGAACTGCAGTTGTTTCGTCTGGAGAAAAGGAGGTACAGGGGATGCCTTATTGCCCTCTACAGCTATCTAAAAGGGGAATCTAGTGAGGTGGGGACTGCTCTTTTCTCCCAAATAACAAGTGATAACAAGATGAAATGACCTCAAGTTAGACATGGGGGAATTCAAATTGGACATTAGGAAATATCTCTTCACCAAACATATTGTCAAGCATTGAATCAGGATGCCCAGGGAAGCGGTTGAGTCACCAGCCCTGGAGGTATGTAAAAGATGTGCAGCTGTGGTGCTTAGGGACATGATTTAGTGGACTTGGCAGTGCTGTATGTGGTTGGACTTTGATCTTAAAGAGCTTTTCCACCTAAAGAATTCTATGATTCTCAGTACAGATCTCTGCTTAGATACCTAAAGACAACTGAAGGTAACAATTTATCGCTGATAAAAGCTCTCTGCTTTGTTTCACTGACAGAAAGAAAAGACCAAGATAAAGTGGAAATCAATCACTCCAAAAATCTAAAGTACAAACAAAAAACCCAAACAACCCAAAACAGACAAAATGAAGTTTAGATTTCCATTTTGCTTGTATTTTTTGTCTGAATGGTGAAACAAGTCTGCTAATCATCGAGATATAAATATGAAATTTCTCATGAAGAATAGGGTTACATCATAACAAACAGAGTTGTGTTAGTTGAATCTATTATTTCAGAAGTTCAATTCTATTCTTACTCTCTGGACTAAAATAAAGAGGATCAAAAAAATCAATAGACTAGGAAGGCAATACACATTCTGGTATTTGATACCAGCATGCAACTTTGCCAGAAAAGTTTGGGAGGAAATTTGACTGTGCTATTTGGTTTTCTATTTCCATGTGGGCTTTATTTGTGTAACTTTGTAACAGGCTTAGTAATACAGCACATCAGTAACCTCAGATAATTTATACATTATTGAAGTCTTATCATAAAATATTGACTGTAACAAGCTCATCTCAGTGTACTTATTTCAGAATATGAATTATGGATATCATTAGTTGTATCACCAACAATTTATGTTTCAAAAGTTGAAATAACTTTTTTCATGTGTCATACATTCATGGGATACTTTATTTGCTTGCTTAATATTTCACAGAAATTACGTTAAAAATAGGTTCATTTTTTAAATCATAAGATAGGAAAATTTTGTCTAGTAAAAAATAAAATAGAAGGCTAAAAAAGAATAAGTCCCTTATTCTCAGAAAGCATGGTGAAAATAAGGAAAAAATAATTGAATGTTCACTGTCAAACATAATCAGCAAATACAAATATAAAGAAATGATGTCAGTTAACAACAAATAAATCTAAACAGAAGAAAGAACAGAAGTACCTTAAGCTACTCGGGTAAGATTTTTTGTTTACCTAGAAGCAGACCTGTAAAAAGACACATGTCTCAAATAGAAAAGAAATTTGGAGGTTATACCTATGTATGCATCTTACAGATTGCATACCAAGATTTCTCCAGTGATTTTTCCTTAGTACCCAGTGCTGACTCTGATAATGTACTTTATCAGAGAACACCTTTTTCAGCAGTGCTTAAGTGTTCCACAGGAAAAAAAAAAAGTGTAAGAAGAGAGAGGGAAAAAAAGAAAAAAGAGAGAGAAAAAAGAAACAAACAAAAGAAAAGGAAAAAAATGAAAAAAGAAAAATAATTTTAAAAACCCTGAGTATTGAGATCCTTGTATTGAGTATCAGTACATGGAGAATCTCAAACAGGATGGTCAGTCATTGTGCATTACATGCCCCAGCAGCCTCACCTGCATCCTCCAGCAATGCATCCACCCCTGCTTTGCTTGCCTAGATCAGGTGCTGTGGGACTGGCTCTGTCCATGACTGCCCATGGCCTATGCCATGAGGGCTCCAGCTCAGCTCAGGGAGCAGCCCTGCTCTTTGCAGCTCCCTGACATACATGCCCACATGACCAGGATGTGTACGATCCATTGCTTAAACCACATGCGAAACATCTCCTGCTTATCCTCGGTACGCACAACAGGTTGTCACATGTGACCATTTCTGTATCTCCACGAACACTTCATAGTGACTGTTTACAAGGGTCTCATTCACTCAAAGGTTGTTCAGCTCTGCACAGGAACCATTTGAGGTTTCTGAAAAGGTCAGGTTTTTCACCCAAAGTGTAAGTCAATACTTCGCACATACAGACTGGTGCGGATGAAATATTTCACCTGGGAAAATCTTAGGGAGAGTCTGAAATTCTAAACTGGAGAGGTCCTCTGCAAATTAGCCAAAGGCTTTGTTGGGAAGATGACTGAGATTTCAGTCAATAAACTTCTCTCCAGTCAGTCCATTATCTCAACTATGCAGATAGATTCACAGGGAATTTCTGGACCACCTCAAGAATTAATGACTTAAGTGCATTGGGTGTGCACAAAAGCTCAGAACTCATACCCTGTTATACAGCAATTATAGCTGAAGAACAAATTTGAGTCTAACTTGGAAATTGTATTTCATGCCTTTTCACAAACAAGAGAGAAACTAACAAATGAAGTCTTCTGCTGATACCGTGGACATGAGATTAGCAGAATGATAACAGCATAACTGTTATCATCTGAATATATCATATATATAACTGAATATATCTCCTCACTGTAGCTGAAAACAAGATTGGATATACTGAAAAATAAGACAGGAGAAACACCTACCTGCCTTGAGTTTTCCGGGTCTTCAAGGACAAGGCTTGCTTTAACCAGAAGCTGAAATAACATTCTGTTGAGAACAGTCCCCTCAAATGAATCTCATGGTTCCCTATTGCAGGGCATTTTTGGTCATCCTCATTAATATAAAACTTGACATAAAATTACACTAATATAATTTGTAGTTGTCCATCTTAAAAAAAAACCCCTAAGCCCTGCAATCCATTGAGTTATTACCTCCTCACTACATTTACAATGGCAATATGCACAGTAATGGTTTTGTTTTAAACAGAAATCATTCCAAGTACATTATTCAGCAACATGAATTCAATCATATAAATATTTAAAGATGGGCATTTATTATAAGTATGAGTTAATGAGCATAGTATAATTAAGGAGCCTTTGTTTAATTACATATTTAGATGCTAGACAATATCTTACTTCCCAACTGAACTCCTGAAACATATACACGCAATTTTAATTTTAGACTTAGAAGCACTTCTCCCAATAGATTAGTTTTAAATGTCAGTGTTTCAGACTCTAGCCAAATGCAGCAAATGAAAATGTGATAATAAGAGATGTGATGGCTGTACAACATCTATAATGCATTAATTGACATCACCTTATAACATTTCTTACATGCAATACCTAAGTAGGACTGAGAGACTTTGTAGTTCCTCTCAGTTGCTAATTGGTAAACTCATAATGATTATTTTCTGTGTTATTTTTTCCCCATAATTCTTTTCCTGGAAGGTTCCATAGTACATCAACCATATTTTTGTAATCCTGTAAAGTATTATTCTCATATTCATTGTATGAAGTTTGAGAGAGACTGCAGGGCGATCCTTTCTTTCACAATGACCACTCTTTGTACTTCCACATCAGTTCCTGTTGGGATGTGATTCAGTTGCCTAAAAATAGGGATCTCAGTTTAGGCTAGTGCTTTTTCAAAACTGCATTTAATCATGAGATAGCTGCCTAAAGGCAGACATCCTACCTCCCTATTTACACAATGGAAGATATTATGGATAGACAGCCTTCAGCTGGAGTCATTCAGGTGACTCAGCTTTATCAAGATGACAATGCAACAACATGAAGGAAAAGTGCTGCAGGGCATCACACTAAAACCTCCTCCTCCTGCTCATTCCCTCCACATTTCTGCTCAGTCTTGCTCCTTCTTCAAATCAATCATTATCCTGCTTTGCAAAACCCACAAGCCTTGGAGGTTTATTTTTCCTTCTCCGCTAGCAAGAGCTCTTTCTCCTAACCCCAGATGAACTATCTCAAAAGTAGAAGATTCAGTTTTCATGGACAAAGAGGCTGCAGCCTCTCTAAAAAAATTCTGAGAGAAGAGTCACAGCTTCTAGTCTCACAGAAGCAGAAAGTTTGCAAAACCCAGCACACCTGGACACCATGGTTCCCATCTGTCACAGCCAAAACCAATTAGGCGGATCATGCAGATATCACATATGCTCAGCCAATAAATATTGCAGTTGCTATCTATAGTGCAGTGTGGCTGACGATTTACATGGTTAGCTTCTTGCTCTAGGAGCACACAGATGCTGGCAGCTGAAGATTGCTCTCTCACTGAGAAGCATGTAGGGTGGTAACGTTTTCCCACTTTGCCCCGTAAAGTGGAAGAGCTATAATATAAGACACAGACTGGAGGAGGGGGGCTAAATAGGGGTAGATGGGATTGTCAAAGGAAAACATATAAAAGATGTTCTGAATGGGACTGGGAAGATATACAGACACAGTTTCCTCTTTCTTCATTGTCATCACATTGTGTACTGGAGAAGGATATAGGGTCAGAAGCACCGCATGCAATACTTACTGCAAGAGTTCAGTACTGACAGATTTCTACAGTAGCACAGTCTCTTCACAGACCTGACAGTAATGCCTGATCTTTCCTGTAGTGGTGTCTGCATTCATCTGATCAGGTAAACTGCTCAAGTTCCAAGGATAATCAGTAATATGGATCAAGCTCCCAGTGGCACATCACTGTGGATGGCTGCCCACAAGCCACAAGAAGCCAGTACTGATTCCTCTACCCTAAGCAGGAAGTGTTTGCTTCAGGTGGTCAGCATCATAAGTCCTTCATCTTCAGCCCAAGTTCACATGAGTTCACTTTCTCTTGCAATAAAACCAGTCAAAAAACCAGTTTATTTAAATAGGCAGAGAAGTAGAAGTCAGAGGCTCAGACACAAGACTAAGAAATCAAAATGTTACTGAGGCAAATCTCAATTTATACCTTTTCTTTCAGTAGCTATTAGTAATTGAGTCTATATCCCTCTGACATGTGGAATACCTAAGGAATAGAAAAAAAAAAGGGTTTATGAGAGATTTAATACTTCTATAGTTTTTATCCTGCTCACAATCCTTTCCACTCCATTAGTCTAAATTTTTGGAGTGTGAGAGTTGAATGGTATTGTGTCTTGCTCTGATCACTGCCTTCAGTTGCCAAATTCAATCTTGTACAATATAAAAAAGAGGAGAAATTTTAAAATTAAATTTCCTTATGCTATTAGTGAGTACACCGAAAGGACATCTGAGATAAGAACCGTGGGAGTCACGTACTGAGACTGAAGTGTTTGAAGCTGGGTGGGACATCTCTGTGCTTTATAACTGTTCATTCAAGGATCCATTCCTATGCCTGTAAAAAACTGTACCTCAAAGCATTAGGACTCTAGTTGAATGCATAACGGAACTACAAGTGGCCTTTATCAAAAGGTAGTCAAAGAGAGGTACAACATTTGGTCTTTGTTTGGAAGCAGCTGATTTTACGCTGTCTTTGGTATGTTACTACTGTTGGTTCTGTTGCTAGACTCCAGATGTAAGTAGATATCACCATAAAGAGATAATTTTGATAATATTCTAGGGCACAATACGGTATCTATATCCCAATATATATACTTGAAGAAAATGATGCAATATTTTCCACAAATTTGATATAATTATGCAAATTAAAACAAGCTAAAAATGTCTTTAATTTCAAACCTGTGGTAAATACCTGAGTCTGTGTTGTAGAGCAGCTCCACTTCCCAGAACTCCACAGCTTTTCATTTATAGAACTTGTACCAATGTGGAAAAAAAAGCTGGACAGCATTAAAAATGAGCCCATTATTAACTCTCAAAAATTTCCTTTCTAAAAAGCATAAAATAATATCTAAATAGCCACTAGGAAGTTTGAGAGAAGAGTGGATGGATTTTTGCATTTAGATCCTTCAGTCTGCAACTGTCATGACACAAATCTTTTTTTTTTTTTTTTTTATCCATTCATTCCTGGAATCATCTTAAGTTGCAGAGGTGCACAGACCACAACGACATCTTTGCTCTTCTACTAATAATCAGTGAAAAAATGAACAGGCATGACCAAATTCACAAAAATAATTTTAATAAATGGATCCCTTTACATGCAGATTTTTCTTTCATATATCTCTCCCTTTGCTTGATTATCTATTTTTCCTTTGTAGAGCCTATTGCCAATCTGTACGCAGGGATTGATACCAGAGAAAGGTTGCTAAGCAACTTAAAATGAAAATCATATAGTGGACTATCAGGCATTTCTAATGAAGCCTTCTTGAGCCATACCTTAGTCTTCACACCTCACAAGTAAGCCTGGGATTATGAACTGGTGTAACAGATAGGAAGTGGTTTCCAATTAGTATACCCGAGTGTACAGGGAAGCAGCATGCCAGAAGGAAAGCTATTAATGAGAGCAGGATACACACTTAATATTCAAGGGCATCAGACTGAGAAATCACAGAATGACCAGCTAGAGAGGTTTATTGAATGCGCAGTTGTGCAAGCTGCCTAAGCTTGAAGTAAAGAGGTGAAAAGTAAATGGAATAGTAAACAACATCAATAGTGAAGCCTTGGGTTACATCTATATATTAAACAAAGCTCCTGGAAATGCTCCTGGACACTATTTCATATTCTGTTAGTCTGCTGGAATAGTCCCTGAAAAGCTTGTGCCAGTTACAGTCTCCTAAAGCATTTCTTAGGACATTTGGGGAATTAACACTGACTATGGATGACCCCCAAAAGGCACTGTGGATGTATTCATGACATCCTGGAGCATCAGGGAGTTTAATAGTTTAATAGTATGAATGCAGGTTTTTCCACAGAGTTGCCCTCAGTAATAGACAAAACTCTGATCCATAGTTAATTTGTTAGCATAGGCTGAGCTTGTGAGGATTCAGCTGTGCTTTTTCAGCCTTGACAAATTTCTTGATTCCTGCATCCTGGTACCTTACCCAAATGTTCTGATTTGCATTTTTATACTTTCTTATGTGACATTCAGGAACTTTTGATCAAAACTAGAATCTGTAGTTTTCTGCAAATCATTTTCTGAGTACAAGTGATACATATATGCAGTTTACTGGATTGTCTATATCCGCTGCTTTACAATACAAAAATGGTTATTTGAATAATTCAGCACCTGAATTTCAATTATTGAAAAAGTCTTATTACTCAGTTACATTATTCTGTGTATTTCCTTCTCTTTGCCATGTTACTTTGGCAATTATGAGCATGCACAATGGCTATTGTGTTCCTGTGGTGAGACATCAAATGTGCAGGCTCTTATAATTTTGTCACTGATTAAATAATACATAATCCCCGCAGGAAACTTGCAGGATGTCTCTCATTGTCACTGCTTCTGTTTAGTTTCCTTACTCTTTTAAATCTTTCCCTGTCTTCCTACTCACACTCTGAGTAACCAATTTCCGATTCTCTTTCCTATCTGAGTTTACCAATCTTTCTCTGAATGGGACGATTTTTAATTAAGCCATGCAAAGTTAAATAATTGTAACAGGAAGAGTGCTAAATTCAAAAACGGAATATATTTTGGGGGTTTTATTCACCAAAGAGATAAAAGATGTGTCTTCAAATTTTCCTATGTGAAGAATATCTTGTGAATGCCTTGACAAATATTTCTGTGCAGGTATTTTGCAATCCCAGTTAATGCTATAGTCATTGCTTTGGCAAATGTTACAGAACTGCAGCATTGTGGATTTTGCAGTTTATAGGGAGGGGTTTCTAGGTGTTGAGAGGGGGCTTCATCTCACCTAACTTTAGACATCTGAAATTCATCTAGGTTTCCTAAGTAGTCAATAGAATTACAAATATCTGCACAGAGCAGGAGGTGAGATTCATCTTACCATGTGTCTTTAAAGGGCATAGCTACATGTGAAACAGATTATAGTCAGAATTCTGTTCAGTAAAGTCAAAAAAGTTTAGAGAGTCGATAATTTTATTCTGTAATATATATCCACAGAGGCTGAAGGACTCTCCATGCTCCAGTGCCTACCAGTCTTCTCAACTATTTCAATCTTTGAGTTGAATCCTAGCAGAAAAAAGTTTTCTCAAGGTGACCTTTACCAAAAGAATCCATGTTAGGTGGAACAAATCAATTACTTTTCTGTCAATTTAATATAAAGGGACCTTAAAGACAAAATACATTTACTTAGGTAAGAGAAATCATACTCTTTGTAGATGGCATGAATTGCACAGTACTGATAGCAGAAAGAAGCAAAAAACCATGCAAATAAATGTGTAATGTAGTCAGCAGAATTAAAGGAAACCAGTGAAAAGATATTTGCTTTATATGTAAGATGAATCTGAGATACATATATAGAGTCCTTAATTATGTTTTTCATTCACATTTAAAATATGAAAGGGGATAAAATTATGATATAAAGAATTAATGGCTTTTAGTATTAGAGTATTTCTTTAGAGACGTGTACCCTGTGGATACATGTTTAGCTACCTATTAGCTTCCCATTGGTAACTTTTGCATTTTTAATAGCCTTTACAATCTATAATTTAATGCTTTTTGGATAAACAGGTGGGGTTTTTTTGCTAATATTTACATAAACCTTTTTTTTTTTTTGGAACACACTGGCAAAAATTTCCAGAAATAGTCTAATTGACTGCTCTGTCATTTGTACAATATTATAAAGCATTTGTGGCGTTGTCTATAGATGACAAACCCACTAAATAAAAGAGTATTCCCATTATACTTCTCCACTATTTCTCCCACCATTGATCAAAACCATTTTATTTCCAGAATCCCGGAACACACTTGCACTTTATCAGACCAGAGCTTCTCATCCAGACTTTTGAGAGCAACATGCTCGTAAGTCTATTCCTGCCATCTTGCTCGAAGGGCAGTTACCCCACTATTAGAATCTAGACTTGAAAAAATAAGTGCATCTCCTCATCTCCTATTTAGTTCTTTTTCCTGGTGAATTAATTTGTAATGCTCTGATACTGACTGTTATAGATTTTTGTTTCCAGTATTCTTCAGAAAAGTCAAACTATTTAGAAAAAATTGCCACATTTAAGAAGCAATGTAAAGAATTCTGCTGTAAATAAAAGGTTAATCCCAAGCATCTAGGAACAAAGGGGTACAATGATTACTTGGTCACGTCTAAAAAGGTGAGAATTTTAATTTCAGTGAGTTTTTCCCAAGTATTCTAGATGATAGCCCTATGGAAACCAAAGATTCTGAAACACCGTTCTCTTTAACAGGGTTTCCACCAAATCAAATCATATTTAGAGCTAGGGAAACAAAAATGCCCAGCTAGTAACTTGTGCCTGTATTTCAAGGTTGAATCACGCCTTTCTGTGAATTAGTTTGTTTTTGAAAAATCTGACATTAAAAATGTGTTTCCAGATAGTTGTTTTGTGTTGCATTCTCGCCACTTACTTCTATAAAAACTGTTGTCAATTTTATATACTTTCGAAATCAAAACCTAAATATCTCCTGATAGGGTTAATTAACATTATAAATAATAAAGATATCTTGCGTTAGAAACAAAATAAAACAAAGCAAAATAAATTAAAAAATTAAAAACTCAGACTCACAGTCAAATGAAACATTTTATTCAGTTGCCGCTTTTTCACTTATCTTCCACAATGTAAAGGTAGCTGTTGGCAGTTTAAGGAGTAGAAAGTATCCAAGTCTATCTGAAACTATATTGCTTCTGAAAATATTTTGGCCTGAATGTTGTTTCTAACATGATTTTCTGTACTAAGTAGCAATGCTCTATGAGTTGTAATTGAAAATATTATTTGTAATATTTCTGTGGTTTTAAGCAACTTTAATTGTGCAAGATGGTTTGGTTACAGGAATAAAATATTCATATTTTTGAAAGGGTAAAATAAGGGCATTGTGGAGAACATTTTTTATTCTACATAATTCATGGGATGTATTGGATGTCGTGATAGGTGACCTTACTGTTTCTGATTAAAACTTTCTAGATTTTCCAAAGGATAAGAAAAGAAGGATGGTGAGAAAACCACGTACTTTTAAGCAATTGATAGGCAAGTTCCTTTAGTCGCTACTTAGTGCCTTTGCAGTCTGTACCAGAAGCTCTCCCTATTCTAAAAGAAAATAGAAGAAGTGAAAAGACCTGGAGAAGGTTATTTAAGTGTAGATGCTCTTAGTCACTACTTAAACTAAGGTTAAAATGAATCTTCCAGCTCAATAAATTTCTGTCAGATGAAGACAAACAATTGTAGTGACGTGATGCAGCCCAGCATCTGCTCTGTTCTCTTCAGTTATCAGCTTTTTAATACATCATAATTTCTACCAGAATTTATAGTGCATTCTTTGCATAGATGTTCCACATGCTTTAATTTGCATATTTATAATAATGGCTATTTTCTTATTTTGCAAGCTAGAAATTATGGACAGGGTACCATATATGCTCAGCATATTTTTTTCGTACTAAAGTACTTTAAATTATACTATGGTTCATACATTTTAATAACTTGCAAGTGCTAATCCAGAGGGCCTGATAGGAACTTTGATATACTGCTGGTTATTTGAGTGCTTCCTGTGAAAACTTCTGTAGTTAAACTAAGTGCAGTGAAAGGTATTTATTTTCAGCTTTTCTGATCGTATTTATAGTTGGCAGAAGCACTGCAATATGATCTTGAAAAAATATACATGACATATTTGCACTATTACCTTTTAATTAAAACCAGCTTGCAATTTCATTTATTGCTCATATAATTTCTATTATGATTGATGTACTGATTTTCGAGAGGGTAAATTTATGGTTTGTCCATCCAAAAGTATGTGTCTGTAATTTAATTAAGTGTGTATTTATTGCATACCTCTTACAAACAAAGCCTCTATTGGACATTTTTATGGGGCTGAGGAATCAATATATATTTATTTCACTGTATTTGTAGCAATTATGCTTCCAAGATCAACCTCCAGAAATCCAACAAATGAATGAACCTGTTCTTTCTTCATTTGAATTCTATTTGCTCAAACTGTTTTTTGCTAATAACACTTAAGAATTTTCTAAGTTCATCAAATCAAGTCATGATAAGTCATTCAGCAGGTAATTTTGGAATGGGTTTCTCACCATGTTGTTGGCTACATTCCACTTCTCACAAGGCTCGTGTAAAGCAAATGAGCTTAGGTAAGTTTCCATAGTAGATTTCTTATCTTATTAGATGCCCAAATCTCTAGAAACAATTATTATTATTATATTAAATTTAACTATGTTTGTAGAAGAATGATATTTGTAAAAATATAAACTCTGATAAAATCTATTTTCAAGGTTTTACCTAAAATTTACCTGTACAGAGTGGTATTATCTAGACAGAAACCAAATATATTTGTGGTAGCTGATATTTAGAAAGCAAGGTGTTGGTTTTAATGCGAGATTTTTCATATTTTAATGAATCCAGAGTTCAATAATTGGAAAAATTAAATGTAGAGAGATTTCTTGAAAAAAAAGTCCTTTAATTAAAAAATGCATGCCATAGGTGTGTACTAAACATGCCATGGATGTCTTCCTGCAAAAGACGATCTGTCGTTGACTTAATTATTCTTTAATTGTCATAATATTTAGAAAAAGAATTGTATGTAAGCAGCCCAAATTAGACTAACTGGTTCACACAAAGGTGTAACAATTTTTACCAAATATTTTATTAATTTTATGAACTTCAGATCCAGGAAGAATATCCCTTGACTTTGAGAACCAAAACATATTGAACAGAAAAAAGAAAGTCCCTTCCTTGAGACCCAAAATCGTACAACTGTTTGAAGAGGGAAGGAGTATGTGTGTGTGAACAGGAAGTGTACTCATCCACTCAACACCAACATATAGTAAGTGTGGATGTATTCCATTTTCTGATCTTTATTTATCTTTTTTCAAAGATAAATTGTTTTTAAAGTTTGTCCAATCAGCTTAAAAACCCTCCTATGCTTCTTCGAGACTGGAAATCTCCATGAAGTTTAATGTGTAATGGCAATCCTTGGTATTGGATGTTGAATATTTAGAATATTATATTTTCATCTGCATAAATTAATTTCCTTATTTTGGAAATATTTTCATTATGCAAAGTAGTAACTTTTAATATGTATCCTCAGAAGATATGTTCCATAAATTTGAGGTCATAATCTGTATCACAGAAATACAGAGAAAATACCTTAAAACCCTCCATTCCATAATTTTAATTTAATTTTTCTGAGTTTTCAATATCTAACTCTAATTCTCACTTTAAAATCACCGTGAAATGCTCTGTCTTCACACTTTTGTTATTTTTTCCATTTTTATACTTCAAAATTATATTTAGGGAAGAGTCATTAACAGAAGAGAAGAGAAAACGGGGGGA
>VZTA01016532.1:25208-57468 GCA_013398855.1 Mohoua ochrocephala | reverse complement strand
CTAATTCCAAAGGGAATGCCTTACATCCAAGCCAGCATTGCTCAGTACTTCTGTCTCAGCCGTTGCTGGAGATGCAGTGAAAAGCCACCAGGTGCTTCCAGAACCAACAGCAGACACTGGAGCAAGTCTCCTCTCAGAGGTACCAGGGGAGCTTGGAGGCACAAATAGAAATGCTCCAGAAATGAAAGTCTTCCTACTAAATGGCAGAAGAGGTCACAGATCTCTAAGGAGAACTGGGTAGGGAGAGAGCAGAAGAAGCTGCTGTTCTGTTGTTGGATGATGCCCAAGAGAATACCAGGCTCCAGATATCTCTGCTTTGAAGAACTAAAGTAGGATTGCATTATAACCTAAAAAGAGAGTTAAATAAACTCATTTTGACTAAAATTTAGTCTAAAAGCAGCTGTTCAGTGTATTTATTTGTTTAGAAATTAATAGCTCATATGTATCAATAAGAAAAATAAATAAGCAGCACAATACAGCAGAGTCCTTATTTATTAACAAGCAAGGCATATTTCTTACCAGAAAATTCAATGAAATTCAATGGAAAGGATGCCCAAGCAAATAACATGTACTGTGCTTGCGGCCTGGCAAGTGCAATCTCTGTTAAGCTGTCAGGATATAGGTCAGGCACTGAGCAAGAACTTGCTCCATGACAAGATTTCACAAAATCACTGGGCAGATCTACCAATAGTGTGCTGTTTATATGTTGTAGTGGCAGGGAAAAAAAAAAGTTTAGGGCTCTTCCTGTAACTGCCTTGACTGAGCAGTGTTTAGGAAAGGCATTTGTCCTAGGCTTGTAATTTCTGCTGTGCATACACACCTTGGTTCTCCATGAGGATTATTCTGAGAGCAATGTATAAGAGAAATCCAGCTGTGAGTAGCACTTTAACAAGGAGGAAGAGCTGTGTTTTACCTTTTGGATAGACGAGAGCCGTGATGCTGAAGCTGTGACAAAACTTCAATCCCTTACAAAGCTGAATCCAGTAAAACTGCCTTCGTGTTTATACCAATCTCCTATGTGCACCTAATGAGAGCTGGGTTCTTTGCTCCGTTGATGCAACAGTATCTCAAGATGAAGTTCAAATAGCCTTAATAGAATAGAAAATTTCCTGAGGACAAATGAAAAAGATAATTTGAATTTAATGTACCTCCTGGTGTCCTCTCAGCCACAGAAAAGGAAGAGAGGAGTTCGGAGGAGAAGGACATAAAGGGATGATGTGTTTGGATGGAGCATCGCTTCACTGTCTGCAGATCTTGTGCTGGATATTGTACAGATGACTTAAAAATAACACAGCTTCCTTGGCTTGTGTCCCTGTCCTCACCTCTTCCAGATTCTCCACACTGCTCTGACAATGCTGGCAATGTGAAATGGGTATCTCCATGTGGCTGTCCATGTACTCCCACTCCAGCTCCAGGTGCTGCTGTCAGAGTGCGTCAGGAGAAAGGGAGGTACTTTAGCTGCTGATGAGTTAAAGTGATCCTTAGATGCTACAAACAGTTCCAGGGGGCTGTGACTGTCAGATTCAGACGAAATAAGGCTGGAGTTCGACTGTGATGACTGGTAGTTCTAGTCAAATGAAATTATTGAGAAATGGGAGAGCAATGAGAGCTATGGCTGGCAGTCCTAATTTCAATTACCCATGATTAGACTATGGAAGGAATGTTTGTGAACTTGAAATTCGCATCTGTTCATTGAATAATGCAAATCTCATCTCTAAGGGTGGGGGAATCTGTCTTCATGAAAGCACTTGCTTGCCAGGTTAGCAAGCTGCTGAACTTGCATACTCCTTCCAGAACACAGGTTATTCCTGTGGTTAGAAGCCTTTCATTTTTGGATCTCAAGGCAGCTCAAACCATTTTCCAGAGAGCACAGAGAGAGTTTCTGGGTTGCATTCTCCCTTATTTATGCAGCAGACTCCAGTCATGCCTCATATCCAATATGATAATTTATGGGCTTGATGCACATAAAAGAAAGAAGCAGTCTTATCTATTGCCAAAAGCTTTAATATATGTTGCCACCTCTTCACACAGTATTTCACCATCCCTGAAAAGAGCTCTGATTTCAGCATTAGTTGCACTGAAGTAGTGCTAAGGAAAGAAAGATTCTCTGCTCATACTGCAGTATAACCTTTACTCTGCTGGTTTGATGAGAAATCATTTGGATAGCTATTATTTCAGGTCAAGAAGTCTTCTTTGGTATTGACCATCAGAGGATGATATGCAGAAAGATCAGTGGACACACCTCTTGGCCCATGTTTAAGCTGAGAGGAAGAGAACCTCTACAAAATGGGAGTGATTTCTTAATTGTAATATTAATTTCTTAGTGCCCTTCATCTTCAAGAGATGAGAAATGTGAATTAGTGTACCTTGAACACTGCAAGATAATAAAATCATTGCAGCCCAGGGAAGTGAGTAAAACATACAAAATAACTAATCCTCATGACTGCAAATTACATTGTCACTAAGATCATAATGGTTTCCGTATACAATCTTCTTTCCTTTACAAAAAAACCACCCATGCAGCATCATGTGTTTTAACTGTATTTTCAGCCCTGATACATTTTATGCATATATCATCTCAAGTTTGTTTAATCATGGTGTTATTCACAGAGATTCAATAATCAATTATATACTTGGCCAACAAGCAGAATGTACACCTATTGTCTCTAGAAATGTGATTGAGTTGTCATTGTACCGAGAAGGAGAAAGCTTTTTGGATGCCAAAGGTTTTTCTGCCATTTTTATGGTCAGTTCTAAAAGGTTTTTGCATAACAAAGTAACACCAGGGATTTCAGTCATGCACATGGAATTGTAATTCACTTGTATTCACTCTGGGAAAATAATATGACTAATATTTTGGGTACAGAACTTTTTTATTGTGTGGCTGAAATGTCAACATTATTACGAGTCCTCCTGGGATAAAATGTCTGTTTGCTGGTATTGCTGAAATCCTTGAAGTTAACTTTGTGTGTGCAAGGAGTATATGCTCGGCCTGTAAAATCTTTATCTAAACACCTTGTACAGTACTGAATGATCTCACTTTATTTTAATTGCTGGCTACCCTCCTAGGAACAAAATTCTTAGAGCACCTGATTCAAATTATACTCAGAATGCACTTTAATCTCAAGCAAGACATTTCCTTATTTAAAAGCTTACTCTTAACTAGATAATGCACTGGACTGAGAAAACACAGAGACAAGGCTGTCTAAATGCAAAGCATGTAAGTGTTTCATCAGAAAGATTAGATATGATTCAGACAGATTAATTTTCCTCAGAACATATTTTGCTGAACCTTTTCAGGCATTGAATTCACAGGATCAAGCTACTCTGCAGCATTATTAAATGTGAGTGCCACCACCGTGAGATGATCTCTGTGTCTTTGTGGACACAAGGGGAGCACAGTGTAGGGATGGGTAGGAGCAGCACCTTTTCAGAAAGAACTGTGCAGCTTCTGCCTCTCCACTCTGCTGCATCCTGTGGTGTGTCTGTACAGGCGTGCTGGGAGCAGTGGGTGGCAAACAAGCTGCAGGGCACGCTGGCAAATCTCCAGCTCATGTAATAGGGGTGGGTCTCAGGAGCTGATGAAGCTTTTAAGTTTGAACTGTACCTGGTGAACAAAAAGAAAAAGGAAAAAAAAAAAAAAAAACCAACTCTGAAGTCAGACATATCATAATAAGCTGCCTGATATGAGATCATGGCAAAAAAATTCCGGGCTACAATCCATCTACAGAGTGCTATAAATAATTCATGAAGGGTTTAATTCTGCTCTCCATAGCTTGCTTCTGTGTCAATGCATGTATTTCTATCAATATGGTTAAAAAATGCATTCTCGTTTATCAGTAACACCTCATATAAATTTTACCTCATGGACACAAGGTAATAATTCACATTGCTGTCCTTTTGGATGCTGTCTCATAATTAGAGCACTGTTTCTAGGCCAAGATACTAAATGTTAACTTTCTTTAATCTTAAAAGGTCCTGGTAAGGTGCTCTAAGGGCTTAGTCTTTAACGTGGGTATTTGAGGACTTGAAGGATCACGTGCTGGTCGGTAGTGGTGAGTGTAGGCAATTTGGCTTCTCCAGGCAGGGGACCACAAAAACAGGAGGTTTTCTGCACAAGTGGATAAAACAGACCTTTTAAGTACATGCTTGGCCCGTATTAGGGGATCACAGGCAGAACTGGCAGTGCTGAATTCATATAAGCAAATGACATGTTAAAATCCATAACACACGCAATATGACCTACCTCCAAAGGACTGAAATCGCTCCTCATTTCAGGAGCATGGTGGCTTCATAAAGAAGATAAATTACAAACTCCGTTTGTATTTCAGAGAGAGAGAGGAAGACAGAGAGAGAAGGATCTTTTCTCTTCCTGTTTATTTAAGTGTACTTTTTCGTAACAAAAATGCAAGCCCTCTAGCATCATGTTTCCTTTCTTGTTCATCTCAAGTTGGTGAGGATGTCCTTGCTTATTTTTTAATTACATTTCTCCTCTAAGTTAAAACATCAAGTGAGATGCCCACAAGGCATATTTTTCTTGGCCATAATTTGGATAGAGTAATTGAAGCTGTTAGCTTCAAAATGTCATGTAATGTTATAATCAGTCACTTTTTCTGTACACAACATAATTGCTCTTTCTTGGAAGTAAATAGGATGTCGTATCCTGTCAATTTTACTTTCAAATAGCAATGACAAACTATTTACTGAATATTATAAATCTTTATGCAGCCCTTTACCAGTCAGTCAGAATTAATTTTATTTACCTATCAATCCTTGAAATGATAAGCAGATGGAAGAAAGCATGCTGCTGTGTGTTTGTATGTCAATCATTCTTAGCATCATTCAGACCTGTTTATTTTTGTGATGTGTTTATTAATATTGTTTTGCATGTACATCAACTCAATTAAGTTAATGAGTGTACAACTTATTCCTACAATTTTCCTTCAATTTTCTCAACATTTCAGCTTCTTTCGGGAAAGCTTTCTCCTAGCATCATTGTATCATTACAGCAGTGTCAGGACTTCTGTCATAAATCCTATTTTTCCAGCATTTATATCAGCTGTAGATAATTACTTCTGTGTTGAGAATTTGCATTTAAGTTCTCATCTGTTTTTTCTCATCAAGAGGAGGTTGTGAGTGTGTGTTTGTGTGTGCGCTCGCGCCACTTTTTTTATGCAGCAGAGATGAGAAATATAGTTAAATGTTTACTTCTCTATTTCTCATAGAAAATAACTATCTTCTTGGAGTTCACAAGATAAATCTGGACACAAATCACACACACAGGAGCTTACTCTCTGCAGTTAATGGGAAATGTGTTATTACCATAGCTGCCCTCCCTTTTCTTGACTTTTTGGGGTTTTTTGCCTTCGCGTTTGCAGAGCACCTGAGATAGATTTATGAAAGCACTTACACACCTAATGCAGGAATTAGCAATATCATGATTACTGATACAAGACGTGGAATTTGCTGCCTTCTGGTTGAAAAGGGTGAAGAACTTGTTGCACTCTTATTCCAGCTGGCTGCTGCAGGCATGAAGGAGTGAAATCAAAGGTGGATGGCACCTCCAGCTTCCACGGCAGGCACACAAGGAGGCATCAGCTTATACCCACTGAAAAACTCCACCTCAGGGAGGTGCAGCCCTGGGTCAAATTTCTAAGATTGAGAGAGAGGTGAGTTTGCACATATATCCTTCAGTTTAGAGCCAACCAAAGAAAATAATGAAGGCTTCCTTTGTAGTATACAGAGTTTTATTATTTTTTTAACTCTATGGATGTGCTCTTTTTCCACTGTGTAGGGTTCTGGAAGCCCAGCTGTGAATTTTAGATTCTATTATTGGGGCTGGATGTCTGAAAATAGGAGCTTCGGGCTTCGTCACTGCACCATATAAACCCTATACTGAAACTAAACATAAGAGCTAAGTGTCGTGCTGGCCTCTTTGAGAACAGATCCTGCATCTCCACAAAGATGATTTCTATAGACAAAATATTTCATCTTGAAATGTTCTGCATGCTAACAAATACCCTTGCGGTTGGTTTAGGGTCACCATACCGAGCTTCTCCGTGCCTGAGATTATGTTCTTTTGTGAAAATTTCCATGACCCACCCTTTTTGAGGTGGGGAATCCAGACAAGTCTTCTCAAAGCATATTAATTCAGCCCAATGTGATGGTTGAAAGAGAAGTAAATTAGGTTAGAAGGAAATCTGGCAGCAGCCCTACTCTTTTTTTTAAATCATTTTCTCAGATTTGAACCTTGAAATTCTCACCTTAGGACAGTATGAAATTTTGCTTATCCACCAACTTTCATCCCATATTCAGTTAGAAATCTCAGGAACTGCCAGGAATATAATTAATTTCCATCATCCTCATTTAACAGATGAGCCGTTGTAAACAGAGGTAGCAAGGCCCAGCTGCGGGATCCTTGAATCAGAGCCTGCATTCAAGAATCCATTTTAGACCACAAAAGCAGCAGGACAGGCAGAGGTGAGAAGTGTCTGTTTCCAGGGCTTGAGGGGGGAGATAGGCAGACTCAAAAATCTGAGTTGATTGACAAATCCGTGTCAGTAAGGAAAGTAATTACGGCCCTTGAACTGCGCAGTGTGAATGCGAGCGCACGAACCAAAGAATTGGGAAGTTGACTCAATCAGAAATCCTTTCATCCTTTACCCGCAGGAAACTCTACAGAGTATTTTCTGTATATCTGGGTATGGACGTGTATTACTGTCTATCAATGCCTCCATTTACGTATTTTTCTCTGCAAGAGGCTGGCGGTAGAGAACTCCACAAAAGCGTTAAGAACGCAGCATTTAGCTTCATGGGTCAAAAGAGATAGGCTAAAATCAGAGCTACGAACATAAATGCACTGGGGTAAATTGAGAGAAATCTTTCAATATTTCCATTTTCCTAGCAGATGGTAGAAAGTACTTAGACATGATGACTCTTCCTGGATGTGCTAGCATATGCTGTGGAATTGCCCATACAGAAAAGCCTTGCTCATTGCAAATCTCGCAGGAGCTATCACAAACAAAGCACATCAATTAACATTTGCTTATTATGTGACTGTGCGCATGTGGCAATTTTCTATTTTCCTCTCATACATTAGGCCCACAATTTAGTCTGGATGAGAGCTACACCAGATGAAAGTCTCGGCGCTTAGAGTACTGCTCTTTTCCTTTTATTTTTAAATAGGAATACTTACTGCTTATCTGTCTCACTCTTTCTCTNTTTTTTTTTTTTTTATATTTCATAGCTATCCAAATGTTTGAGGTTTTTTGCTAAACCCCCTGTCTATAGCAGTTATTTTGGCATGATCTCAGAGTGTGAGGGAGGCAGTACAAGCCGTGCAGCAGCTGCCTGGCCCAGTACTATAGCTCAGTGAACTTTGGCACAGGTGAGACTTTCAAGTAGTTTCTACCATTCTATCAACAACTCACAGGAACGTAAATTATGCTTACCTGAGACTTGCACCTGCAGGAAGGCACATGTCTTAGGAAAGGCATAATCCAGATCCAAGGCAATTAATGTATCCCCAAAGACTAGAGATTGCTTGTATGCAGTGCAACAGAAACTCCACACGAGGGTTTCTAGAACCAGCCTCTCAGGGGCACAGGAATAGCAGGGACAACTGAGGTCATCTAATTCCCACAGTCCCAGTCAACTGTGCAAAAGATTGAAATCTATCCACAGGACATATGGTCTATGGACCTTGTGACAGTGTCAGAGTAGACTCCCACGGGTCAGCAAAACGTGCATTGTTACAAGAGGAACATTACAAGGCACAGAGCTCCACAGTTATTTTTTGAAATACTGAAATTGTGTGGTAAGCATGTGTAAAAGTCATGCTTTATGTCTGCAGAGGGTTGTTACTTCAGCCAGGAAATGGAGAGGACACTGCCATAGCAACGTTGCTGATTTCATTTCCTTCCTCAAAGCTGAATATTAGTCGCAGTTGTCCCTCTATGTCTCCCATACCCGCAAACAGGGCACTGTGCATCCCCTCTGGGACTCCACTTCCACTGCTATCTTCGTCTACCCCTCAGAAAAAAGGTGATGAAAAACAAAGGCAGTAAAATATTGAATGAAGCCCAGTACGTCAGCACACAAATTGCATCTGGGTGCTGCAACTGAACAATAAAAAGGGCTTGCTACCATTGCGGTTTGGAACTTTCTGCCAGATATTTTCTGTCAATAAAAAGTTTACCAGGTTAGTGAATGCTGGCCATACGTTCACACTTTGCATCGGCCACAAAAAGCAAGTGTGATGCTCAGAAAAATGCAATCACTAGGTGGTAATAGACACCAGGACCTTTCTGCTGCCTGGGATCTCTGTGGTCCATCCCTCCAAGACTCTTCGTGCAAATAACATATTTCTTACACCTCGGTCAATGCTTTCTGCAAGGAAAAGCCGCATGTTTCATACTGAGTATCAGTAGTTCAAGGGCGAAAATTGCTTCCAATGATGTTACTGACTCTGAAAGCTCCCCTGAGGTGCTGATGGAATGTGGATGATGCCACAACTTCTGCGTCGAGCAATGTGATTTAGAGCTTTGAACAGTGTGATAGAAGTAAACATTGCTTTAAGCCCACAAAGACATGTGTAATTTTGTGTGTCATTCTTCCTCAAGCTACTATTTTGAGAACCTACAGATGAACAGGAACTTGCCAATGCAGTAAGATTTGCACAGTCTTACTAGTGAGAAACAATTTTAAAAAGGCAATTGATGTAGACTATAGGGAGAAGGGTATGATTTTTATTTTTCTTTTCTTTATAGATTTCTCTCATGCTTCCCATTTCCTTACCACGGGCATGGAGAGTGGGGAGGATCCTAGTGTCACCACAGTGTTATTTCTGTCAAAAGTTTACTTTCAAAAAAAACCCAAAAAAACTCAACCCAACAAAAAAAAATCCAAACAAACAAAAAAAACCACTTAACAATGACGAAATAAAACCCCACAACTGGAAGGTAGACTGAAGAGGGAAACAGACAGACAAGATCAAAGTGGAGATTTCTCTATTTACATTATTCAGAAGAAAGTCAGAATTCGGTGTTAACAGAACATCTACTTCATTAGACTAATTGGTTTAACTTCTTTGCAGTGCCTCCTCGTTTCCAGCTCTAGAAATACTGTCTTTCAGTCAAGAAGTAATTTTGCTGACTACCGAAAAGCAGAATCCCCCTTTTTGAGCTGCCTGATGCACAAGCACATTTCTACATGCTGAGAGGAAAGAAGCCATTAAAATATCACAAACCCCCATGCTGAGTGCAGGCTTGGGAACTTCAGGGAATGCAGACAGTGCACTAAGTCAAGCACCTGTAATTTGAGCTCTTTCACCTTCCATGAACTCACTGAATTACTGTGCCTCTCTGACCAACCTCAGTGCTTTGACCACTGGAGCAGAGAAAGTATTTCCAGGAAGAGAAAAAGAAACTTAAAAAAAAAATGTAATCACTATATATGAAGGCAACACAAATATGCCTCGGTGTTGACATGCAATATTACTTGGAATTTCATTAGTGCCAGACACAGGAATCCTTATATTAGCCCGTGGAGGAAGAAAATGCACTTGTGAGCATTTTCCTCTTCATAGGAAGAGGTGTGCACAGCAGCCTCAAGGGCATCTGTTTGGGCTGTCAGAAACCCACAGGCCATCAAAGGGGTGGTACATTTATGGGTCCATTGACTTTCCACAGCAGTTACAATATCCTTTGAAGATAGCCTTGGGAGCCAGTCACACGAAACCCAACATGACTCCAATGCATTTTATCTTCCTTGGGAGTAGCTTCAGTCAAGGTCTCTCAACGAACTGAATGCATTCATTCCATTTATATGCCTGAATGTTTTTAAGACTCGTACATTTCAGAATATGAAAAAGGCTGTCATGCTAAAATTTGAAAATTACTTTTATAAGCCATAAGAAGTGCTTATCTCACAAAAAAAAAAATAAAAATTGTTTCTTTATCCTTCAGAAAGCACTGGGATGCTTTTCATGTCTTCTGTTAACCGGCTGTGAGCTGTATCCAACGAATCATTTTAACACCACTAATGAGTTCAGAACTAGGAGGGGAACAGACAATCATCCAGGGGAAGAAGTGTCAAAACTATGTAGTATATCAAGAAATTTCATACGGAATGGACTAGGAACCAGATCAGGAAAAAAATAGCTTTCAATGAAGGTAAAGGCACGTGAAGAATCCAAGATCCCTGTATCCATCGTTCAGGAAGCATGTTGCCATGTGAGAAACATCCAGTGGGAAAAAATATTTTGGCATCAGTACAGGCAGAGGTGGGTAGAAATAGAGAGTCTCTCTCCTCTGTACAAGCCTGCCTCAAATACCTGAATGCCAATGTTCTCATCATTTGCACCTTGGGATCAAATTCTTATATCCTGACTTTATTCAAATTTCTGCTGAGGTTGGGTAGCTGGCAAACATTACGGGAATAAGCATCTTAATTCAACACCCCGGAATGTCAAAAAGCTTCTGCATTACAGTCTACTGACCAAATTAATAATTCGGGGCATGCAAGAGGGACCTCTCCCATGGTTTTTTGCAGGACTGTGTAAGATTCCTCCTGCCTCTAGCTGATGTACTTGCAACACTTCTCTCCCATACAGACAACTTTCTGCAGGTCCAAAAGAAAGGAGAGGCAATGATAAAAAAAATCCAGATCCTTCCAGTGTATCTGAAAACATTGCACAGGAGCTACTGGATGAGTCTTGAAAACTCGCCTATTCTGAGATACGTTCTCATTGTATTCTCAAAGAAAAATAGCACACTTGTTACACACTTGATATGTATCATACAAGGAGGGAACAATCTATATGGTTCCTTTCAGAACCAAAACAAAGTGTTCAGGAAAGTCTGATGTTGTTGCTCTGAATACAGAGCTTTTCTGAATTCCAAATAATTTTGCCGTATTGGCGACACAATGTGCAGGCTTTGTCCTTTTTTAATGCTGTGTGTCAGTGACTTTCGGTGTGTGAGAATCTACCTGAATTTTAATGAGAATGGAATTTGCTAATATTTAAGGATGTGTAGAAAAACAGGATAAAATATGGCGAGAATATTTCATATATATACCTAACAGATGAAAAAACCTAGGCACCAGTCTGCACTGATACATGTGCAGGCCAGCAAGTGCAATACTCACCACTGCCCTGTAAAAATCTGTAGGCAGGCTGGACAGTCTCTCCTTCCTTATACAGTCTAGTTCTCTCTTTCGTGGTAAGCAGCAGTCCGAGATGGTCTGTCTACTTGTCCAACCTTGTTTAAGACATTGTGCTAACAATAATATACCAATTTTTTATAATACGTTAGGAGTCAGAATTTAAAAAGCAGTAGTCAGTGGCTTCTCTGACTCGATTCGTAAAAATTACTGCTATATTTGCATTGCCTTTTAGGCACAGCAGAGTAAAATGCCTTTCCCAAGATGTCACACTGCAAGCAAGTAGAGCTGGGATTGCAAATCATTCCCATGTCGTAGTTTAGAAATCTAGCCAAAGGCAGCATGTAATTTTGGGAGCCTGATATTCCCATCTTCTCCTACAGGCTAATCTCCCTGGCTGGGCCCTGTCTCCCAATTCACTAAGCAACACCACAAATCAAGGGAATCAAATATAGCCCTTCCTCTGTATTTATAGGAGATAAAGCCATGATTTACAAGAACAAAAAAAGAGAAAGGTAGTCTGAACTCCATCTTCCATGAGGAAAAGTGACATGGGAAATACTGTGTATTGCTTTGTTGAACCAAAAAAAATACCACCTTTTTTTCCCTAAAAACTCATTCCAATTATATTTGAAATAAAGTATAATAATGTTTTTACTTTCTTTTTCTATGAAAAAAAAAAGTCAGTTTCTGCAGGTTCAAAGCTTTCCTGCATATCATTTAGATTTTTACAGAAAATGCATTTTCAGTAAAAAGCTGTTGTGATAGGATATTTTGAGAGCATGTGAGTTGTGGAAAAAAATTTTAGAAAGACAAAAAATGTTGGAGACCTCTAGGAACAGAGTAAGAAATCGCTGTTGTACACCTAGAGAAATGTTTTTCCATAATACACATTGATCCGCTATTTTCTTCATCTTTCCCCTCTTCTTGTATCTCTACTTTCCCTTGGGATGAGGTCAACCTACTGTATGCAAACACATTGTGGTGAGAGGAGCAGCTGCTTACTCCGAGTCTGAATGAAATCCGTAGGAGCATTTGTTATTCCTCTTTAGGAAGCAGGTGATGTCATGTCCGTAGCTTTGACCTAACGTATAACTCAAACCAGTGACTGGTTTATAGCCTAAGAAGCTGCAGGAAGAGCAAGAAGCCACCTGCAGCTTTTGTTCCTCCTCCCAGCATTGTGGGCATAACCCAAAATTTAGAGGACGGCAGAGGGACTCTGTGGTGGCGTCTGCGTCCCTGGTGTCTGGGGGGCCAGAGAGTGGTGCAGAGGCTGCAGAGTGCTCCTGACAGACTTTGGTGATCAAGTACAAATTTTTGCCTTTGGCATCCTCAAGTACAATCTGTTGAGTGCTGAAATGCATGTGAAATAGCTCTTGATTATGCCTCAAACCCAAACACTAGATCCCTTTTCATTCTGGGCTGCTACTAGTCACGAAAGACTATCACTTACCAGTGTTAGAATATCCCTACACTCCGCATTTGTAGCCTGTTCTTGCTCCTCCTAAACTAGCTTTTGCCATTCTGGAAAGGAATTTTCTGTCTCTGGGCAACACTTCTCTTGAAATGTTCTGCTCATTGCCAAGCAGCAGTCAAGAATCAAAGTAGGAATTACCAAGAAAGGAACAAAAAAAGTGAAAAGCATTACTATGGACAGGATGAAGGAACGGCCCATGGGAATCTCATGGGGTTTAACAAGGCCAAGTGCTGGTGCTGCACCTGGGTCAGGGCAACCCCTGGTGCCGACCCAGGCTGGGGATGAACAGACCGAGAGCAGCCCTGCCCAGAAGGACCTGGGGGTGCTGGGGGTGAGAGCTGGACATGAGCCGGCCATGGGCACTCCCAGCCCAGAGAGCCAAGTGTGTCCTGGGCTGCATCCAAAGCCCCGTGGGCAGCAGGGGAGGGAGGGGATTCTGCCCCTCTGCCCCGCTCTGCTGAGACCCCACCTGCAGAGCTGCCTCCAGCTCTGGGATGTCCCAGCACAGGAAGGCCATGGAGCTGCTGGGGCGAGTCCAGAGGAGGGACACCAAGGTGATCAGAGGGATGGAGCACCTCTGCTATGAGGAAAGGCTGAGAGAATTGGGATTGTTCAGCCCGGAGAAGAGAAGGCTTTGAGGGGACCTAATCGTGGCCTTCCAGTGCTTGAAGGGAGCTCACAAGAAAGATAGAGAGGGACTTTTGACAAGGCCATGTAGTGACAGTACCAGGGGGAGTGGCT
The DNA here is from genome assembly GCA_013398855.1 of Mohoua ochrocephala. NCBI lineage: Eukaryota > Metazoa > Chordata > Aves > Passeriformes > Acanthizidae > Mohoua > Mohoua ochrocephala. The sequence continues at coordinate 44,087 of VZTA01016532.1, read as the reverse complement.
TCAAACTGAAACTAGGTTTTGATCAGATATTAGGAAAAATTCTTTACTTTGAGAATGGTGAAGAACTGGAACAGGCTGCCCAGGGAAATTGTGGCTGTCCCATCCCTGGAAGTGTTCAAGGCCATGTTGGACGGATCTCTGAGTAATCTAGTCTAGTGGAAGGGGTCCCTGTCTACATCAGGGGTGTTGGAACTGCATGATCTTTAGGGTCGCTTCCAACCCAAGCCATTCTATGATTCCATGACCCTATGCTACAATAAATTTACAATGTACCTACATTCTGAATATTTAGTGCCACTTTAGTAGCCCTCATTTCATAGTCAGAAAGTTATGATAAAGCTACAAAGTACAAAAAGAAAAGATAAAGGCCAAAAGACAAAACCACAGCACAAAACAGAATTTGTATGAGAGGAAATGTAGGGCTAGGAGACTTCAACCTGGACAGGAGGCAACAATAAATATGAGAGGGGTCTACAAAATCTTGAGTAGTTTGAAGAAGGTGAATAAGAAGTGATTATTCACTATTTCTTATAATACAAGAGCTGAGGGTCACCCAATCAATCACAAAGCTTAAAACACTCAGTAGAAATACCTTATCACTTAATGCATAAATTATGGAACATAGTTCTGTAGAGTGTTGTGGAGGTCAGTAGAGTAAATGGGTTCAGAAATAGATTAGAAAAATTTATAGAGGAAAGCTCCACTAAACACCATCACCTGGTTGCCTACTCAAAGGTCCTTAAGCCAGTGACTGCCACAAGGGAGAAGGATATACGAGGAGAAAGACAACTGTGTGCTTCTCTTGTTCTTTTGTGAGTTCCTCAGTCTCCTCTTACAGGTTACAGGCTGTCAGAAAATGAGCTGGATGGTCTGAGCAGCTGGGAAGGATTTGCTTTTTGCTTACAGTTCTCTCGGTCATTATAGATGCTCCTTTTTGAAGGGCACGTAAATTGTATCTTGTAGCTTTTTTGGATAAGGGCAAGTTTTTAAGAACACTTGGTAAACAGAAGTCAAATTTCTTCTTTTTTCTTCTAGGCTATCAGTGAGTTGAATTCTGAAACTCTCTGTCCTTTTTCCATCTTGGTTAAATAGGTCAGACATGTTTATCTGATTTTCTAGGTAATAGGAATTGGTACTGCACCTAAGACAAAATCTCTCTTCTCTATTGTCATTGCTTTCAACAAGTTTATTTTCCTTAATTGTATCCCACTTCATTTCATTCAAAGATCCATGCAATTTTAAGCACATTAATAGAAAATGGAAGTTAAGTATTTAAGATCTAGCAATACTTTCCTCCTTCATTTTTTGTTTGTTTTATTTCATTTTCTTTTTTTGTCTTTTCTTTTTTTTTTTTTTAATTTTGTGGAAAGAGGTAGAAAGCTATCTGTCCATAACATGCAGTTATCACTATGTATGTTTTTTGTCTTCAATTACTATCATGCTGTGGTAGATATCCCAAAACATCTCCATTTGGTTAAATGCAGTGTTGTCATGGAGGCGTTTATGGAAGGATTTTCCTCCTCTACCCCGATTAGATTCCAAATTTGCTCACCTAATTGAATCAAAACCATTAATTCAAGTGGGTAAACAGTAACTTACATAATGCTGTTTGTACCCCTGTGCTGGTTTCAGCTGGGGTAGAGTTAATTTTCTTCACAGTGGCAGGTACAGGGCTGTGTTTTGGATTTGTGCTGAATACAGGGTTGATAATAAAGAGATGTTTTTGTTATTGCTGAGCAGGGATTGCACAGAGCCAAGGCCGTTCCTATTTTTCTTACTACCACTCTGGGGAAAGGACTGGGGGTACCTGGGAGGTAGGGAGGGGACACAGCCAGGACAGGTGACCCCAAACTGACCAAAGGGATATTCCAGACCTTGTGACATCAGGCTCAATGTATAAACTGGGGAGAAGAAAGAGGAAGGAGGGGATGTTTGGACTGATGGGGTTTGACCTCCCAAGTCACCATTAGTGTGACAGGGCCCTGCTCTGCTGGGGATGGCTGAGCACCTGCCCAACCATGGGAAGAAGGGAATTCATTCCTTGTTTTGCTTTGCTTGTGTGCGTGGCTTTTGCTTTCCGTATTGAACTGTCTGCATCTCAACCCATGAGTTTTGTAGTTTTTACCCTCCTCAATCTCTCCCTGGTCCTGCTGGTGAGGGACTGAGCAAGCTGCTGCCTGGGGCTGGGCTGGGGTTAAGCCACAACAGCCTCACAGGCAAGAAAAACTTGACTGAGGATGTTGGTGATGTAGAAATTTTGAATGTTGCTTCCCTTCACATATTTTGCTGAGTCCAACCTTCTCTAACACAGAAGGGTGTTTGAAATTCTCTCATTAGGGTCGCACGAGCACTGTGTCCAGCTCTTGACTTCCCAGTACAAGCGAGAGCAGTACATACCAAAGAGCCCAATGATGGTCCCCAAAAGTCATTAAGGCCTTGGAGCTTCTGTTCCTTGAGAACAGGATGAGAGAGATGGGATTGTTCAGTCCGGAGAGGAGAAGGCTCACGGGCGACCTCACCAATATGTGCAAATACCTGAAGGGGGAGCGTAGAGGAGATGGCTCCAGGTCCTTTTCAGCATTTTCCAGTGACAGGACTAGACACAACGGTCATGAACTGTACAAGCAGAGGAGTCGTCATCTGAGCACCATCAAACATTTTTCACTGTGAGAGTGGCCGAGTACTGGCATGGGTTGCCCAGGTAGGTAGTGAAAGAAGAGAAAATAAAAAGGAGGACCATGAAAGGAAACCTGCTGTACCCAGATACGAAGTGTTACCACATTTCTGTAACTTCTCTATAAAGTGATGCGGAGACCAGTACAGAAAATGCAAATGAATGATAGAGTGCTTATCTCCATATAAAAGTAGATAGTTGGACTTTTTATCCTTTACTTATTCTCAGAATGATCCACATAATTCCATGGTTACTATCCATTCAGATTCCTTTTCCTTTCACATGCAGTTATGGCTCCTGTTCAAAATTTTAGCTGATTGTGACATAAATTTTGGTGAAATATGCTGCTGTTTCCTTATACTGAAATCTAGAAGTTCGTGTTAAAAGTTTTTTGAGACTATTTTATTACTGGCCTGTGACATGGTAGACCTGAGGTCAAATCCTTGCTCTGCTTAATTTGAAATTTTCCAGAGCAAAAATCCTAGAGGCAGAGAGTTAAGCCTGACATCTGAGGTCAGTACCCTAACCATGAAACTATAAACTGTGATGGAGTTACAGTGTTCCCTTGTAGAATTTAATTTTCATAAAGAAGCTCAGAAAGTAATTTCTTTAATTCACTGAAGAACAAATCTCAACTGTGGATTGGCAAATGCTACCAGAGAATGGGACTCATCTTCCAATCAACTCAATTTTAATACCAAGAATTTGATTTTTAAACATTTACTTTTATATTTTTAGCTTTCATTTACTGCCTAATCTTTGAGAAAACGAATGGTCTGTGATTTAAGCATTTGCTTGGAACTCAAGAGCCAGCATTATCTTCTGGACTTTGACAAAACTTTCCTTCGTGCCTTTCCCGGGCCATGTTGCCGATCTCTGTGGGCCTCTGCTCCTCACCTGCAAAATAAGGTATGAGGCCTCCTTCTGTCTTGACTTCTGCTGTGAAAGGGAAGGAAATTATTCTTGGCCTTTACTCAGTGCTCAGGCAAAGCCTGTTTAGACTGTTCTGTCCTGATTCGGACAACTATGCTTCAAGAAAAGTGGAGCCAAATGCAAAACATTTCATGAAAAGTGGAAGGAATTACCAGAGATACTGAAAAAAAGACTAGATGAGAAATTCTTGAATAAACTGCAGTTCCTTAACCTAAGAAGAAGCATGGAAGAAATTGCTCTCACCTTATGGTGGACATGATAAGAAATAATGATTTTAGGTTTCAAACAGATTTAGATTAGCTGTTAAGGATTATGTTAGGTGTTACGTGCTGAGGATGTTAAGCACAATGAAGGCCTAGGGAAATTTCCCAAAGAAGTCTGGAGCTCAGGATTTTTAAAAACTTACTAGGTTAGTATCTGTTTGTAATTATAAACAGTTACATGCCTCCCATAATCTTACTAATACATACCAGGTAGTGTTATGAGTTAATACAGATTACTGGAAATACTTCTTCATCACTGACTCCTACATCAGTATCCCCTAATTTGCAATCTAAGTGAGGACATGTCTGCAAATGTCCCCAAGAGTACTGAAGAAAGGATGGCCAGCTTGTGAAAGGGAATCCTGCAGTTTTCAGATGTCCTCAAGACAATTTGTTTGCAATGTTCCTAAAATCTGTGAGCAGAAAGGGAAATTATCCAGTTTGGTTGGCTCTGAGTTTTCTTTTACCTCATACAAAACTGGCAGATGTTTCAGAGATTCTTAACTGGTTTCCCCCAAGACTTAAAACAATGGGCTGTACTTGCAGAAGGCAGACCAGGACAGGAGAAGGTGTAATTTCTTTGCAATACAGACCAATCTTTGGAATCATTTAGATGAAAAATTGTCTCTGTGCTCACTTATTATTCATTTATCCAAGAAGGAAAGAACTTAGCCCTTCTTCTCAGAAAAATGAGCCACTTAAAAGATGTTAATAACTCCTGGGCCTGACCTGAATAGTTCCCACTACCTCAATACGTTGTTAATAACTTATTTCAGACTTAGCTACACGTTAAGACTTTAATGCGCTATGAAACACAACGGCTTTTTCCAATGGACTGGTCCTGGACCTCTGTAGGAAGATTTTAATGTATTAGTCTGATGTTCCATATACATACACATGCTTTCCTTCCTCTGGGCTTGTACTCTTGCCAGCACAGAGACACTCTGATTGGAATGGACGCTTCAAATAACGCTGCAGGGAAGGCATTCCACAACCCCATAGTCCTGTGGTCAGCAGACGTTCAATGTTGATTTCCAGGAGAGTTGGGAAGGAGGGAAGGATTTTGGGAAATGCGTGTGAACACTCTTTCTGAGCAGCAATTTGTGTAACAGCGGTTTTGCTCCTCTCTGTCCATCCACCGTTATGAATACCAGCAGAACACAAAGATATCAGTAGTTATTGGCTTAACAGTAAGCAGATAAGACAAACTTCACTAATTTAGTGCTATTTTTGAATAATATAACATGATCCTGTATGAACAATGCAACTGAATTCTCTGGGGATTTAAAATCCAGAGCAGTGTCTCCTTCAAAGCAAATCTAAAATAGGTCACCTAAGCTGTAACCATTTTACAACAATCACATAAAATGGTGGTGTTTGAACCAGAATCAAACTAGTCAATGGCATGTATATCACCAACGACTGTCCTTGTTCATCATGACTCAGAAGCAATTCCTTTAATTGAAACTACCATTGTTTTTCATTTAAAATAAATATCATCCATCAGATGAACTGCAATCAGCATTCCAAAGGAGGCATCTCAGCCTTGAGCACACCTCAGCCACTGTTGATAACACGGAGAACTCTGCTGTCATTTTGCCCGTGGTTCTCTTCCCAGATTACTTCCCATACTGCATGCCATCGTCCTTATCAACTCATGTCCTCTCTGAGTTCATAGAAAATCATAGTTAAACTCCAAACTAGTCCATAGTGAATGACTCAGAATACCTCCTCACCTGAAAATAATTACAATTTGCTGAATGAAACATGCAATAATTTTGCTATCAGCCGAATACATTTCAGAGAACAACAAAGAAATAGAAACCTTTCATTAAATTCAAGATTTTTTTACAATACCAGCAAAGTGTGTTTTCAGATCTTTGTGGGTAGAGCTGAAAAAAATTTGGCTTAGTGATTTGAGACTTCCTACAGGAGGTATTTAATTTTGAAACAGAAGAATTAAATCTCTTAGCTCATGAATTTTGTTGGAATAAGCTATTGAAAATTAGTTTGTCCAAGAAAACCATGTTATGCATGTGTGGAAAAGAGAAAGAAAAGCTCAGAGGGAGGTTAGATTATACTTATGCCTGTTGTTAATGGAAATCAGTCTCCATTCCAGTTTCTAAGCTCAAAAAATATTTCTTTTGAAATTATCTCAGTTAACTGTTGTTGAGTTGTTATGGGGGAAAAAAAATTGTTCTATTTGAAACACAGAGGGAAATCAGGTGAATTGTAAGACCACTGCTATATCAAAAGTATTTAAAAATTAAAGTATTAAAGCAGAGCAGTCATCCTTAAACATCTTTTCAGGTTTCCTTGCAAAACAGTAACTAGTGGAGTTTTTAAGATACCCTTCAAATAGCTGAAGAGAATATTTGGCATATGAACATGTAGATATTAGTCTTCTGCCAGTTTGAACCTACACCATGCAAAAATGCCTTCTAAAAGATGCTCAGCATTGTTAACTGCTATTGAAAGCACTCTGACTACAGCTGACTTGATGACTCATAAGAGGGAACACAGCTCTCTCCTGGATGACTGGATTAGACAACTAGTAGTGGAGGTCACTGTATAATCATGTTTGATTTAAAAAGAAAAAAAAAAGAGCCTAGAGGATTTTTTGGTGTTTGCATATTCAGAATTAGAGATATAAATTTAGAAAGTTATCAGTGCTTGTTCAAATTCAAAGGAACTTGAAACCTACACACCCTATTTAAATATAAAACATGCATAACTTAAAGCTAGTAGAAATAAAATTTCTATATGCAATCTTTTACATATCAGCAAAATAATCTATCCATGCAAAAGAAAAATTACATCATAAGAAAAAACACTTAGGTATGTAAACGATATTACTGAATCATTCTGACTACTCCGGAAAACACAGTTTCTGGTTTCCTGAACTTAATAATTTGGGGTTCGAACAGCATTGTGTATATATTTCTGTTCAGGGCGCTCTAAATAAAGCAGGAGTACTTTGTTCCAACTGAAATCCATTTCCAAAGCTATCAATTTTCAAGAAAGAACTCCATTACCCAACTATTTGTGATTATGCATGGCTTGAGGGACAGCCTGAGAAAATGAAGTTACTATGCAGAAGTACGAGTATAATTACTCAGATTTTGATAGTGTTACATGTTTCTAGTGTCCGCTAGTAGAATCTGGCCTAGAACTTTTAAAGAAAATTATGCAATGAGTTAAAGATGACTAATCTACTTTGAAAACCTATAAAGGCGTATTATTGAGCCTGGTAAGACCTCGACTAGGTGATACTGAAGACCTTTGAAACCAGACTCACAACTAAAAATACTGGAAGTGTTGAACAGAAGTATAAAGAGTTGCAGTTAGTTAATTTGCTCTTTCAGTCATAAAATGCACAGATAACAGAGAGGCAAAGAGAAGAGATAGAGGGAAAAAAAATCAGAATGATACATAATAGGCAAGGTTTACAAAATAATCATTGGAAGATTAATTAGTTGAGAACAAAATGTCACACAAAGCATAAGAATGAGCAACGTATGACATGGCACGCACGCAATCCATTTCTCTTTCCAGAGAACTATCTGTATAAAATACACTGCAAGATATTTTCTAGCTTTAAATAAGCTATTATCACATCAAAAGTAATAGAGAAAAAGAGATGCTAAGAAAAACAAACATATTTTCGTAACAGAGAGAACAAGAAATATATTTATAAAACAGTGTTTGGGAGGTTTTTTTTCTGAGTGGAGATACCTCTGATGAAATGAAGCAAAGAGGCACAAGAAGCTCTTTCCATATGGCAGGAACTGCAAAGAAGGCTGTCCGCCCTCTGTGTCATGCTTGCAGAGGGAGCAGACAGGAGATGGAGCGGCAGAAGCTGAGGAGGGAGTTGAGCTAAGATTGGGAGATACAAGGTCTGTTAAGAGTTTGAATCCACTCTGTGAAGGTTTCAAATTTCGGGGGGAAACTTTACACTCCTTCTCAATGGAAACTGATGGCCCCACCTCACAGTTCTCCTGTGGTGAGAAGCGGTGAGGGTGGTTTCAGGCAAACACGACAGACTGGACAAAACGCATCTTTCAAAGTTGCTTCTGGGAAGTGGAGCAGGAAGCAGGGGCTATCAGAAGAGGAAGAGTAGCACAGAGGTCGTCTTACTGAAGTAACAAGTGTTAGAAGTGTGATAACGATATTGAACGTCTATGCATTTCTTTTGCTCTTTTACTAATTGCAAATTGCTCATATCCTCTTATGAATACAGAATGGGTTTGCTTTCTTGGCTTGGAAAAAATGGTGCTGCTTTGACAGAAAAGTAAATACAGCCAACTAGAAATATGGCTAAAAAGAAAGGTATGTAAAATTGAACGTCTCACTGTTCTTACTAACACAATATAATTAAAGCCAACGGTTTACAAAGTTTACTGTCTTAGTGAAGATCATCAGTATACTCCTTTTCATAAAAATAGAAGCAAGTTCGTTTCATGCAAACTTTCATACTCTAGACCTTATATAACGAAATAACAATATATTACAACTGTGATAGAAAACCCATAAATCTGATATGACCTGATTGAAAATCTACTAGAGTGATGGCAAATAATAAAAATGTTCAGTCAAGTATGTACCAGCAAGTCACAATTCCTTTTAAAGCCATTGGTGATTCAATAAGAGGGCCATATGGCTCTTCTCTAGTTGATCTAAACTCAGCTACAGGCTTCTTGAAGAGTATTTGTGAAGAGAATCTATCACACTCAAATGTCACACAGCTAATTCATCCCCCCCAATCTGTTTATAAAGACAGATGGCAATATGTTGGTTTGTCATTAAAAAAAAAAAAAAAGTGGACTGAAGTGTAATAACCATATCTAGACACTTGCTTGGACACCTGACTGTTGCAGCACTGCTCATCCAGGTGCCCTGCAGAATCACAAAACACTCTTCTGAGGGTGACCTAGCAGCAGCTATCAAAAAGGGTGTTCTAAATATAGCGAAAGGAAACATGCCCCGGACATCTCAGCAAGTGATATCCTGGAAAAGATATAAAAAGCTGAGCATCAGAAGCCCTTAACTGGGGGTAGTGGAGGAGAGGAGGAAGGGAAGTAAGACAGGAAAATCTTTAGATATCCAAGGGACTTGAAATTATATCTTGAGTTTTCCAGTTGCTTTGCCGAGGTGGTTGAATCACCTTGAATTTAATATGCTCCAAACCCAGGAACTTAGAGGTTCACTTCAGCTTATAACTTCTTCATGTCAAAGAGACAAACATTTCTTAATTAAAGTCAGTTTTAAAAGAGGAACCGTCTTCTGTCTTGACTGTGGTGCTGCAGATTCTGACTTTCCCTTATGTGTAGGGATAAAAACGGCAGTTGACTCTCTGCCTTCGTCAACAGCCTCCAAAACAAATTTCAGATGGAATTAACTTTAATGCATGTATACCCCCACTCAAAGTATTGTAGTTACCTTTTTACTTAAACTGCATGGGAACTCAGTAACCACCACGAATTTTTGCCTCTCTTAAGAAAGTAATTTACTGCGTCACCACATGTAAATTCTTCACGATGAAAGGAATGGCAGAAAAGCTCCTAGCACGACACCTCTGTACTGTTGAGCCCTTTGGAATAACTTGCCACAAAAGAAAGTGTAATTTCATGTTTTCAAATTTGAAGAATGTAACTATTTTCCATAACCAGAAAATCTACATTCTATCTACAGTCTACCATGGAAAATTTCAATAACCCATTAAATCAACCCAATGTACTCCGTACTTCTTTAGTTTGCTTTGTAACCCCTTTGCTCTTTCTCAGTAAAAGCTACTGGTGAAAGCACTTTGATTCTGTATAGCATATTACATAGTATTCTCCATGCAAGCTTCTATAGTCCAGATCATGAAATGTGAGTGCAGAAAGCAGAAACTGTTGCACAGAAAATTGCCTTACTGAATTATGTTTGTCTATAGTGTAAGTTCATTTTCACTGACACTTGTTATTTCAATTAGAAATAGGGTCGGTGTGTATGCTTGTTTAGCTTTAGCTTTTCAAAGCTGTCCAGAATTGCTGTCATGTTGTTTTCTTTCAGATATTCCTCCAATTACAGTATAAATAGGTCCTCTACCCTCTGCACACCTTCTTGTCTGTAATGTGAGATGGAAAGCAATTTTTAAAATTTCTTCCCCCAACAGCACAGGTCAGTCTAACTTCTGCCAGGGATATTATGACTTGTATATACAAATATTTTATTGAATATCTTCCCTTGGGCTACAATTCTGGTAGGTAGGAAAGGTGTGCACCTCCATTGTTTGATGATGTTGGTGTGCTCCCGAAAGGCAGAGCTGGCCATACGAGTTTTCGCTAGTGCTCATGAATATCTGATTTTTTTGCTGTTGTTTCTTTATTCTTGCTGCAGTGGAGATTAAATAGAATGCTAAAATAATTGTGGGGGAGGGGACTTTGCATCACCACTTGTACCCATAGAGCTATATTCTGTGACAACAGTGTACAGCATTATAATAAAATTAATTCGCTAATTAAAATAAAACCTTGTTTTGAGCTCCACTTTGTTTGAAAAATGGAATATCTGTGCTCTAAGTCCTAAACCAAAAACTGGTTTAGGACAAATTTCAGTCTGTTCTGCAGCAAGAAAAGGAAACCGGAGTGGCTGAATTTTTGCATGTCATTACAAAGTCACATGGTGTTAAAAGGTTAAAAATAAAAGCATTGCTTTTATCATGATTGTTCCTCCATGTTAGCTTTTCTTGAAGGATTAAAGAATGGAGGAATACATAATACCAAAAGCTCTACTCAAGACTTCTTCTACCCTCCAGAAATTAATATGACATTTTGACAAATGTATTACAATTTCCTTTGACTGTGAGATTTTATGTTTTGAAAAAATCTTGCATGGAACTTCAGGTGTAAATTTGGAGAACCATTTTTTGGGCTGTGGTTTAATAACCAGCCCACCGGAGTTCTGCAATTACTATGTTTAATGAAAAGGTAATTGTGGCTGTCTGACCTGTCCTCAGTTATTCCGTTATGAAGCTGATGTGTATAAATAAAGTGTCCTGAACTTTTGGATTAACCTATGGTAGCTGAAGTTATGCAGATAATTTTGGAAAGGGTTAATGACACCCCATCGCTTCCTGTTGGGAGGAGCATAACTTAGAACCTTGAGTCAATAGCAGGACATTGGGTTTTTTATAGCATTTTTGAGCTTTTCTTAGTGTGTCAGGCACCACACAAACAACACAGCTTTATCAGATTATGTTAATTATGGCTGGGACTTTTCTAGGTTTGGGTCTGATGAGTAACCATGAGGCAGTCAAGAATGCAAAGGAGGAAGGCAACCTGGAGGGCACAATGAAAGAGTTCACAATTTTTATCAGAGTGTAAAGGAGAGAAATTGGAAAAACTCCAAGATACAAATAGATGAGTAACAAGAATTACAGTACAACATTCAGTGGTACAGTTGCAATTAGAGCTGATTTACTCCTCAGAGAGTGAAAAAGAGGTGTGTTTCAAGTGAGATCTCACGGACACTGTCCAGAATCTGATGCTACTCAGTATTTCCATTGGTCATTTGGCTGATGGAGAAAAGGTGTGCTACATTTTCAGGTGGCACTAACTGTGAGTATTTTACAAGACAAGAACACAGAATGACCTTGACAGACAAGAGAAAGAGAGACCAGCTTGTGTGTAGCAGGTAGAAATAATTGGCTGCACTGCCAAGCAATGAGTTTTGCAGGAATTAACTTGTTCGAAATTTACTAAAGTCAGATGTTGTGCTTGAGTCATCAACATCACATCGCCGCAAAACAGTCAGATGTCATATCAACAGACATGTACAAACCAGTGCACATAAACCACAGGGGAACTGATTTGTTCAGTCTACACAAAGGTTTAAGTTTACAGAAACTAAAATGATCAGAGACCTAGAACGATGTTTTCTGGGAAAAGACTGAAGGAATTGGGGTTAAGCAGTGGGGAGGAGAGAAACTGATTGTTCTCTATGCACAGGAGATTCAAAACAAACATAAAAAGTGGGTTTAGATTAGAATGGAGATACAGATTCAACACCAGGAAGAGTTCTAAAGACAGTACAAAGCTGGAGTAAGTGCTTAAAATCACGTGCATTAGCACTATAGTTGACTCTTGAAGTTATGCAGATAATTTTGGAAAGGGTTAATAACACCCCATCCTTTTCTGTTGGGAGGAGCATAACTTCATGCATATATCCCTTTAAAAGGACTTTTCTGGAACCCTGACAGATTGACCAGCACACATAATTTTTGCATAGTAAACAGGAATTTTTATGCTTGCTTTAGGATTTTGTATGCCTTTAAAGTTCATACAACTAGATTCCTTCTATGAACAGATATTTAAAATGCGGAATCTTCTAGTAAGAACTAATTCACATTTCAAAATTTTGGTCATTTTTCAATGGCGATCAGTCAAGACCTGAAGGAAGTTAATATGCCCAAAATAAGCTATGCAGAAAGGAATTTTTATTTTTCTGATTTTCATTCCTTGTTCACTTAATTCTGGCCTACAATGCACGTGCATATTGCAATTAAAGTGGCCTTAAATTATAGTTATGGGACAACTACTCTTCCACACCTGTAAATGTCATTATTTATACAAGTAGATTGTACACCATATGAATGAGAACAGTGCCAGCCTTAATAGCATTTAGAATCACAGTGTGATAACTAAAGTTAAAGGTAAGAGGCATGCCAATAGGCTGCAGTAGTTAGGCTGTTGATCTTTATTCTTATTAACGAATAAATACAGTATAATTTCCATGCCTTCTAATAAAAAATTAATCTGTGGTTCTCTAGACATTCTGCTCTCTTTTTCTACCTGGACTTTGAAGCATTTTCTGAGACAAAGCAAACGCTGTAAATCTGATGCATACTAGAGTGATATTAAGTATTTGGGAATCATTTGCATGTGGTGCTATAAACCAATGAATTGATGAAATCTTTTTTGTGGCTTCACTGGATGTTGAATAAGAGCCTTATGTGTCCATGTTTTTTTCTGAAGGTCCTATAGGCACTGAACTAAGTAGTGAGTAATACACAGGGTAAGAGCTTTGTTCTGACACAGCTCAACTTGTCCTTGAAAGCTACATCTACTATTTTTGGAATAAGGTGACTGTTGCTTGGGAAGTGGAAAATCAATCTGTAGGTAAGTGACCCTATGTTTGCTGCCGGTATGCTTCATTTTCTTTAACTGCCATGCTGAAATTATAGCTTAAAAAAACTCCAATAATTCCAATCTTAAAAGAGTTAATTTAAAAAAAATCCATATACAACTAAACAGTTTTTTCTTAGCTATATTAAAAACTGTTACTGCTGATGAATAGGACTCTTGACAATGAGATAAATAATTGATTTCAAATAATCAGAATTATTCTCTCATTTCAAAAAATAATTATGTGCATTACTTTCATTGCTTCTCTGCGTGTCAGAGGGTACCTTGTATTACATGAGGATAAAGAAAAATCATTCAACCTGCGGCTTGAAAAGTATTCTTATTGAATATCAAATCTGCAAATACAAACTGGGCTTTAGAATTGCCATTAAAAAGCAAATGGTTTTATCAAAATCTTAGAGTGAAATAAACTAAACAGAAGCTTCAACATTTTGGGACTTATGTACAAAAATATCTCCAAATGCTCTGGAAAATGAAAGCTAAACACCAAACACCAAAGTCTATTTTCTGTTGCTGGGTTTCTTCTCACTTTTCTACTCTTATAACATTAACTTATGTGCAGCAATGGCAGAAGTGGACTTTTTGACCTATTAGGTAGTTACAGTCAGTTGGAAGGTGGTATTTCAAAAGCATACAAAAACTTGCTCCTCTTAGTTCTGCAGGATGCTATTGTGATTTTGTACCACCATAGAATCCAAAGAAAGCCCTTTTTTGGTTTAGTTTCTTTGTTTGGTTTTATTTTTTGGGTTTTTTTTTGGTTTTTTGTAGCTCAGGGGTAGGAACACTTAAACCAACAGCTCAGAGTACAGATTTGTGCAAACAGCCTATTTCCCAGTCAGGATTACAGATTTTTTTGGGGACTTCTCTTCCTATCAGCAGGAATGAGAAACATCCAGAAAATCTGTTACATTGAAGAACTTTTATCTCAGCCACTTAAAGTGCTTAACTGTATTGTTGACAGAAGTACAGAACAATGGAAATGTTGTAAGGGTCTTCTGGTGGTCATCTGGTCCAACCTCACTGATCCAGCAGGGCCACATAGACCCAGTTTCCCAGGACCATGTCCAAACAATTTTTTAATATCTCCAAGGATGGAGATGCCACCACCTCTCGGGGCAGCCTGTGCCAGTGCTCGGTCACTCTCACAGGGAAAAGGAGTTTCCTGACGTTCAGAGGGAACCTCCAGTGTTTCAGTGTGTGCCCAACGCCTCTGGTGCTGTCACTGGGCACCACTAGAAAGAGCCTGGATCCATCCTCTTTGCAGCCTCCCTGCAGGTGTTTATGCGCATTGGTGAGATCCCCCGAGCCGTCTCTTCTCCAGGAGGAACACTTCCAAATCTCTCAGCCTTCCCTTTTACAGGGGATCCTCCAACCCCTTAACATCTTCGTGCATTTTGCTGGAGTCCCCAGTCCAACTCTCCTTCTGTGTCTGTGCTGCACTGGGGAGCCCAGGTCTGGACTCAGCACTCCAGCTGTGAGATGGCTCACCTTCCTTGACCTGTTTGCAACACTCCTCCTGGGGCAGCCCAGGACACCACAGGCCTTCTTTTCATTACATGGTGGAATCTGAATGCTGTACTAAAATCCAATATCATATTTATTCATGTTAACTCCCCAAAGTAATTGAAGGAACTAACTTAGTGGAGGAAATAACCGTTCTGTCATTCCCCTTTTCTGTAATACAGAATTATTTCCCAGATGTTTAAGCGATTTTAATGACTAGCCTCTCTTCTATGCTCCATCTCAAAGTACTGAAGTCAGGATGACCTTTGATTTCACACAGCACAGAAAATAAATATTCTACTTCTGTTCAATTTATAGTTTCTAGCAAACACACCTCCTCCTACCTCTGAATTTACACTGCTTTTGCCAGCTTCTGAACACACACTGAGGTAAAACTAAAATGTCTTGTTTGGTCCATTAAAATCTTGAAGGAGTACAAGTTCATTTTGGCCATCCCTCCAAGAACTAACTGAACTTGCTGAATTCAACCCAGATATTTCAGAACAGAATGCAAAAAAACAAAAAAAAAAAGCAAACTGTAAAGTTAAATAAAATAATAATTGATTCATAAAATATAAAACCTTCTTGTTAATAAGAGGCAATTACTCTACTGATTCACAGAAAAACATTAGATTCAGGAAATGATAGTATTTGCTGGAGTCAGTTACTATCAAAGTCTAACAGGGCAAATAAAAGTGTGCTAAGTTTTTATGAAGATTTCTTGAATTCAGTGTGAAAGACTGGCAAAATATATGCCCTGAAAACATCCTAATTTGTCAGAGTTCTTTTTGGATATGTTACAGGAATAAACACACAACAAGGTGCTAAAAATAGTGTCTGTTAAGTTATATGTTACCCACCCTACTCTCTGCAGTTTGCCACAATAGTAAATAATTCACTGTTAGAGCTCAGGAATATTACTGTGGGTTATTTTTGTTGTACTGCTGGAGATAAGGCCATTGTAACAAGAGCCCCCTAATTTACCTGGGCTCCACGACTGTTGTCAGGGGTGGAAGTGTCTCTGGAATCTGGCAACAATTGTCCAAAGTATTCTGGTGGTGATTGCAACCCACTGTGAATTAGTTTGTGTATCACACAGACAGACCGACTTACAGTCAATGCCACTTTATTCCAACAGGGCAGAACTGTCCTTATGGCTATTAAACATATGCGTCTGCTGAAAGAAAGGAATTAGAGATTCTTGGCTCGAGCATACTGGCCTTACTGTAATATACAAGTTAGCTGAGAAGAAAGGAAGAAAAATGATTGGTCATCATTTGCTGACAAGTAAACAAGAAAAACATGAACCATCCATGAATCAAATTGGACACATTTCAAGCAAATCACTTAGAAAAATCAATATTATGTCAGGTTTTAGCCTCCATCTTCATTAATAACTGACAAATGTAGCAAGCATCAGTGAAGACTGACATATAAAACAGAGGCATTGGGAAGGTTAGCACCATGTCCTGAAGAGTAGCAAAATTATTCACTGTGAAATATGCAGGCTGTTGTACCGAAGAAATTGTAATGTGAAATACAAATAAAATATGTATAAGCAGAAACCTGGAAAGAAAAAAATATTGACAGTAACCAAAAAAGTATCAATGTACAGTTGATGGACAAGTTTCATGTGGCAGAAGAGAAACAATTACAGTTATAAGGTGTCTCGCATCTTGTTACGGGTGGAAAAAGGGTAATGCAACATGCCAGTGTTCCTATTACAGTTTCATGAAGAGTATTGTTTTTAACTGTTAAAAACTGTCAAAAGGAGCCGATCATCAGACAGAATTCACCAATGAGCAACAATAATGATTTAATATTTGGGAACGTGTTTCTGACTTAGGCTTCAGAAATAAAAAAAGACCAGGGCAGTGACCATACCCCCTGTACTGGGCACAGGTGAGGCTGCACCTCAAATCCTGTGTCCAGTTTTGGGGCCTTCACTGTAAGACAGACATTGAGAGGCTGGAACGTGTCCAGAGAAGGGCAACAGAGCTGGGGGAGGGTTTGGAGTGCAACTGGTTTGTGCTGGAGAAAGTGGAAAACCACTGGGCTGCAGTTATTTCTGATGCCTGGAGTTCCTGGCTCGGCCATGGACGTGTGCTCCTGTTTAGCAGGAAGCCCTTGGTTATTAGCTGTAGATTTCCCTTTGTGGCATTAGGTGTTCTGAGCTTGAAATAGCACACCAAGTCTGAGCACTGATATAATGCCGTGACTGAATAACAGCTGAGGGTTTGTGCCCTGTGGGAAAATAATCACGTAGCAAGTCCACAAGATTTGGACTGATGTCACCTACAGCTTTGGGAATAAGACGAAGGTGCTGGTGCATTTACAATGAGCAGAAAAACTATCTGCATAAATGCAAAAGAGATGGAACCACCAATAGTTTTCTAAAGATATGGCTGAGGTCTGTAGAGAAGATGCAAGAGTATTCCTGAGATTCAAACCTAAAATGTGCCTTTATGGAGAAGGCTATATAGATTTCATGTGGAGTGAAATGAAAGGATGTTGAGGTCAACAGACTCCATAATAACAATGTTCTGTTAAAAATACTTCAGCAGCATACAAAAAACAGCATACAGAATCATTTTAGATTTGATTTTAAAGCATAGAAAAGTTTTATTTTCCATTATACGTTTCAACACCGTTTAAATCTTACAGCATTGTAGCATTATCTAGACAAATTCTAGGCTATTTTAGGATATTTTGATTCAGCAAACATATCACTAAAGGGTTATGGGGCCATTTGTCATGACAAATTAGATCAATCCCTGAGCAATGAAGAGGACCTATGTAATTCTCTCAGCCTCAAGAACTGGATTGGGTATAGGCATTTCATGATTTGTCCATTGTCCAACAGAAATTAATATGACCTGATGTTCACTGAAGAAAAGAATTAATAACTTAATCCCAGTATTGTATGGCTGCACACAAACCTCTACTGTCACAGAACAATGTGTCCAGAATCAATTACATATTAAACTTTCCAGAAAAGAAAATGCTTTTGTTATATTTATAAAGAAATCATTAAAAAGTGCACAGGAAAATTAGGATTAGTAATGAAAGCAGAAACCCTAAAGAGAAGAGTATATGGGAGAAGGAAAAATTATCCTTAGGTCATTTAAAGCACTGTAAACTTTTGCTTCTCAGTTGTGAAATTGTTATTACAAAGAGTTTCATTAGGAATCCAAGTCTGTGAAAGTCTTGCAGGCTATGAACCTCTATCTCATAAATGCAGTAAATTTAGGGCTGCATTTAGCTGAGGTATTAAATACTATCCTCTCCTTGGCATTTCAGAATAGCTAACTTTCAGAATCTTCTGTCTGCCTGTTGGCTTGACTGATTTGTGTTTAAGCAGATGACCAATACCCTTGGATGGATCTGGACTAAAATTTATTTGGTGGTCAGTGGAAGGGTAAGTAAGAGCTTATACTAAAATAGCCATTAAGCAAGGACACAGTTACCATGGGCCAGATTTTCCAGACCTATGTTCTAAAAAAAGCATCATTGAAGATATATTTTGAAGGTTTTGAAGATCACTATTTGGCCTGCATGATCTAAAGCAGTGGATAATCAAAGCAGAACCCAATAAGCACTTTCTAATTGTCTTAACTTTTTTGTAATTTCTTTCTTATTATATATCCAAGCTGAAAAAAAAAAGAGACATGAGCAGGCTGCCACCAAAGGCTTTTGACAAGAAGAAGAGAAAAAAGAGTAATCACACAGAAAAGCAAGAACTATTAGGGCTCAGAATAATGTTAACAGCATCAGCACGAGGAGGAAAAGTCCAACTCAGAAAAGGAGAAAGCACAGTCGTGGACAGAAGAAGCACTGGCAACAGAGGAAAAGGAAAAAAGAAAAGCTATTCAGTCTATGTATTTATTAACTGGGCATGGAAAACCCACGTGACTAAAGACATGCCTTGGAAATAGAAGCACATTTGATCTTAATGTTACCAGATGCAAATGGAAGTTGATCAAGTGCTACTAAGTGTGCAAACACCATGTATAGAGAATAAAAGTGCAAGCGGGATTTAATAAAGTGCTCCAGGATTACTCTTTTTGAAAGTATTCTCTCATAAAATTAATGAACAAAAATCCAAGACATAGTCCTACTTTGTGTTGCTTCAAATTCTAAATTAATTTATTGCAAAATTTAAGACTTTTAAAGGTACAATTAGGACTGGAGATCTTTTCATGTTAAGGATCGTATTAAAACCAAATCTTACTCCAGCAGCATATTCAAGCTAGTTCATTATTTGCACACATGAAAATCCAGCAGCTCAGATACAATTTTCCCTAAGGACTGAATGCAT
>VZTA01016532.1:6619-25203 GCA_013398855.1 Mohoua ochrocephala | reverse complement strand
TACTAAAAGCAATAACAACAAAAATGAAAAACAGCCCTACTTGGGAATAGAATAATTATAGTTCTAAACCATTTTTCACCTGTTTAAAAAAAATCCATTACAATATTCTGCAGCCTCCACAGAACTAGCTGATTCATATACATACACATGTACATACGTATGTTTTAAATTCCCCCTGTTTATTAATTTTGCCCTGGCAATTTGTCTCTTTTTTCACTCCGAGCTCCACAGAGTCCAAACACACTCCTCAGAGCATCTGTCTTTCAAAGCTGGGACAACACCTAATATCCAGCTGTCGCTAGCATACACAAGTAATAAATAATACAAAAAATGAATAATATGAATAAGTGGCAGGGAAGAATTGGGAGGATAAATTTACCCTTCAGAGGTCGTGTACAAGACCTGATTAAATATCTAACAGACTCAATTTTAGAAGCAGTGAATATGGCTTATTTTAATTATTAGCTTTACAGGAGTCATCAATTATAGCTTGAGATACAAATCGTCTACTGCTAAAAGCTAATAATAGGGCAGGCTCTATACACCCTCAAATATCTCTTTTTTAACAACAATTCTCTGGCATGTAACACAGTTCTCTAATCCATTGTATGCACTATGTTTGCCAAACCCAGCAATAAAATATGCAAAAAATTCTACAGAGGCAGCAGATGTTCTTAACAGCAATGAGTTTGAACAGCAAAAGACTGTGGAGGTGGTTATAGCAGTTTTGTCTGCTGATGTGTCGGCTAGGTCATTGCTGGTGTAGGTCAGAGTAGGAAAGAGTTTCTTCTGAATACGAAGTTGCTCAGAGACAACAGTTGCTGGCCCAGGCCTGAGGAAATAAAAGAAAGAAACCTAGAATGAATCTTGGTCAGGCCTGCGTTTTTTCCCTGGATCTTGCCAGCACTGTCAGCGTCTCTAATGAAAGAGACATGTAGAGCACAGAGCTGTACACTCAGGTTACTAAGGCCTAAGAGCTACTGAGGGTTGGAGGTAACTTGGAAATGAGAAGATTTTAAATAGCTATTAAATGATAAATTAACTCCATTCCAAAGTAAAACCAAAGCATTACTTTTCTTACATTGCAGTGCTTGGCACATGCATGTGTAACTAAAAAGGCATCAAATTATTGTTGTGCAGCAGGAAATGTGGTGGTATGAGATGCTGAAGTGATAGATTTAAGTTTTGGGCACATCTTCATATAGACATTCATGCTCTGTCTCTGAATTCTGGACTCTGGGACAGGTAGCCAAACAGAAAAGCTACCACTAACACACACCTCTGTTAAGAACATGCAACCTTGTGTTAAGAGCCGCACATCAGAGGGCCATGATTTCACTTTTCCACCTGCCTTCCAGATGGCATCTTTTTGGTTTGATCCCTGCATGGGATCACTTAGGAGTTGATACTTCTGGGTCCCTTCCAAATCAGAATGTTCTGTGACCTCTGATTGTGATTTCATGCCATCACATCTCAGACCACAGAGCACTGACACAGTTGACTCTGTTAGAAGCACATGTCACAGGTGCAGCGTGGTGTACAGTTCCATGGCACCGTGAAACTCCCTGGTGTAGGGCTTTTGGAATGATTGGTGACCCTTCTGTCCCCATCCCTGAGCACGAGAAACTGAGTTGGACTGTTTGTCTCTGCTGGAAGAAGGATTGTCCCCATCCTCTCTGTCTTCGTTTTCTGGCAATGGCCTAGAAAATCCACCCCGGACTGGTTTGGGCTGGCTTAGAACAGGTTTTACTCACAGGGGCCTCAGTCTCAGAAAATATATCCTTAGGAGACATCCTTTTCTTACAGGCTGAGTTATTGCTGCTAGACAAAATAAAGGAAGCAAAAAGAAGTAAAAGCAACTTCTGACTCAGATTTTTTTATTTCCAGTGATATAATTTGCTACAGTTTTCCTATTTAAATGTAAATGTTAGAAATCAACATCTCTGATCATTGGGATGCCTGAGACCAGTCGTGAAGCCAGAATCTTCTATCTTTCTGGAAACAGATTGTCTTAAAAAGGAATATTTGTAACTGTATGTAATATTTGTTCCGTGGAGATTTTTAATTGCTTTAGAATTGCTGAACAATACAGATTTAAAGCTTGATGTTATATATTTTATGATTAAATTAACAGAAAGCATACCAGAAAGCATTCCAATGAAAAATTAATTTTATTAATTGCAGATTAGTTTCGGTTTAGTTCACAAGTACAGATAAAAAAATTTTTTAAAAAATCAAAATTAATGAATTTCTCAGAAGAATAGTATGTTTCATTTCTGCTGTCTTAGTCAGGAAATTAGGCAACTTAAAGCACAGGAACAAAGTTCCTATCAGTAATAAATCTAATTTAATAATAACAAATAGGAAGAGATTTTATGTGCTTCTAGCAAAAGAAAAAAGATAGCAGTAATTTATGAATATATTGAAGGCATGCAAACCACTTAAAATATATCTGCTTTTATTGCTGAGATTATAAGTAATTTCCAGAAGATAGGTATGTGTCATTATCCTCTAAACACAAAAGTTATTACCATAGGGGGGACTATGTCAACTTGGTGTAAGAGCCTTAAAGCAGAAGATGCTTCAGGAGTTGAGATTTTTTGCATTTAGTTATGTCAAAGGAAGTGCTCAGTTTCAGACTCTTCTTGTTGTAACTGTGATGATACTGGTAGGTTACGATTCAAAGGAAACTTTAAAAAAAATTAAACTCATTGGTAAGATCTTTTTATATGAATTTGAATTGCTGTAGTTTCCTAAGTGTACATACTCCTCTGGATTTGAAAAAGGTTTGGCGAAGTATTCTTTCACGCTGCGTCTCAAAAAAGACTGCCCACTCTATTTCTTCAGGATTGTTCTCTTCCTGCTTTTTCCAGCATGAAGTTTTATTTTTCTACAGACACACTTTTGTCGGAGTATGTGTCACAAGTCTACCCACTGTGGGATCTTTCTTTACTCAGATACGAGCTTTGTGAAAATAAAGTTTTGACTGGATTAGTTAAAAGCTGTTATCAATTCCGAGCTATCGGGAGCAGTACAAGTGCTGCTGCTGCTCCGTGCAAAGACATAGTGCAGTTAAGTACCAGCAGTGATGAAGATGGCTTGAGCCTCAGCATCAGGAGTCAGATCTCCATTCTCACGTCCCTCTTCTCATGCAGAGATCTCCTCTGTGGTAAACCTATAGCTGTGAGATTGTAATTATGACGCTGAAAAACACAGTCCAAAGCACTTTTATTTACAGCTATGAAATTTAAATGCCAGTATTATTACTTTGTGTGCCAGATTCTTTTGCCACTTATTCTCTAAATAATCTGCAGCAGCTCAAGAGAGGCACGGCAACTTCACAGAGTCTGCACTTAAGTAGGAGAGAATAAATAAACTAATAAAATAAATAAACTAAATAAACAGCATCAAACAAAACTCATCAGTGCCTGAGGATTTAAATGTTCAAATGCAAAGCTCCAAGCCCTTTCCAAAGTGTTTCACTCAACCAATGTGAGAAAAAATGCACTTTAAAATTAATTATGTGCACGTCAGTGGTGTTGTACCCTCTCTAATGTAATAGGTATCTGTTAGATGATCTCCCACACCGGCCTCAAAAGGTCCTGCTAGCCTAATGTCTTGCTTCTGACTATATTTATCATTCAGACCTTGGGACACGATGAGCTTTTGGTCTCATCCTTCTCTCAAAGAGCTGAAAATTAGCTCTAACCCTGAAACACGAGACTGAATATACTTCTGCAGAAAAGTATCATCAATTATTACATCTTCGGAATGTCCAATTCCTTCTAACTGTGAAAATGGCTTTGAACTAAAATAGTTCAGAATGGCTATACATTTGTAATCACTCTGCATGGCCAAATAGGGTAACTCACTGCCAGTATATATAGGATCTTGTCCTTAAAAAACTCCTTTGCTGCCAGAGAGTCTCTTCTCGGGAAAAGTCAACCATATTGAACTTCCCACTCTAAATAACCCCACAGAAGAGCTCTGTAAATGGCAAACCAGCCCCATGAACTCACGGTCCTCGCTTTGCAGGCACATAAGTTCATGCAGCTGACAGGTTGTATTAAGCCTCTGAGGGATTGTGTGCATGAATCAGGTACTAAGCAAAATCAGAGAACTGAATTTAGATTGAAAGTGGTTTTTAAATTACCCAGGGTAATTCAGAGGTCACTCATCCCTGCATGCCAAAACATCGTACTTCTCATTCTGGTAAACCATGAGGGATAATTTGTTACACAGAGTGCTTCTAAACATTTCAAAAATTAAGATTTAATAATTAATTCACCTCTATGATATGTTTTGTGTGTCTCTCCTGAACTTGTGTAATATTCTAAGTTCTACTCAGTTTTGTTATTTTTACTCAGGGATTTGTAACCGTGACAAAGAACAGTAGACCTTGAAATAAGGAAAATAAAAATAGGCACAGAAGAAGCTGCTGCAATCTACTGTTGAAAAGTGTAGGTGTGTGTCGCCTATAATTTATCAGCAGCATAGTCTGGAGAACTGGTTACATTCAAAAACTTCAGACATATCTGGATTTCGGAGGTGATTTCTTCAGGTGCCAGATGATGATGTTACTTTAGCTTTTAAAATGGTTTCACGTTTAAATAAAGGTTGGTAATGGACTATCACTGCAGTGTGCTAGACATTCCCTGCACTTTGGGTGACTGAAAGGATCTCAAAGCATGTCAGGAAAATCCTGGAATCAGACTACTCATTTCTCCCTTGGTTTCTTTCTCTAATGATCCATGTAGTCAAGACATGCTTATTAATGAACAGAAGCCAACTGTTATGAGAGCGCTCACTGTCCTTTTGTCTCCATACTCACTGGGAAACTGTTCCGAGTGAATTAGTCTAATTAGGTTCGATTTTATCACTTTTGCTTGCAACCTGTTTGTATGTTGGATCTGGTCACCAATGGAGGTGAAAGGTGTCTGCTGTCAGGCTGCTGCTGCTCTGGAACCACAGACTTTATAGTGTTTCCCATGCAAAAAAAGTGAACTCATTTGGTTTATGTGCCATTTGTTTATGCTGTTCCTCCCTTCCTCACACAAGAGCCTTACATAAACACTTCCCAAAGCCTCCTATCCATGCATCTCAGTTGTTCTCATGAAAATATCTCCACTGTTTGACAACTGTTGGAAACGAGGCACAATATTTAACTGAAATCTTATGTAATAACGATCGTGTTATTGACACTGTCTCCTCATTGTATTGAAGATCTGAGATTAAGTGGAGGATTAAGTTTAAATTGGTCTGTTTGGTCTTGCAAGCTCTCTGCAGGGAGGAATATTCACAATCTCTATCCACAGCCTTGCCCTGACATAAGGCTTGTGGGATGTGCCACATTCTCCCTCTTCCCATCTGTTTCAATCCCTTGCTTTTCTCTAACAAACAGTCCTCCCTCCTCCTTAGAAATTTAATTCTCTCCTCCTTTTTTTTTTTTTTTTTCCGGGAATAAATTGTCTTCAGAGAGGAGTGTCAATTTTGTCAATGTGGCAGTTTATTATTTTGTACATATCCCAATTAACCTCCTTCCCCCAACCATCATAGAAGTACTAAATGTACTAAATGTCTTTCAGAGAAAAAAAATGAGGTAATGAGGGAAATGAATGTGTAAAGGTATTAAATAACTAATTCAAGATCACAGAGAGAGTTCATCCAACCACATTGAGGTTTACTGAATATCAGGTACTTCCAGAAAATATTATCCTTCCACTGTAAGTAATAAATGTCTAAGAGTCTGTGGTCCTGAGAAGTTACTTCAGAAACTGAAACAGAAAACCAGATTTAATTGTAGTCTCTCCCATGCTCCTTTGAAGAGTTGCAATGGGTACAGCTTGTGTACACAAACTTAAGTCAAAGCTAACATAACCAACAATATAAAACAGATGATAATTGACCTTAGCTATGTGTGACCTTTCTTAGGGTAGAGAGGACTGCACTTAAAAAAACACTTGTTGAACTTAAAAAAAAATTTAAAAAGAAACTTGGTAAGCTATTTCAGGCTATAAGTTTGAAATAAGTTTTGTCTTTTGGGGCTGTTTATTCATGACAGTTTAAGCTTTTAGTTCTGTTTTTCTGTCCATAAAACAGAGATAAATGTAGTTACTCTTTCTCAAGAAGCTTTGTGAGTTCCTAGGAGAAAAAAATAAAAGAATCAAAAATTATCTATTCATTAAGTAGCATTTTATTTAAATTCTGAGAAGAGACACAATGTGACTACTGGTCAGTTCATTCCCAGTGTTATTCCTTCCTTGCTAATTACATGTTTACCTGAGTGAAAGAAGACTTGTTTACCCAAAGGACACTACTGAAGTTATAATAGCCTGTAAGCTAGGCACATAATTAGGCAGTTTTAAATTATATAAATGATATGCTATTTGGTATCAAATAATTATGGTCTTATCATTTCCCCACTACAGACAGAGCTTGGAAAGCAGAAAAATGACTCAGAAATAACCTTCACATGACGCGATCCCACAGCCCTCCAGAAAGAAGGGTTAGTGATGGAAGAAGTGAGGCATGGGCATCCATCTCCCTACCTGTGCAACGTCACGTAAGTCTGCCTTAGGGCAGACAAAGAAGAACCAGCTTCTTCATGCTTCCTCCCAAACCTATTTTCCCTGGCAGCAAGACTGTTCCAGTCCTGCCCTGTCGCAAGGTGGCACTGCGTTAATTTCCCAGCTTCCTCCACCTGCCACACTCCTTCCGTTCTTTGGCTCTGCTTCGTTCAGAGTTGGTGAGAGCAAACAGAAATCACAGAGGGGTATTGCTGCCACACAAAACATCGGGAATTACGTCACTGCATCATGCTGAAACTTCTGTTAAAAATTCTGAAAGGTATCTTTATGAAGTGATCTCGTTTCACAAATTCAGGCTGTAATCTCTGCAAAATAAAAATCTTTCTGTGTCTATCATTTTGTAGAACTAGGAGCAATTAGTCCACCTAACTCAGCTTTAGTACTTCTCACTGAGCTGCCAAACATGCTTATTTGATCACTGTAATCCCATCCAGTGCATCATATATCATCTGATTATGTTACCCACCATGCCAAGGAGAGTCTGATCTTGTCCTTCTTCCAAGGTTACATCATATGCTGGTAATGATTCACAAGGTACCACAGCTCAGCATACGTTTTTCCCTGCCTTCAGCATGAAATGTGTAGGAGAGAGGCTATTTGGATACGGCTCACAGCAGACCAGGCAGGCTGAGAGTGTTTTAACAGGAAAAAAAACCAACTTATTGTTGTTTTACAATTTGTTCTGTTTGTCTTTTACTTAGTGGATGAGATTTAACTTCACCTTGTTGCAGACAGAACCATTATCCATTTTTCCACTGCATAGATTTATAAATGTGGTGTGACCTCTTGTGGTGCAATAAAATATTACACACATCATCCATGTGTCACGCTGTTTATACAACCTGCGATCGACACAGAGCCCGTCTGCCTGGATGGTTAGATTTCTATTAACCAAAGAATAACTCTTGTCTGAGAAATTCTCATTAACCACAACTTTCTCTCCAGTCATTTAATAAGTGCATGTATTTTGGATAACTCTTAATTACTAGCTAATTCAATTTTCATTAACTCAATCAATCCTTTGTTTATTTTCTTCTAATTTTCCATTATGACTTTCAAATTCCACGTTCAGCAGTAATGTAAAGATGCTGGTAGGGAAAATTTCACTTCACACTTGTGGTTAATAATGTTTGTCCCTGAAGAAATTGATTAACAAGCAACCTTAATCTGATTGTACATCTAGGAGATCTAATACACGCATGACAATAGCAAATGTATAAAAGAAATGCAACTATTTTCAAAATTAGTCATTGGATGTTATATATCTATGTAGGTACTGGCATTCCTTAAGCAGCACAAGAAGTTACAAATGCACTGTTATTGTATGTAGTTGCTTTCTATAACCATGCACAGATCCTGTTTCAAAAAAAAAGAAAAAAAATTCAGGAAAAAGGTGGTATTTTAAAAAAATTTCTGAATCTTTGTGCTTCGTATTGTATATTACTTGTGGCCATGACAACCACCGATAGCAGCAAGACTGCAACGCCTCTGCAGTCTTACCACAGCAGCAGCCTACTGATGTGCTGCATGCAGTGCACCCAAAGAACGTGAGCCATGGAGTCCCACATGAGCACCTGCCACTGGGTGTCTGCAGCAGAAACACTAATCCGATAAACACACTGGAGCTGAAACCAGAAACAACTTTGTTTATGTTTCTAACGTAGCCCAAGTTGTTCAGCTCCCTGAATGACACCTTGCAGGATTAGTCTACATGCAATTTTAAAGCTGGTAGAAGCTTAAGGAAACCGCAATGTCATTTTTTATCCCTATTTATAACAGTCTCCTCTCATTACTTGAAATACTTAGTGATGTCTAAGAACACTTTCAGAAGTGGCTTAACAAGTAATTAGCATGAACAACATTGCAAGGAGGATCTAAATTTGATTAAACTTTTAAAAACATTCACCCTTCCTACTTGCAGTACAGTATTTTCCAAGATAATAATTCAGAGACGTGAAGTGGTTTTGATTTTCTTTCCCTTTTTTTATTGACATTCCGGTGTTTTCTTTTTTGCTGCACTTTAACACGTATCAGCTGCTGACTGCTTTCCTATGTCAGTTGTGGTTCCTGATTTGGTTAAAATTAGTTTCGGGAAGACATATGAATTGTGCTGGCGATGTACAGTCCTTACCTTTTAATTCTGTGTAAAGGTTTTATTTACCAGAAAGGTGGAAAACAAGAAGTCTTAAAAATACAGCTTATCAAGAAGCCATTCAAACTGAAAATGGAAAAAAACCTCAAGCTTTTTCATGGTACAGCAAACTATTTGATGTGTCTATATAAAGAACACCTTTAAGTAAGTAAGAAAACACTTCAGAGTAAGAAAATCCAAAATCTAGCTGAAGTTTACATATATTGTGTAATTCTGAAAAATTAATAATTCTAGTGTGGGTCCTCAGCTTTCATTAAGAATGTCTAGCATAGTTACAGAGTTGCTTTGGAACTTTTAGGGGGGACTTTCACAAGGCTAAAGAGGAAAATAAAACTTCCCAAAGTTATTACGTCTTAAGGCACCACAAGTCATTAAGTTATATTTAAAAGAAAAGAAAAAAAAAAACAAAAAACAGGCAATATAATTATGCGATCATGCCCATTTCGAAGGACAAGAATCATCCCCCGCATGTGATGGCTCACAGACCTGAATGGTGGCTTTACAGATCAAAGTAAGAGCTGTGTGAAAAGACGTAAAGCCTTCAAAAAGAACAAGAGAACTAATTGCTTCTTTATAGCCATTGTTACGGAAAACTAACATGATTTTGAAAACTTCTGAAAGCCAATCAGAATTTTAAACCTTAGAATGATTGGACACCTTCAAGTGACTGGAGAAAATAAACGTACTGCTTTTTAGGAAAAGCGAGGTGTAAACATGTTGCGGATTAATGTAGCTGAAGATGCAATCAAAGAAGGTTGAAGGAATACGGGGAACAAAAGCATGGGCTCCAAGTAAGACCCCTGAGCAAGGTGCAGAAAGAGCAGTCTAATTTACTGTGACAGATGTATGTGACAGAGAGAATTCTGGCTGTAACTAGGAAAATAATGGATATCTTCTATTATAAACATCTTGGGAGGGTTTTTTTTCAGCCTCAGATCTGTAAACACAGACAAGTGAGAGAATTCATTCTTGTAATAAAAGTTCCAGTATCTGACTTCCCATTCATCAATTTCCAGTTAGACAGGAATGGCAGCAAAGGATCCAATGCATTAAAAAACAGCACAAAACATTCACAAGTATTTTAAACAAACTTATTTATTTCACTTTGACATTTTTTAATTCTCTGGGCTACTATCCTTGAATGGTGACTAGTATGAATCCTTCAAAAGTGTAATTATTTTTATGCATCTCTTCCCCACGGCCTTCTTTTTCTTCGGCAAAAATCACACCCCCATTATACCTTTCTGCATTGTTTAAGCTCTCCAGCAAATTTCAGGGCAAGGTATTGTCTGCCCACCTGCCCCTCCTGCCCTACAGGCTCCATTTGCCACTTGCGGTTCCTCGCAGACGTAAATGCCAGCACACAGAAGGGTCCAGCTGGCACTTCTGCCCCGAGCCACCACTGCATTCCCCCAGTCATTCCAGGTACTACAGCAGTCAGTACCCAGAAGCCTGAAGACCTGTTACAAGACAAAGTGAACAGCCAGGGGTTGGCCAACAGAGGTTGGCCTTAACACGAACTGTTCCCGAGATTTGGATACTTTTGTTTTCTTTTTCCTTATTACTGGCAGCACAGTGATGTGGGTTTTCCTTATCATAGTCTGTGCATGAGGCAGAAGGGCTGTCGTTTTTCACTGGTCCAATAACTCTGAATTTTGAAAACATTGAAGTGAATTGATGGGAGTCAACTTGATAAAATTCTAACGGCAGCAGGCTTCATGCAGGCTATGGGATCAACCCATGAGACTTGATTTGTCTCTCACCTTTTTTTTTTTTAATAATTCCGTTTTTCACCTTTTTCAGATTCACAGCAATTAACATGAGAGTAGATTCGAGGCTTTAACGGGAGATATTCTGCAGCTTTCAGTTTTGTTCACCTGTATGTCAGTGACAGAAACTCTCACAAGATTCAGGTTGATGAGGACTGGTCTCTCCTGTCCCTTTTCTTGCTGTTCATCTGACACACAAAAAAAAATCAGAAAGCAAATTAATTTCCTGCTTTAGTATTTTAAACAGAAGAAAGGGAGGAGACATTTCACTTCAAGGAGGCTGCCTTGTGTATAACATTTCTTTTTAAATTCAAAAAGAAATATATAGAAAGATCCAGACTGGTTTGGCCTGCTGAATTATGCATAGTACTAAGAAGAGGAACTTGTTGCAGAATTCCTGGGAAATGCCTTTTATTTTAAATACCATTTTCATAGGAACAAGTAGAACTTACCGAATAACCAGCTGTTGGCCCTGATGGGCCCCTCTAACAGAGTTTCCAAAAGCTAGTAAAGTGGACAGATGTACTAAAACACGTGCTGATCTTGCAAGCCTGAGTTTCTCCATAGGGGAGAAACTTCAAATCTCACAAAATGAGCAAAATCTGTGCAGCACAAAAAATTCCAAGCACTATTCCTGGAAATTCTTCACTATTCCTGGAAATCATCTATCTTTCCATAATGCTTACTAGCCTCATGATCCATAGGAACTCGTACACGCATTTCTCCTGCCACAGCAAGTTTTTGGTTTAATTCAGCATCAATATATTCTGGAAATTTTGAGGTATCTTCCCATTAAATTAAATCCAGATGGCATAAATCTCTGGCTACTGTTTTGACTGCAAAAGATTCTACTTGCAGCTGTTCATTTTCCACATAAAATCTTCTTATAAGATGAAATTTTCTGTGTATAAGCCATGCTGAAAGGTGAATATCCTTCGAAAGGTTTGAGTAAAATTAATTCAGTCTTCATGAACACATGCTACAAATACTTCATTCTGTATCTATAAGCCTACACAGAGAGATACTTTATTCTCCATGGTTTACTACTCAAAATAGATTACTCAGTATTGTCTGAACTTCAAACTTGACAGGTCTGAAAATTGTTCTTCCAGAGATGAGTGGAGGCAGCACACCTTTTTATTCCTCAGGACAAATAGGAGATGGCAGAATTTCTCTTTCTTCAACCTCCCATAAAATATCAGAATTTACTTTCATTTTAATTATAAGAATGCTTTCAGCCAAAATGCTTTTAATGAAAGGTGGAAAGATATAGAAAAATAGAAGGTTTAGCCACACCTAATCCTAATTTTATTTCACCCTATTGGGAAAAAAAAAAAAGAAAAAAGAAAAGCCTTGTTTTGTGGTTTTAAGTGCTCATATAAGCCATCAACACAAGTCTTACTATGTTGTTTCTCTCTATAGCAGTTATCTTACAAAAGAATCCTGAAGAAAGACTTAAGAGGGAAAAATGGAAAAAAGAATAATTCTGGGACTTGTGGGCAAAAAACAAGCATAAACATAAATAAAGTCTTATATATGGTTGGAATATTTCCTAAAAATTTTAGAGAAAGAATCTGTTGTTTGGATTAATCCTATGTGTTGAATGTTTATCAACCCATGGAATCATTCTTTCTTCTTACAGATGCATTTTCAAAAAGGTGCCCTGCTGCTCTTAGTAACAGATAGTGCAGGATAATCTAGAGGACAAATAGTTAGAATAATTTATCAGGAAGCACCATCACTTAAAGCAAGATAAAATCTATATAAAGAGTAGCATGCATTTAATATTGCTCTGCCAATTACGTCATCAATGATATTTTTTTAAGCTTTCATTTAGAATTCCAGGAATATGAGTATTTAGCACTGTAGATAATAAACTCATAATGTGAGCAAACAGGAGCAAAGAATTCAAGCACTGAAATAAAAGCACATTAGCAAATTGGCTGGATTGTACTAATTCTGTAAAGGTGTAAATCCAAAGTCTCTACAGTTTTCATAAAATCAGTTAACATTTTTCAATATTGACGGCTATGACATATAATGGATAATTACTGGCAATTTTAGAAATTGCACAATCTTTGCTAACTTGAGTTTTTTTGCATGTAAGTGCAATTTCTGTCCTGCATCATAGTCAGTTTTAAATAAAATAGACTCTGCAATAAAAAGTAAGGCAGAGATGTGTTCTGGAGTCATCAGAGCATTGTTCAAAGAAATTAAGTGTCTCTAAGGTTTCTACAGTAGAAACAAAATGGAAAATTAATTCATGAAGCTCTATCCTGGGTGTCTTGTGAGTTCACAGTAGATTTATTACATCATCTATATTACAGTTGTTAAATTCTGAGCAGGTAAAACAGCCTGTTTGAGAAGTAAGGTTCTCTCCTTGATAAAGCATATTGAACTATTACTAATGCTTTGTGCTAAGGTGTTACAGAGTTTTATGCAAAATTGTCTGAATTATCATCAGAGAGTTTATTGAGAGGGTATAACGAAACCTGCTCTGAAGATAATCTCATCTTTTAAAAGTTTGTGTAATATCCATCTCTAGTAGACGTAGTGATTTTTGTTTCTGTTATGTCAATGAACACAGCCATACAAAATGATGGTGGGATTGCTTTTCATGGTTGGAAAGATAGTTAAATTGTTCTTGCATCTATTTTTTTTTTCTGTGAAAATAAATGATGGCTTTCTCAGTTTCTGGCTAATGATTTGTGAGAATCTTCTGTTCATGAAAGTGACAGATTTATAGATCTCACAGGCAAAATTTAGCCAGGCAGTTACTATGCAAATTTCTCCAAATTTGCCTGTCATTGTGCTTTAATCTTTACTTTATCTGCTTTATCTGCCAACTTGTGTATAGGAAAAGAAATCTCACAAATCCTGCAAGGAAGAGTGGAACCACAGCTTCACACAAATCTTCCAAGTTCAGCACATTCTCTTCCCCATCTTGATCATCCATATGTTGTAAGATGAAAAAAAATCAGTCTTTTTCCTAGTTAATTTCTCAACCTCCTTCCCTCGTCAAAAGAAGTGCTATTATTATTTATAACACTGTAACACCTAGAGATCACAAGTGAGACAGGAAGTCAGGGTGTAATTTACCTCTCTAAAAGTAGATTACCAGCGCTGATTCGAGTGTTTTGCTGTTTGGAAGACGCGCGCCTGAACTCCCCTCTCTCGAGAGAAACACTTTTGCTGTCTTCTCCCATGCAGGCAGCTATATTCAGATGTCCACAAAAAGCTATGGATTTGGACTGGTTCCTTTGTACAGATTCTCCATGGAAATACATGTTATTCTGTGCATTTAAACCATAGCTAAAGCTGGTCATTCAGCTCTCCCATACCGACAGCTGCAATAAGCATTTGATCTTTATATAGCCACTAATTTTTCTAATGCCAGGACCAGTTGGGCAGCTCTTGAATAAGGCACCTCTCAACATGATAATAATCTCTTAATTATGCATGTGTCCTGCACGTGGTGTCAAGATCAGCAGCAGTACAAGAAGCAACAATAAAGAAGACAGAAACCTAATGGACTTCATGGAAATTCCAGATCGGGTAAAATAAGAGAATCAGGAAAATCTATACAGAGTTTGGTGGGAGGCAGTACTCAGGGCAAGGGGAAGTTTCCATTTAGTGGAGGACCCAGCTGGGCTCACACGAGGCACGTCAGTTTCCGCAACTAAAGATGCCCTGTCTGGTGAGCAGAGACAGACAAATACAGAGGCAGGAAAGTCTGGCTGGGAGCAACACCCATGGCATGCCCCCATCTTTGTCAAACAGCACATTATTTTCATACACCGCTCTCGAAGAGAGAAAGAGCACATGGACATAACACTTCAGGGCACCCTTTTGCTTGATTGACCTTTAGGTACCACTGGCTGATTCTGCAGGCCAAAAGGCTGGGGAAGGGCAGCCGTCACATAGAAGGATGAGGGGAAACTGAACCAGGGATATCCAGGTGAACAACAACTGCCTTGGAGCTACATGGAGTTCTTGGAGCAGGGCAAGCTAATCCATGGCCACAAAAGAGAGAAGTTTTTCAGCGCCACAGGCACCAAAGGCAGGACAGGAGTTAAAGTGTCTCGTCAGGTGTAGGACACCATTGCCGCAAGCTGCAGCCCTAATCAAGACAGCTCTGATTCAGAAGATGAGAAACCTTTCAGCAAAAGAAATTGAATGGACTGAAAAAAGTGATGCTAGCTGTAAATAGAGTTATAACAGAAAAAGAGAAAAAACAATCAAGAATTTATGACTGTCTGGTTTATCTCATTGGTCATTTGCTCTGCTTTCTTCTGAATGGTCCCTCTCCTGGAGATGGAGCAGATGGCACTACACCAGGCATTTTGATGCAGTCTGGGCCAGCATTTGTTCAGGGATACTGTTGGTAAAGGCTTTTCCTCTCTGACTTTGCCTTCCTTTGCTTCACAGCCATGCCTTGCTACTGCTGTCAAGCAGAGGTAGTAATAGCAGCCTCAGCAGGAGTTGCAGTGGCAGGAAAATTTCCTTCAGACTTGATGTTTATAGTTTCCACTGGGGCCAATGTCATGGGTGTGTTAATAATAGAAATTTCACTAACAGGGCTGAAGTTGTGCAGTGCAGCTCTAAAAAGCCTTGCTTGTCCCTGACTCCCTGCAGCAGGGCCACGTTGCCTCCAACACGAAGACATGGTAGAGCAGCACTGCCCTTAAAATGATTGCCAAAAATAGCAACCTCTTGGGAAGGGAGTGCTTGGAGATGTGAGCTTGAATACACGTCTCTGTCAGTGTGAGCACTGTATTGGGAGTGCAATATGGTGAACGCCGGTAGATGGTCTAGGCAGGGACAGGCATCTAGAAATCACAAGAAGATCTTTTAAGCTGAATCAGTTCCATGGAAGATTTTCCCATGCTGATCTAATTACTTGGCCTGGGAAATGCAGAGCAGAAATGTGGCACTGCAGCTGTCCTTCTCTGTTGTGGAGAGGGCTCCACTGGTGACAAGCAGAGTGAGAGGGAGAAGTGTTTTCTCGAGAACCTATAGACCACTGGGCCGTCAAGAAAACATGGATCAGGGGAGTTCCTAGTCTAAGAAGAAAGCTCTGGACACTCGCTATTGATATGCTAAGTTCCCACACACCATGTAGCTGCCTTTGACTGCTGAGATGCTGAGAGCTGGAAGAATTTTTGACAGATGTGAGAATGCTTGACATCTCCGTGTACCACCCGAGGAAAGATGGGGAGAAGGTCCAACAATCCGAAGCAGATGAGGTGTTCATGAGTTGCCAAAGTGCCTTCACCTGAACTTGGGTGAGGCTCATTTTCTAGCACAGAACAACTTGGTGGAAGTTGCTATGAGCAGCACAGAACAGCCCGCATTGAAACGTAACCTGCAATATGATCTGGTGTGTCATCAGTTGTCACAAGGCCAATTTAGGGACTAAAAAAGAAGGACCTCCAAGGAAAAGAACCTGGCAATGCAGAGAGATATTGGTATTTCCTGGTGTAAGACGAGATTTCATAGTCAGGTCTCAAAAAATTCAGTATTAGAGCGGAAATGTGTCAAGATTGACTCTGATCTTTTAGTAAGTCACCCGAATGATATTGTACTTCTTCTTAACATCAGAATGGAAGGGAGAGACTCCTTCCACTATGAAGTATGGGACTTTTTTTTATATGCTTAGGTATGTTGGCAACAAAAGCTTTTGCAAATTTGCTGACCCTCAATTTCTAGTCCTAGCTTTTCTCTTGTGAAAATCTGAGAGAATGTAAGTAGTTAGCTCAGCTCTTATTTCTCATATAGTCCTAGATGCCACATTTAAGACCCCTTTTGTCCACTTCCTTTAGCATTGCTTGATCTCTTCCCCACCTAAGTCCTCTCCACACGGCTATATTTATGTCAGTAAGTGGATTTAGCCCTGTAGGAGTAGATCTGTAAAAGAGATTAACTGCTGCTGAGTACCAGGTGTCCAGGACAAGTATTTCACAGAGCTGGGTGTGTGCACAGGTACCTTGAAATAGCACCATGAAGATGACTCCCAGAGGGAGCACAGTTTTCCAGATTTAACCCACTTCACAGACAGGACAGAGGAATTCTGACTCTACAGAACCTCATTTTTAGGAAAGACTCCTAGACTAAATATGGAAACCTATAGGTCAGGTCAATTATACCCTCAGAGTAAGAATTACTGTACAAACTTACATTACAGCTCCTTTTTTTTTGGTACAATGTTTGTGAACATTGCATTAACGCTTTGGAGATGTTCTGTAAAATTCTCATGGTCCTTTCCTCTCCAAAATATCAATATGGGAAGAAAATCATCCTTGATTTCAAAATAATATCAAATTTTTTCCTCTCCATAGCCAGTGAAAGGGATATTAATTTATTTATTGCAAGATGACATCAAGCTCTTCTACCTCCCAATCAGCAGTCTTTGCTTCAGAGGATTCTTGAAGAACGGAATATTTTACAATTTCATGTTCTTTTGAAATCATGTAGCCTGATAGTCATGCAGTTCCCACACAGTAAACCAGTGGCTAAACCAAAGATTGACAGTTCACTGACACAACAGTGCATTACTGTTATTTTTTAAATGTATAATGTATCTTAGTAGGCAGGCAATAAGAACACTCTTCAGTTTGTTTAGAGGACTGATTTGATTTTAAAAGTGTAGATAATTGACTTGCCAGGTAACAGGATCCATGTATTATCAACACAAATCTCCTTTCCTCCTCAATAAGGTTTTAGAAAGTAGACACGAGTCTATTCTCCTACACAAAAGTCTATTCTTCAATGCCGTGGAAATGTCCACAGATTTATACCAGTACTCTACTGTGATGCTAAATAAATAGGATCTCTAAGGTTTTATTCTGAGTCAGTATATATTCTAACAGATATTTTAACAATACTATGCACTTTGTTAAACTGGCAGCCCAGTTTTTGCATTTTCACCATGAAAATTTGTCCCTGTCAACATCAGCGCTTTCCGAACAAGGCACAATATGGCAAACCATGGTCCCAAACTCAGGCACCTTTGAAGTTCCTTTTTACTGGGGAACGACCCTGCCCCTGAGACTAAAATAACACACAGCACTATTTCTCCTACAAAATAAAATCTGAGTGACTTTGCTTTGTCCTACACATCAGCCTCGTGGACTGTACATCACAGACATTGCACACACATTCATCTATCATTCTCATTTCCCCTCTACAACAGTCAATGACATTTTTAGTCTGCACTTCAGCTGCCAAAAAAAACCCTAAAATGTATGTGAAACCTGTTTTAAATTACTTAATAAAACTTTACTGACATAAATCTTATTCTATCTAGTGCTCCATGTGAAAGTAAAGATGCTTTGCTGTTCAGGTGAGTGCACAGCTTTTCCTCTTATCTGGCTTTAACAAGTGTGATTCAGAGTGCTTGAGAGTTCTTCCACAAAGAGGAGCCTCCTTATTTGTGAATTTATATCTGTACCTTCCAGCCACTTCCTCTATACTTCTACTACACTCAGCACCCTCCTATTGCCCTTGCCTTTTCTTCTTCTTCTTCTTCACAGTATTTCCCTGTTTCTTCTGATTTTCCTTCCTCCTTGACTCATGGACTGTCAGCATGTGCCAGTTTTGTTTTGGAGCTGTCAAAGCACTGAGAGATCACCTCATATGCTCATCTTGACTGAGGCATCGCATTCCTGCTTGTTATGGGTTTAAAACTTGGTTAGATGGACAGGTGGTCAAACCAATGAGAAAAGCTGGTAACACCTCTGCGATGAGCATATTTAACGACAGTCAAGTACGGGAGTTTTGGTTCTTGCTTCCTGCTTCTCCACGGGGAGAGGGAGGGCCCCGGGCTCTGTTCCTGCAGCGGGCCCGGGCCCGGCCATCCCCCGGTGTGGGGGCCCAGGTCACTGGGAAAACAAGCCCAGGAGCCGCAGGTAGCTGAAAAACAACTCTGAGCTGCTGCGCAGCTGAGATCACCGCAGTGCGACTTCTGGGGACCTCCGAGCTCCGTCCCGGAGAGGGCCGGGCCCCCGCTCTCCGGCGGCGGAGGCACAGCCCCGGCAGAGAAAAGTAAAAAAAAAAAACCCAAAGCCGCGAGCAGTC
>VZTA01016531.1:955-11898 GCA_013398855.1 Mohoua ochrocephala | reverse complement strand
GAGATATTCAAGAACTGTCGGGACACAATCCTGTGCCATGGCTCTAGGATGGCCGTCCTTGAGCAGAGAGGTTGGATCATGTGTGCCACTGTGGTCCCTTCCAACCTTACTCATTCTGTGGTTCTGTGATAAATCTGTTCCTTGCTTTGCTGTGGCACATCTGAAACAGAACACGAATGCTGTGGAACAGGCCTGCAACATCTGATGCCTACAAGATCCATTTCCTTTCCAAAAGCAGGAGATGGTCCTGTGAGCCTCCCACACTAGCTCTCTGCAGGGTGGCCAGCAACAAGTAAAACATGGCATCAAAGGTCACAAACTCCGTGTTTGAAGGCAAGCTGCCATCCTTGTAGTTAGGTAAAAACTAAAAGTTTCTTTGAAATGCACCAGCCCAGGAAACTAGAAATGCAATGTCTAGAAGGCAACTTCACCCTTTTTTCTTTCTAGAAACATTATTAGTGTTTTTCTGTAACGCTAGTACTTCTCCTTCATTTTCAGTGTAATCGATGTGTTGACTTGTAGGTAAGATTGATAATTCTGCTTCTCAGTCAATACATTTCCTAAAAATTTCAGCCTTCTTACCAGGAAATCACTGAAGGTGCAGTTTTGCTTCCTGATTTTTCTGGTAGGCACAGAGTTTCCAGAGCCAATCTGTTTGCTCTTTTTCCCCACTTGCCATGAGTTATTGCCTACGCAGCAGTATTTGTTCAGCTGCTTGTGCAGTTATCACCTAAAATTGGTCACTGCAGAGATCCCATGTTTTACAAGCCTTCCAAAAGAGTGGGGGAAGATGCCAAAGCTGATTTCTCAGCACTGGTGACTATCACATTTATTCAAAGCCCATTCATTCGATATTATTTGATACTTGCAGTATTCTAGGCCTAATGCCAACAGGAGATCTTGCCAGTTGCTTGCTGGTTCCAGACTCTCATGAATACTTACTATAAAGTTTCCTGCTCCACTCCTGCTTAACCATTCAGCCTCCTCCTTTATCTGCCCTTCCCCTTATCTTCTCATCTGCTTTCAATATACATACTGACTCTCTTGAATTTCAGGTCCTCCAATTTACACTCTTTGGCCAGCTATGCGAGGCTGGCACGGGGAAAAAGCAATCAAAATGTTTTCCTGTAGGCAAGGCTGAACTTGCAAAGGAGACTGAAACTTCTTTTTCCTCCAGGATGTTGGTCTTTGATAGCTGACAGCCCTACTCATATCTTACGTATGGCAGACTTTTTTTTAAGAGTGGCATTTGTTGTTCTATGTAGAGCAATTTATAAGGATGCAAATCAGTGAACTATCCCACTGGTTTAAGATAGGCAGAGCTCCCCAGAGATTTGTGGGCAGGAATACATTCTCCGAAGACCAATTCATGCCACAGGAGACAGCTGGAATCTTTCAATAGGTGTAGGATCGGTTATGGCAGAGGACAAGCCTTTGCTTCACTTGGTCTATCTTCTCTATTTATAAATACAATTTCAGATACAGTGGGGTAGCTTTGCAGTGTTTGATTACTTATTGCAAGCACAGGTATTTTAAATCTGTGGGTGAAAAGTATTAATCTCACACCAGGTAATCTTGTTTATTGTGATACAAAATTACAGAAAGTGAAAAGAAATAAGAAATTCTGTTGTTGTTTATTCTGCAATAATGAACTTCTAGAGACAAAAAATTTTCTTAGGCTCTGTTTGCTGCAAGAAGCTTAGTATAGCAGGTCTAATCGTGTTTAATGAATTTCACACACAGATATACCCAATATATTTTAAATACAAAATGAGTACCAATTGGAATAGGAAATCTATTGCTTCTTCCTTGCAATTTCAGTCACTCGTATAATTGAATCTCAAGATCTGTATTCGTAATAGTATTGTGGGTTTTGTCTCAGTCCCCCTCTCAGAGTACTGGTATTGTAGATGTTTTGAAACCAAAAAATCTTAATAGATTTTCTTGGCATCAGTAGATATCACTGAATTTTGTGGAAAAAAAAATTAATTTTTACCTTATTTAAGTGAGCGCTCAATGAGTTTCATGTTGTGAGCAGAATACACATTTGTTTGTGTTCTAGAATCATCACATTTTGCAAGATTGAAAAGTGCTTAACAAATAATTTTAATTATTTTTTAAAAAACAAGTTGATTTTGCATTTTTGCTTGCTGCCTTAGACTATTGTGCTCATTTCTATGAGGCAGATATTCTCACAGCTCTTCCCTAATAAGGTAAAGTTGTAGAAAACATGCATTTGAGATTTTGTAATTAAGTACTCAATTTGAGCACACTTACAAGTGCCAGAGGTAATGATTCTTTGAAGTTTATCGTTCATAGTAATCTTTTCATACTACAAAAAAGGCAAGTAATACTGTGACCAAACAAAATTAGAACCATAAATCAGATTAGCCCCTTGCTTAGTTTTTCACCAAACAACCAGTTCAATAAATCACTCTGCATGGTCTATACATTATGCTTACTGCTTTTCCTGTATCTACATCAGCACAACAGTGTGCCACAGTTACTTGATATATGCAAAGTGAGTTAATGGGTATTTTTAAAAGAAAAAAAAGGTAAGAGAGAGACTACATTTACTATTTTAAAAGCAGTACTGTTCTCAGATGATATTGGGTTGGGGAATATGAACTGGCTGTAGCAAGGCAGCAGGAGCACGCAGTAAATCTCTGTACTGTCATGCTCCTACAGATATGGTCAGTGACTGTCTGCTACCCTAAGGGACAGGGCTGGCTTCACCTGTCTGTGAAGGTTAAACTGTGTGATTCCTTTAGGCACACCTGGAATGAAACATCTACACATTCCTTGGGAGCTTTTTACATGTGGTATGTTCCTATTAATCTCTGGTTCCACTGGTAGAGCTGGTCCATGACTGTAGTCCCCCTCTTTCATTTTGCAGTCTTGCACAGATGATTAGCATGCTTGCATTTCCTCTATCCTTGCAACACAGCCCTGCATAAAATCCTGCATGTTTCAGCTCATACATTTTCCCAAAATGCAATATATTTATGCGTGCGTTTTCCTGGTATGGTATAGAGAGAGCAGGAGTGTGTATCAGCCTGACCTGCAATGCTCGATGAAAGAGAGAGGTTAGGTAGTATTGGAAATGTTGTTGCAGTCAAAATCAAAGAAGATCCATCTTCTATTCTCCATGATTCTAACGGTGAGCAAACTGCGAAGACCTCAGATTTGGAGGATTATTATTTGGCAATAAGGAGAGATGATAAATGACTGTCTTTCAACCATCCCAAGGTAATAATAATGGATAAACAAATGAATAAAGAAATAAGAATTGGTCCTTGATACATTGTTGATTAGATCCCTTGTCTCCTGACTCTATTTCTATGCTTTTTGTTTTATCTAGTTGCCATCTCTAAATAGTTAGAAACAACAGTAGACATGACCCAGGTACAGACTGAAATGATGAATACCTTGGTGTTGTAAATTAACATTCCTGCCTTTTGAAGCTGAGACATTAAAACTGTTTAGCATGGAATATTTTTTTTGTTTATAAGCACTAATTTTTATGTGGGTATTTTCTGAAATCAAAAATATTCTTGTGAGCAGTGATTGTGACATGATTTTTGTTGGAAAGGTACCAAGGTGGAGCTTGAGACTATACGGTAACTTGGCACTTGTAGGCTAGCAAATATTAATGATATGAGCTATAGCTCACTACCACCTGTCGATCACTACTCATGACAGTGGTAAATTGTTTATCTAGATCACAGGAGATCCTTAATCTGCATTTATCAAAGCAGGGACTTACATGGTGATTTTGCATGTCTTGGCCTAAGGTCTTTGGATTAACAGAGGACATTTTGTCTCATGTGCTTTCACAAATGTTTGTGAACAGATCTAGTTTTCATACTGTATGCATTTTTCAAACATTTAATTCTAGAAATACTTCAAAAAATTCAGCTTGTCTTTTCCTGTTAATCTGGAAAGTGTCTCAAGAAAGAGATGTTATAGACACTGGGAAAAAATGGAGCATATTCTCCTCTCTAATATGCATTTTGACTTGTAGAAGATATTTATAACCAGAGATTAGCGTATCAAACAGCCTGAACACCTCCTCTTTTATAAAATGCTTTCTGTTAACTACACTACTTTCATAATTAAGCCTTTTTATGAACGACTCAGTTGTCTTCCCTTTGTTTTACAAATATGACAGCCGGGAAGTCTCTTGGTTTGATCCTGGCTGGAAATGGAAGCCAAGACTGTGAAAGAGCTGACCTGTGTTTCATAGTGAGTCTTCTTGTGTAACACTGGGTATGCTAAATCTTGCTATTACAGATAACTATTTTTTTAACCTTGGACTTCAGAAAGCTCAGAGTGAAGCCTGAAGAGATTCTTCTTCTGACTCACAGAAGCTTCCCAGAAACTAATTTCTTAAAGACTACATGATCCCGGTCAACAGCTGCCCTGGGATATTCTTTGCTAGAGTGGAAGAGCTGAACCTATCAACCATCATCACTTGTATTACATTATTTTAACCTTTCTAATATAACGTATAATATAAATGTTTATTTATAAGACTCCTTGTCAGTGCTTACTTGGGGAACATGGATTTGTTGACATATACTGATTAATGCAAACTAATTTTTACAGTCCTTTTGTTCCTTCATGACCAGAAGGTAACTCAGTCATTTGAGATTTGAAATTAATCATTTCTAATGAGACTTTGATCACTGTGACCTCTTCAGGAGAAAAAATTTGCCGCCTTCAGACTTTAGGTCTGTGTCCCCAACTCACTTCCATGACTGAGATGTTTGGCACAGTGCTGCTCCATACAAAACCAATCGAGTTCATTTGCNTTTAAAAATCAGATGTTTATAGGCAGGTTTTTTTTTTTAATATAGTGTGGTATTTAACACTGCGAGCCCCAAAATACGTGAGCGATGAGAATGAACAAATCACAAAGACACAGTGTAGCAAATTCTTAGTGACATTGTGTGTTCCTGCTAGTGTAATATACTAGGTGGGTTGGGCATAAAACTGAATGAATATGGAAAGGATTCTTTATCCTTATTTTCATTTTTTCATCTATTTGTATAAGGCAAAAGACTACCAATTATGTATTCCTGAGGAAAAAAAAAAAGTATATATGAATATTGTTAGTGAAATAATTTTAAAAACAAGAGATCTTGTTGTCTAATATTGCCTAGATTCTTAGGTACTTGACTTTTTATCTCTCAGTCAGTCAACATGAGCCAAAAGTGGCCTAAAGGCTTAGATGTTCCAGTGGTTACTCCAGCACAATCTAATCTGTGACCTCTATCCCTTTGGTTTTTATAATGTCCTTATAAAAACATAATACATTTAAGTATGCTTAAAGTGCTACTGGCTATAATTAAAGTTCTGTCAGCCTCTCCATTATAAATCCCTCTTTTCAAGGTTTAATATCTCAGCGGTTTCAATTCCCACTGGGCTAAACTTGATACAGAAGCTGTCAGCATGAATGCAAATCCCTCCTACCTTCAAAAATATTTTCAATTCATAAAGTTGCTGGTTTTTATTGTTAGAGTCCTACAGACTGCAAGTGTTTCTGATTAGATCCCCTCCCAAAATCTCTCACACTGCCCTGTCTCATCTTACACAAATCAAAATAGAAATGTGTCCTAACTTTGAAATGCACAAACAGACTGATGGAGTTTCCTTTTTCCTTGTTTTAGGCTATAGGTTGAGTGCAGCTTCTACCCATGTCGAAAACTGCTGACTTCGGGTTAGATCCCCAGACTCCTCCAGACTGCATCTGCTAGGATGTGGAGAGCAAAGTTAATCACCTTGGCCATAGAGCAGTATATCACACATCTACCTTTCCCATCTTTATTTCTAAATAGAGACTGCATTTGCTAAACCTTTGATTAAAGGGAAATAGGTGGCTTTTGGAGAAATTAGCAGATGCCCTCTTTAATGAATTCCTCAGTCTGGAGATAAGTCTAGAGCTGCTCAGCACCACTCTGCCGTACCGTCTTCGACATTATATTGCCAGTTGTATTTCTAGATAAGAATGACAATACTTTATCTTCAGTATCTTTGAAACTGAAGTGCCTCATGCAGAGTACCTTGGAACTGGCCTAAACCAGAAATAAAACAATTGTCAACAGTTTGATGATGTTTTAATTTTATTGATGCCCGCTTGTCAAGTCGTTGTGGGATATTATAGAAAAAAAGCATTGGTGTTTCCTGATTTCTTGGAGATGAAGCATGTTCATTCTCTTTTAGGTTTGAACTCCTTCACAGACTCTCAAACAATTGATGCTGTAATCAAAAAATATTGCATCATAATTTCTTGTTCTTTTCCATTCGGGTCCATGAATATTACATTCCTGGACAGCAAATGTACTTCGGCTTCTCTCCTCCTTCACTCTAGGCTTGTGACTAAGAGTGTATTTCTGGAAGTGGAGGTGATTTATGGGACTAAAGACCTCAGAAATAGAAGGACTTTGGTCATCCCATTCTGAGTGACTGCTCAAACTTTGGGCTGTTAAAAGAAAAGACCATTTAGCTGTCAGTGTGGAGGAGATCAGGGTTTGAAGCTCAGTTTCACAACCAAGTATCTCTCACTGAATCTNACTGAATCTGCAGCATAGTTATCACATACACTGATTTTGAAACATAATATTTTTCTCTGGTGTCTAATTGGCTTCCCTTGGCATGCCAGTCATCATGGGTTCTGCTCTGAACCTCACTCTAGGCAGTGTGTCCAGAGACACA
Organism: Mohoua ochrocephala; assembly: GCA_013398855.1. Taxonomy (NCBI): domain Eukaryota; kingdom Metazoa; phylum Chordata; class Aves; order Passeriformes; family Acanthizidae; genus Mohoua; species Mohoua ochrocephala. The sequence continues at coordinate 5,181 of VZTA01016531.1, read as the reverse complement.
GCAGTAAACAAGGATTCATGGCTATCTGGGTAAACTTAAATTTTGGCATTGTAAAAGAAAGAAAAACACCCTTTTTGTGTGTATATATATACGTACTTGTGAATGCATCTTGATATACACTTACATACTTATACACGTGTACTTTGGAGTATGTTTTGCCTTAGAGTTTGTTTATGCTGTGGCTGATTTGAAAAGGGAAAACTCAGTCAAACTAACTGAAATGTTACCATGTTTCTTTTTTATGGCTGCCTTAGATCTAATAAGGATCCGCAACTTTGACTAAAACCATAGACTAAAATGAAAAGACTCCTTGTTTGCAAAAGAACCCCTAAATTTTCTTGCACTGCAAGAAAATTTTTTCTTGACTTGCGAGTCAGGGTATTTGATGCCTTTTTCACCCATTATAATTCACTGGCCAAAGTCAGGTATGTAGTGTGTTGTAGTAAAAATTATGTCTTTGAAAAAGAATAGGATATTCTGTTAGAAGCCAAAGATAGCTGACATTCCCGAATTAGACCTTGAACTAGGCTCATATGTGGAGACCAAATTAGTTGGGGAGTAGCACTGCTAAGAGAAAAAGATGCAAGAGATGAAGAGGCATGCACCATAAAATAGTAAGGAGTGAAAATGAGTCAGAGAGACGGTCAGGCCAGTTAGAACTAATGCTTGTTAAATCTCAAATAAAATATGCAATCAAGAAAAGTTCAGCGTCCTACTTTTGTGAGAGAAAAGTTGAATGCAAAGTGTTGCTTTTGGTCTAGTACAGCCCAGTGCCAGAATACATCGGCACATCGTCTGCTCAGAAGCCTACAGCTGTTGTGCTTTTCACTTTGGTTCACTTGAGTTCCTTTGTCATTCAGGTGCATTGCCTTATTGAACTAAATCCCCATGTATTTGGAAGTCACTGAAAAGAGGCTACATTTGTAGGCATTCTAACTGTGCTTGTTATTGTTTGTGACTTGAAGTGGGTTCATAAGATGGTGTAATAAAATATTAATGAAAATGCATTGGAAATGTGTTAAAGCAACCATTTCTGAAATATCTAAAAAGAGAGCTTTTTTTGAGGGAAAGGAAGCAATTTAGTTTCAGTTTTTAAATATATTTATATACATATAAATATAAACATAAACACATACAAACAAATGCACAGCCTTTTAAACAATGACACTTTTTAATGTATCCTTAGAAATCCAGTTGCAATCATAGATATTTGTTAAAAACTATATCATTTCATTTGATGGATAGATTAATTTTCTGATGTGCAAATAATTAAATAATCATCATAATAGTAGGAGGAATGTACTACACCAAACGCATTGGATTTTTGTAAATCTCTTTCATATTGGCAAGATCTAACAAAGATGCATGCTCCTATTATAGGATTTACACAGTGCTAAATATTTTTAGATTGATTTCAGCAGAAGTACTCAGAGACAACTCTTGCAAGCGTCTCAAGAGGATCTAGTTTAGCAGTAATTTTATACAAGTGAAAAAATACAAGAAATGTAATAGAATTCGAACATTTAATTTATTTGCCTTTTAACCTTCGTGAAATGGTAGACCTTGCATTTTCAATGTAATAAATGATTTGAAGAAATGTAAATCTAATATTTTTTTTCTTATAACAATTGATTCTGCTTTAGCAATTTTGAATCCCTCTCATACAAATGGTGGAAAGAGGAGTAACATGAAGGAAATGATCAAATGGTTGCGCACAGATTATTGTTGCAACTAGTTTTCCTGTTGCTTGCAAATATAAGTGTGTTAAACTGGAATAATGCACATCAAAGTGACCCAGAGCTCAGCTCTATCCAGCCTTTTTACTTCGGCAAAGATCTAAACATTTGTCTCCTATGAGATAAAATACACAGTAAGGCAAGGACATGCCAGCTCATACAAAACCTAGCAGGAGAAGCTCTCTTTTATTTTATGAGGCTTTTGTATTTGAAGGAAAGTAGCTGGTAGCCAGTAAATGTTATATTTCTCCCATGCTGTCTTTTCTCATATCTGTATTTTCACAGTGCAATCTTCATTTACTGGAAAATGCAACAGAAATTGTTTTGCAGGGAGCATGCAATGAGGCTAAGAATTTAATTTTTGAGCTTGGATCCAAACTCAGATGTGTTCCCCAATTCACCTCTTATCCACATTAATAAATGTCTTCGCCAAGGCTATGTAATGCCCATCTGGGCTCTTGGCCCTCCTGTGGGCAGAGAAAAGCTGGAGTAAAGTCATGACTGTTAACTTTATTCTTTCTGTAGCATAACCAGATCAATGTGAAGTCAAGGGCTCTGTTTTTTTTAAGAAATAGGAAAAGGAATAAAGTTTTTAGTTCTCCTGTTTCAGCTCTCTTTGGGCTGCTGGGGACAGATGAATCAGCTCACGATAGCTCAGAAGATAAAGTTACCAACTGAGATAAAGTCTGTTTGCTCAAGGCTGTTCACTGAGCAGTGCTTTTTCTGTGGGCACACATGGTCACTCTACAAGGACGTCTGTGTACCTCATCCCCTTTAGTCCCTTGGTATCTGCAGTTTATATGTGCCTGAAGAGGCTCCAATAGTATAACATTTCTATAAGTAAACCAGTCACATTAGGGCATGAGCTTACATGCTCGGTATGGAAATTTATGGTGATTGGGATTTATCTAGTGAAGACAGTTTGTAGGGCTGTGCTTCTAATATTTCATTTCTGCTGATCCTGTGCAGTGTGGAAAACTTGAATTCCCAAATAAGCTGAAAGCGGTGCTCTTAAATCATGCAGCTGTTCACTGTTTCCGTGCAATCATTTACACTGTGCTTATCTCCATGATGGCAACAGTGTCTTATCAGTATGTCTGTCCAGAAGGTCATTGGGATCATAATTCTGGATCAGATGTTTAGTAGTTACCAAGGTTTTTGAGATTTTCTGGAGAAGACAAGGTAAGAGGGAATAAACTGAGAAGATGTTTTTCTTTATAGATCCTCTGAAGGCAATTAGGTTTTTCAAATGACATTTATGATAACACTGAACAAAAAAGGACATGATGAATTTTAGCACTGTTACTAGCAACAATAAACAATTTTTGTTGTTCCAACTCCATGACAGAAAAGAATCAGCCAACTTGTTTTGTTTGCCCTCGGGTCATGGTAAAGTGTTGTAAGGCTCACAATATAAAACCAGCAATGAATAAGCAACGGAGTAGTTTATTTTGTGTTTCTAGAAATTAAAAGTGGTTTATTTTCACCAGCCTAATTTTTACCCTCCATTTGTTCACTTAAATTACTCTCTGACAGAGAGTGCTTCATAGCTTCATAGATGTGGCTGCATTTTTCTGAGAGACTGTAGAAAACTGCATCTGCAATTTTTATAGTAAACTGCCGTGAAGCATAAGGTTTGGCTTACTAATGAAACTGCTCACAGTTTGCTAAGACATAAAGAGGCAAAAAGCACAAGGAAAAACAAAGTTGTCTGGAGACAGACTCTGTGCCTGGATTAAAAAAAGGAGTAATAAAAGAGTAAGAGCATGTTTTAAAGAGAAAACAAAGGAAAAAGCATAAAAATGCAAAGGAAAAAATAAGGTATAAGTAACTTTATCAGACAAAAGAGAAGGGCTCAATTCATTTTTTAAAACAAATAAACACTTTACAGAGTGGAATCAGCTTTCATCACACAAAAATTTTCTCTAAACAAAAGATATCTTTCCTTAAACCAAAAGATAGACTGCTCCATGTGAGGGTTGCTTCTCATGATACTGTTGGATTCCAGAGTGCAACAGGAACAAGGATCTTATGTAAAACTACACAGATACAATTAAATAAGACCCTATTTACAAATTTGCTTTTCAGCTAGGAAAATCACACTGGCATTCTTTGGTCACCATGATTGTACGATTTTACATTGCATTTTCCAACAAAATAATTAAAAGATACAGTAGTATAAGGTATCAGATATCTTGGGGGTTTTTGTAAAATATTTTTCAGCTCCGTTCAAGTCTATATTAAATGCTTAAGATCAACTGTACATGGTCTGAAAATTAGGAAAAATATTTTGTTGGCATAAGATTCCATATTCTCTGAAAATCACAGCATTAATGAGAGATAAGGTGCCTTGAATACTAATTCCTCCTCATGTCCTTCTGCCTAGCCTTGGTGTACTACCTGAACTCTCCAATTCCATTCTCTCTAGACCAACAGATCTTCCTCAGAGGAAGCAGCAGTAGATAGAAGGATTTGGGCATTCTTCTTTTT
>VZTA01016508.1:1507-17392 GCA_013398855.1 Mohoua ochrocephala | reverse complement strand
CTTTAGGTACTGGAAAGCTGCCATAAGGTCTCCTCGGAGCCTCCTCTTCTCCAGGCTGAACAACCCCAACTCTTAGCCTGTCATCATTAGGAGAGGTGCTTCATCCCTCCAATCATCTTGGTGACTTCCTCTGGACTCACTCCTACAGGTCCATGTCTTTCCTGTTCTGAGACCCCAGAGCTGGATGCAGCACTCCAGGTGGGGTCTCACCAGAGCAGAGTAGAGGGGTACAATACCTTCCTTCACCCTGCTGGCCACGCTGCTTTGGCTGCAGCCCAGGACACGATTGGCTTTCTGGGCTGCAAGTGCACATTGCCAGGTCGTGTCATTACCTAAGTGTCTCTTACAATAAGAAGTGGATCAGTCCCTCTGCAGATGTAACAGATTATCTATGAATTATTCAGTATCAAAATACATCTGACAATTGTCTTCTGTTATGATATATACATAATTCATAAGACATCTGTTCTATGTTTTCACATTTAAGAGGTACAAAGTGTAAAACAGCAAATGGTGTGAAATGGATACATAGGAATGTTTTACTTCATATCACTTTTTCTCTCAGGCTGTTCAATAAGGGCAAAGGAAAAAGCCATGTACCAATTTATTCTATATATTTATTTCTTCATTGTTTTGCAATGAAAAATAATTTCTAGTAATTCTCTTTTTGATCATAGTCTCAACAGAATTAATCAAGAATGGATACCATGGGTCCATTTAGCAGAAAACAAAATGCAAAATATCTGTCAGTCGTGCTAGATATAAATCCCTTATGCATATAAAGTAAGTGATTTTTCTTACATGTGGGTTTGCAAGCATATATGCAGGCATATATGTGTTTGTGTATGTGTATATACTTGTACAGGTACTTTGATATCACAATGAAAATAAGGAGCAATTCCACTGAAGACTCTTTTTTCTTTTGTAAACTAGTGCTTAGAAGTACCCTACCTACAAGTCTTCAGAATCAAACAAAATCGCTTGGCATTCAGAACTTTCTAGTTCAGGGTGTTTCATTAAATTGCGCAATAAACAAAAAGAGTATTAAATGGGGTCTGATCTCATAACTATTCAATGAGAAATAGTATTCACATGCCGGGATAGCTCATTTTTCAAATACTGTCTCTGCCTTGAATAGGATACTGAATTGAAATCGCATTACAGTGGACAGTAAGTGATGAATCCTGGAGATGAACATTTTACTGCCATCCTAGAATCAGACGCTATTTTTGAAGTCCTCAGGTCACATTATTTGTCATTTCTTGCTGCAGACCAGTGGGCAGCCTGTGTGGCCAACTTACAGTCCTGTCCTCAAAAGAACTGTCAGACCCAAGCAATTTGAGACTGGCATTTCCTATCAAATTGAACACCGAGAGATTCAGAGAAGCTTCTGAAAATAGGTGTAGAATTTTCTCCCATTACAATTTAGAGTTCTGAGACATTGCTTCTCCATCAATTCAGCCTTTTCTTGTCGAGGCATCTTCACTGACCCCTCTGCACTAAAATGTAAACCACTCTGTACAATCATACATGCTGTGCTTCCCAAATACAGACCTATGGTGCTGTTTGATCAGACAAATGCTATTTTCACAGAACTAGTGAATCTTGACAGAGTAGCTATGAACAACAAAAGTGTTTATCAGTAAAATATGTGACTGCTATGGTTGTTAATATGTGACTAAAAGCTTTTGTGCAACTAAGTAAAGATTCCAGCAGCAACTTGATCACTTTTATTCACAGAAATATTTTCAGAGCTTGGACTTCTATGTGTTTCAGTGACAGAGTCCCAAGGCTAGATTAGATGAATCTGACATTGCTGTGTTCAGGAAGTTTGCTTCCCAGATACAATGTCTTTTTAAAATATTTTGTCCACTAATAATGCCATATTGTACAAAGTCAAATAATTATTCTTCTTCCCTTGAATAAAAACCGTTGCCTAGCTCATTTGCTTTACCACTTTGCACTTTAAAGCTAAGGTTCAAATTTTCCTTGGGCTTTGGGATGGAAAAAATTAGAGATGGTAAAAGAAGATCTTGTTTTTCAAGAACCTGAACTAATGTTCCATAACTGCAGAGGACCATGCAGATAAGAAAAGTGAGTCCATGATCTTAACATGGAAAAGGAAATCTGAAGTACTTCAGCCAATGGAAAGGAAGCCTTTCATGTTCTTAGTCAAATCTTATGGTAAAATAGACCTGCTGTCAAGTGCAGCAATTTCTGTTAGAAGATGCTAATAAATCTCCAGTACGTGTGCTTGGCAACGCAGACTCTTGGCTGACTCCAGCTGCCGCCCCTTGGCTGGCCTTGTTCCCTGCCAGGGGCAGGGAATTGTGCCCCAGCTTGTGAAACTCCTCCTGTGCTGAATGTGCCACCTGGCAGCAGCCAGCCGATCCCCATGGCACCTGACAGAAAGTCTCATGGAGTTAGGATCAAGGACAGCAGAGACCTACGTGCTAGTCCCCTGTGCAAGGCAGATCATGTCTCTGAGCAAGAAAGGTCAGAGACCCGACTCGGAGGTTCCTGTGTTGCAAACTGCCATCCACTGCCATGCTTTCTTCAAAACAAATACTCCAATCTGTTTCACAGATGTGTAGAGAACACTTAGAACTATTCAAGCAGTAATAACATAAGTGATTTCTTGAGTAGTTAAATTTGGCATAGTAAAAACAGAAGTTTTGGCTTGATATCTCCCATATTTGGAAGGCCTTAAACTTCCAAACAGAGCTAAAGTATCTTTAGAAACAGATTCACGAAACTAAGTCTAAATAGTTCTTTTTTTATCTGGGAAGTATGTGGCACTCAAAGCCGGCCCACTTCTGGTTCTGTTAGGCATTATTTTGATTATGAATGCCAGCAGGAATGAGGAACACTAATGCAGATAAAAGAGGTTTCCAAGAACAGGGAAGTTATCTTAGGACCTACCACAAGGGGATCCATGTAATCAAAGAGTAAGGTTTAGTAGACTAAGATCATAAGTGGCATAAGAATGAAAAAACCTAAGTGAAACTGAACGTGGTCAAAGCTTTCTAAAAGGAGTTTGAAACAGTTAAAGGAGGAAAATTCTAATAGTGTTGGGACACTTGCATGAGAAATGAGATCCTTCCATAGAAACAAGACCCATATGACCTTTCTTGTGAAGTCATTAAGTTTCAATGAGAGGTTTCTTACCCTACACTGGATTATTCATACAGTAGCAACAATCAGAATTATTGAACTTCAATATGAAAAATCTGTTATTTTTGAAGTAGTAAAGAAAATTCTTTCCCCAATTAAATTCATTGCAGTACTGCAACCCTGGTAAGGTCATCACCTCTAAAAAAAAACCAAAATCTTTAATGAGAATCCTGAACATACATTTACTCTACAAAAATTTAATATTTTACAACTGCATCTACAGTGTATTCTTTAAAATTTAGCAATCTTAGCACTATAATGTAAATTTTTATCTTTTAAGATTTTGCAAAATTTTTTAAGATTAATTTATGGATAGAACCTGTTTCTGAATAACCAAGAAAGCAATGAGTAAGAGCTTAACATTTTATTAATTTTAAAAGCTTCGCATTTTTCCCAAAAGTCTTTCCAACACCAGTGAGTTTTCTGCACAAATGAGGATGTTTAAGATGCAGAATTCAGTTAAATTCAGTTACACCAGGAGTTAGAAGGATATGAGAGAAAACAGTCTGACAAATAAGAGAAAAAAGCAGAAGAAAACCAAATTAATTACTGTGTGTCTAGGAGGCTCAAACAGAATTATAAAAGCTAGAAAATTCAAATAAAGCAATTGACAGGTGGTAGCTTTTTTTAACTACTCACTGCACCACTATATTGGCATCACCTATTGTTATATGATCAATGGTATATTATCACTCATCAATTGGGTGTACTTGGAACATTTAGCAACAGACAGGCTGTTAATTTAAAAATCCCCCAGAATGCCGGGGGGTTTCTTATCATAGCGTAGCAATGACTTATCCAGCGTTGCCTTCATGCTACGCTGAAGGTTCTTTCATTTATGCTTATAAATAAAGTGCTTTTCTTTGATCGTTGAAAACTGTTGAGTACTTTTAGATTCGTGACGAGTTCTGAATGCCTAACAGTTTCTGCACCTTTTCTGATTTTGTTCCCGCCACTTCTACTACACACGTGCTACATTAATTGCACACCCTCCTCAAAGGATCAGAGGATGCATTTTGAAATTCGCTTGCCTTTTAATAGTAATCATTTGAAATATAGAAGTCATATTTAAAATTAAATGCAATAACACAAATGTTGATGAAAATTCGAGTCTATTGCACCCAACTGGCATTACATTCAGATACATTTGGCTCCAGTTGTGAAGACAGAGAAGATGAGACAGAAGAGCGAAACAATCTCTAAAGTCATTATCACTTGCTCTTGTCCTCTGACCTGGCTTAGAGCCACTCCAGCTCGGTGAGCAAGCCTTTACTCTGTCTCCCCATGTCTCCTTTTCCCTTATATCAAACGAAAGGAGATAAGGAGAATGGAACTAGCAACCTGAGCTTTAGTGGTGATAGGAAGAAGCTTAAGCTGAAAATTTAATACGTTTCTTAGAGCATAAAATAATGCCATAGAAAAGGAATGAGCTCATGCCCTGAAAAAAGTAGCCCCTTTTTTTGCACAGCCAGTGGACAAAACACACAACGATATCTCTATCACAGAGATAATTAGCTCACTATGTACAAATAAAAATGTGTCATTTCCAGAAGCCCATAAAAATTCTTGATGCTTACAAACAAAATCCTGTTTTGGATTGCTACTTTACAGAATAGCAAAAGGAGACAGTATCCCATTTCCCATGTCGAGAGGTCTCTTCAGTTTGTAAGGGATGCCATGTGTTTCTTCCCCTTTCAGAATGCCTTACGGGTGGAGGTTATGGGGGATGCAAGAATGGATGTTATTTATGCCGTTGCTTCTTTTAAGTGCTAGGAAAAGCAAACATTGCCTCCTTCCAGAACAAAATAAAAACTGAAATAGTTACTCATTATTTAACTTTTCAGCAAGCATTTTATGAGATAAATGTCAGACCATGAATTTCAGGTCTAATTCCACCTCCTTTCTCCTCTCCATTATAGTAAAAGCGAGTGTAATAGGGATGGGAGTAGGGGAAGCAATGTCAAAATACCAAAGTATTTCATTTAGATCAACTAAGAGCTATTATGGTTACTGAATCTTGTAGATCAGTGAAGAACTCTGGGTGTGTAGCTACTTTTAATTTGCACTGTCTGGTTTTCAGCCACAGAACTGAAATGCTGTGCTGCAATAAAATGTACTCTCCCCACATCTGTAACCTGGAGATGAAGACACCCATTAGTAATTATTGTCTACTTTCAGTAGAATTATATTTTTCTGGCTTTTCACAATAAGCCTGGTGCCCTTCACCACTTTAACAGCACTGATTTGAATAACCCTGCTTAAATGCTTTCTACATAAAATGTAACACTTTCATAGAACTTGAGAATAAGGACTGACATAAGGACACAATAAAATGAAAGTCTAACAAAAACCTGACCTTGATAAGCACTCACTATGCTAGTTTCACCTGTGAGATGAGCAGACTACCATCAGGTGCAGTATATAGCTCTTCATTCCAGACCTTGGTCTATACTACCCCATAGAGAAATTAATGCACATGTTTCAACAGTCCATCAATCTCACTCTAATGGGAGTTTTGTCTTGAATTGGGTGAGGCAAGCCCAGCACTAGCTGCAAACATCAATGAGTAAGGGAAAAAATGCCAAATAAACAGAACTTCAAATGCAAAATATGATGAGTTTTTAATAAGCTCACATGGATTCCAAATTGCAGTTTATTTTGACAAAGCTGAAAATAATTACCTGCTTAATTGTCTTCACACGAAACAGCCTTTGTGAGGTGTTCTGATACTGTTGTGAACAGTCTTGTATGAGCATTTAGAAAGACATATTTAAATATTTATTTATTGGATTGCTACACTATCATCTGTTAATGTAATGTCATAAAGTGGCAAACAGAACATAGGAAACACATTTATTAGTATAATAGCACAGCAGAAACTAATAACTCTTCCACCATCCTCAAGTAACTAATGTTCAACTCATTTGCAAGAAGCAAAGCTAAATTTCTTCCTTTGTAATGCTCTCACACCTAACTTGAAAGGGGGAAAAATGCTAATCAGTGATCATCTGATCCACAAATCAGGCTCTGCCAAAAGACATTTTTTCACTAGTGACTAAAATAGACTATGAAAGAACCTTCTATTTTAATCCCTGTTCTGCCCCTGTATTATACTGTCACCTCTTTTGGCCTTTGTATACTCCATGAAAACAGACTGAATTACTAAAAAGCAGCTCTAAAACATCCCATATGTATCTTTGAATACAAAACCAAAAGAGTACCCAAAATGCTTTGAGACGAACACTGTCTCGAAACATAGCACAGAGACCACGTTGAGGTATGAAATGGAGTGATAGGGATAGAAAGAGTTCTTAAAAAGAAGTCTGAATACAAACTCTTTTTTTTTCTAGTAGAATTACAGTTTTTCATGCCAGAAGCAAGGCATAAATAAAATATTAAGTCATTTGTAATTTGTATAACAAAATAGTGCAGGCCATTCCAATTAGAGATAAGTTTACACAGCAGTCAAAAGCACAGGCTTGTCCAGTAATTGTTTACGAGTTTTTATGGTTGTTTTCATCTGGGGACAATCTTACAAATCATGAAAAGTGGAATTGTTTAATTCATCATAAAACTAAAAGGCCTTTCAAAATTTGTATTACTCTCAAGTTATGGACATTAGCAAAAAAAAATTTTTAAGCTTGCCTTATTATTTTTTTCTCCAGTTATTAGTCTAGAAACAAAGAGCCACAATTCACTTTTTTTACCATCCAGTATGGATACGCTGCAAGAAAAATTCAAGCTGCAATAAGCATATAAATTATGGAAAGGCTCAGAGTCCAAATGTGCACACATAGGAGACTGACTCTGTGCCATATATTCAGAAAAAGCCCCGCTTGTGTTAGCTTCAGATTTTTCTGAGAAGGAATGGAAGGAACATACTTGTACACATCATAAATTCAGCCCCACAGTAGTATTTCATTAAATTGTCTTTCCTCGCTTTTCTCATGCCCTAACCCACTGAAAAAAGAATATAGTAACAGAAAAAAAGTGCAAAAAAGTTACTGCAGAGTACATGGTGTGACCCATTATACACAACAGAACATTCTTAGTTTTAAAAGCAAAAAAAAACTGAGGCAAGTGTCTATAAAAATCTAGTTCAGTGGAAATGATGTACACAGTGGTTGTGGATTTGGCTGTCCTAATTAATAGTGCTTCAGTGAACAGTTTCAGAAAATATTGTTGCCTTCCTCTCTCTCTCTCATTTGTATTTACAAAAAAGATATGGTCTTGCTGCAGAATCAGGACAACAAAAGGACGAAAGGGTGGGATACAGAAGTTGTCTACAAGCAGTGTCTGAGAAATACAGCACATAAAGAATGGCAAGTCAACCCGACATGGCTCCAGTTGTGCAGGGAAGTATCCAGGTGAGATCAGGAACAACCCAGTATGTTTTCTGGATTTTAACACTACTGTAATACATCATTCCTATTATAAAATTTTCCAATGGAAGAAGAAACAGTGATAACAATGTCAATTTTGTACTGCAGGTGAGCTGCAGCAACTACCTTTCTGGAGCCTATTTTTTTTTTTTTTTCACAAGACCTCTTTAATGAAAAGGCTTTTCTTTAAACTGCTGACATTTTTAGCTAAAGCCTATTGTGATCAAATGTCAGAAAGAGCTGAAACTCAAAAGAGTCATTACAGTAAGATTGTTACCAACTGATTCACAGGCATCTCCTTGTAGCCTAGTTATTAGTCCGTTCTGTTCTACTCTTATTTATCAAGTCAGGGAAATATATTCCAATTCCAATTCAATTGTGGAGCTTACTGCATTAAACAAGTATTCCACGTAAGAAAAGTATGGATTAAATATTAGGAAAGGAATTCATTCATGGAGAGGGAGGGGAATGAAAAAGAGTTGTAGAATTTCAGTAGTCTTGCTTATGAAACACAGGAAGATGTAGCTGTATATAAAATCAGACTGTAGGAATGTTATTGTGTAAAAGAAAAACTGAAGTTGATGGATGTGATATAAAAAGCCAATGTATTTTTTAGTAACTGCTTTTGAAATATTAGAGACTTTCAAGGAAATCTGAAGTTATTTTAAGTACATCTGACTGCAGTGATGGTCTCGTCACCTCAAGAACTCACCATTTTTCTGAGTAAAATTATTACAAATATACAAAGTGGAAAGACCTTTCATTTGGAATTTACTTTAAGCAATCTCTGAAGCCTACACAGGTTGTGAAGGAAGGCACAATAAAACCTGTAGTAAACATCATCTCAGAAGACAAATTTTCTTAGTAGCTGCTTGAAAAATCCCCAGGGTTTCTACTACAACTTTGTCTGACCTTTAGCTAAAGGACCCTTCTACTGATTGATTTCTTTGGTCCCTTCCCTGGGTGGTTTCACTAGATGGCATGGGCTTTATTTTGCAGCAGTTGTGCACGATGGAATTGAGTAGAGATGAAAGCACAGATACAGAGCCATGTATCCTCATTGGAAATAATTAAAAATTAATTTATCTACAATTATTTTACTTTCTTAAATCACGTTTTACAGACCATTGAAGAGCATTTCAGTCAAATAAATTTCTTCACTTTTTTTTTTTAATCACAATATAATTTTTATACTGTACCTTTTTGAGCTCTTGGGTCTGGACATAAATTATTTCAATATATGTTTTAGTTTTAAAAAGTTAGACTTTTGATTTCTGGCCCATCACTGAATCCTCTGATGACAATGCACTCAGCTCATACTTGAAAAAAGAACAAGTGTCACTTTAGTGCTTCTGGCAGAACTACTGAGGATAATGTCTCTTCTCCACAGGGCTTGTGCATCTGCTCCCAGTGCGACTAGAGAACATTCTGTCAAAAGACTGTTGAGCTTTCTGAGGGAAGCCAACTTCATAGCTACAGGAATATGACACGTGATCAAAATGCCAAAGTCATCAAGAATCCTGACAGCACACACGGAAGGAAAAGCTATGCTGCACAATACACCATGTGTTAGGCTCGTGTGCAGGTGCTCTTTTATTTACTTAATTCAAGACATCAGTGAATGAGAAACCCAAAGTGAATTTTGAATTAGATAGGATTATCTTCTACTGATTGCAACATAAAACAGCCATGCTCTTTTATAGCTCAGGTGATCAAAGAAAAACATGAGAAACAGCAGGAGTAGTAGAGCACATGCTTGTAGAAGAGTCACATAACACACACTACGATGAGAAAAAAGGAAAAAATGGTAAAGGTATTCTTCCATGACTTAACTAAAACCTCAAATATAAGTCAGCAAAATCAGTTACAACAATTATACCACCTCTAATTCTGACTCTGAGGACATTTCAATTTCACTGGAAAATAATTGTTAAAGAAAACTTGTATCATGAAAAATAGCAATAAAGTGGTTGCAACCCCATCATTGCAGAATAGCTATTTTATAAGAAATAAGGAAATTGTGTCTAACCTAGAATGTGGAAGTGACTCAAGCATAATTATGCTTAACAAGTTTGTATCATCTTGTATGTGATGGTATCAAAATTGTGGTATATATTGTAGGAGTTCTAAATCAAAATTAATCCTATGTAAAACATTGGTTTAAACTCCCGATATTTGCCTTCTCCCAGTTTTAAATTATCTTCAGCATTTTAAAATGGTTTTTATTGGGCAGCTAGCTCAATTCCACAATTTTTGAATAAAAAGAAAGAATATTTATTATAAAAGTAACTGTTTACTGCGGTTACCTACAGTAGAATTAATCCAAGCTATGCCACACTGAATTGATTCACATCACCAAATTAAGAAGTAAATAACTCTATCTGTGATTAAAATTGAGTAGAAAATCTAACCGTCATACCTGAAGGGTGAAAAAAAAGGAAGACAACCTCTTCCATCTGTAGATTCTTAATTCCCTGATTTAATTGTAGGCTTTCTAATTTAATTATCAAATGGTACAAGAAAAACATACTTGATATCTTTGATAATTAACCCTTCATAATTTATTGCTACCAGGCAAAACCATCACCACATTTGAAAACCTCTTTTGTCATCACAGGACCGGTAACCAAACAGCACACTTGGAAAGTGTTTGCTTCTCCTATCAAAAACATCTTATCGTGGCCTATTGTCAGGGTGTTCTCTTCAGCCTCTTGGTAGATCTAGATTTTGACCTCAAAGTTGAAAGATGGTGGAATCTGACCACAAGAATGTCCACCCAGAACCTATGCAAAATAGCAAATCCTATTCAAGGATCTGGTTCTCAGCAGTGTGATAAGACTCAGTTCTACAGGTGGTAGTCAGAGGCCCAGGGTAAACCTGCAGCCCATCACTTCATTGAAGCTCTGGTGCAAAACTAATCATTTCAACCTGATTGTCTTCCTAGCCTATCTGCAGATCCGGAAATAATAAACAGCTTTCACATCCGAAAAAGAAAGAATATTTAAATTGTGTGCACATGCAGGCACCTTTGTATGTCAAACAGGTCATACAGGGTTCTCATACTTCCCAAAAAATATCACTAAGTTCACCTCTCATGTTCTACAAACACTGGAGTGAGTGTGATATCATTCACACACAGCAGGGATAAAATAAGCAGAAGAAACCTATTTGCTCCCACACAAAAGGAGGAAGACAACTCTGTATTTTGTGTCATTCTCTAACATCAAAATGTGGTAAACACCTTTACCAATTGCTTCATCGGGGAAATTTGACCCTGACAGAGCACTGTCTGTAAGGGTAAAATAACCCTTTGCCCTTTTCCCTCTATCACAGTCTCATACATATCACATCAGCTGCTCCAACAGAAGGATGTGCCACGAGGTCAAGCCTCCGCTGAGCTGAATGGGGATTTTCAGCAACTATTTGTGACCTTCCCAAACCAAAAAACAACCCGTATTCCCCTGATCCCAGCCCTTAATTAGATGAAGGCTACTTCGTCAGTGCCATCTCTGTGTCCCAACTCTTCTCTTGTTTCTCCAGATAGACAGTTAGGAAAAGATAGTATGTGCACCTCAAAGAAAGCGAATATGACCTATGCATGACTATGTATATTCCAGCTACACCCATACAAAAAACTACCAATTTCAGGCTCCAACTACAGTAATCAACACAAAGCACAGGAGCTGAAAGCATGGTGAAATTAGGCACACAGACCAGCAGACAGGTCCAGTGGACTGCAAAAATAATGTATTAATGGGTTTTATGTAAAAGGAGGCATGTATGGGTAATGCGCATATGAGGCTTATAAATTGAAAATGTTTGGTGTTAGGCCTATTGGGACCTGTATTAAAATCAGAATATATTTTTTGAAACAATGGTGAGAAAATACAGGCTGTCATACCTACTCTGTAAATAAAATTTAGTTTCCATGGATGTCAACCTAATGCTTTACAAAATAAAACAATGGAACTCTATATGCTTACTCTGCTAGAATAATTACCATTCTCATTCCTAAATAAATGTTATGAAGACATCTGTTTTGAAAAAGTATGTTTTTATTTTATTTCGATGTATTTTGACTCAGGATTTCCCCGTTCAAAGGGTTTAGGAAAAACACAGCTTTTTCAACAAATAATGCCATTTAGACTTTCCTGGAGAAAGTCTTTTTTCAATACCAGTTGCTCCTCAGCCAGTCCAGCTATTCCTGCACAAAGGTCATGCCCAGAAATGGGGGAGGGGAACCCCAGTTGCTTCCAGCAGCCCCATTCTGCTCACCCCAGCCAGATACTGCATCTCAAAAAAAGAAAAAAAGCAATTTTCAAGCTGAGAAATCATTAGACTAGACAGCAAGTTGCCTGATACCATCAGAGGCGTAGCATAACACTGAAGGAGAAGATGCATAAATGGGAAAACATGCAAATAACTGCATTTCAAAATCACGTAGAGTGAACTGAATACCTCCGCTGCCAAGACTGGAACTGGTGTAATCACTAAATGTGCAGGTGAAGAAATCTTGATAATAGATATGTGACAGAAAATGATAGTCAACATAACTGTACAATTAATTCAATAATTGTCTATTTAAAAAGCTTCCATTCCTTTGATTTCTGAGTGATCCCTGCTCTTCTTCTAGACTACTGCTAGCAGTAGTCAAGTTGGACTCCTTTTTGAAAAAGAAGTGGAGATACTTGGGAGGAATTTTGTTCTGTTTTTATTGAAAAATTCTATGGCATTTTCTTGGATTTTCTCTGGAGCTCATTCTCTGTACCACCACTCTTTCATCAAAGGCATTGTTTCATATACAGGATTCTTGAAACAAGCTAATGTACTTACAACATTTGTGTTCTGGAGTAGGGACTTCAAATTAAATTCATGTGAATATTTTAGTCCTCCTTGCAACCTTGTCTTTGTGCATATAGAAGGAATCAGTTACTTAATTTCACTGTCAGAAAAGAAGGCATTAGAACTAAACAACTTTTTTTCTCAGAAGAGAACGCCTGAGCTATTTATTTCATGTTAAGCTATTACGAAATTTATAATATGTCACCTGGCTATTTTTAATGATACAACAATGAAAATCACTGCCATTTTTTAAGGTTTAATTAATTTGTCAAATGAAAGAATATCAAACTGAATTGTGAGTACAGAAATGAGAGAAAATATATAAAATTCTCCTCCAATGAACTAGAGATAAGTGGAGGTTCTTAATGCTTCCCTCTGACCTAGAAGGCAAATGGATTTCTGCAGAGCTCTAGTCCTCATGCATCTATATCCTCCTACCTATTAAGAGACTGGGTGGTCAATTCCTGAAATTAGGATTAGAAATATGCTGAAACACAGAACTGAACTTGACAAATTGGAGATACATCCTGAAAAATAATTGGATGTTATTTATTAGAGAGAAGTAGAAGTTACTAGGGACGGCCATCTACATAAATACATAGTCTGAAATAATTGGGTGGGAAAAAACACTCTGAGAGATGTATGTAGTAGTTATCTTAATAAGCAGCAGAACATAAGCCAATGGAGTAATGCTTCTGCAATCAGCCAACTAAACCTTGGTTTGTCATATATAAACAAAAAATAAATGTAATAATCTTTTGATTTAGACAACACTAGTAAGGACAAAGTGGAAGAACTTTGTGTCCAGCTTGAGGAAATTTCAAGAAAAGTGGCAGGAAGTCCAGAGGAGAGTCACAAATATGAGAGGTTTTAAAGCATTATTTAATGCAGAACATTGAATTAAATGATAGAAGAGTTTAATCTGAAGGAGAGAAACTGAGATACAAATGTAAAACAAACAAAATTAGTATTCATCTAAATAAAAATTTCAGGAAAGGGGAAGGAATTAACCTAATATCATATTCATGTGAATATGAAAAACAGTAATTGGCTTAAATTACAAAGAACAAGATATTAACAAAAACACGTTAATAACAGCAGTAAGGTAAAGCCTGGGTCACACCTATTGGGAAAGCTGTGGTATTTCCAGTGCTGGAGGTGTTTAAGACTAGGCTGCACAGATGCCTCTCAGACTCTACCTGCATGTAATTGGCCCTGCCCTGCAGAAGATGAATGGACACTGACTGAATAACCTCTTGCATTCCCTTCCGGCAATATTATGATCTAACCACCTATAATTCTCACTGCATTTAAATCAGTGCCAAAGCATTTAATAACCTCCCTTCTTTTTTCCCCATTATGACCTCTTACAAGACAAGCTAATAATAGCTTACTCTCCAGTTTAAAAGGCGATGAAACAATTGCAACCTCCTCTCACAAGCCACTCCAGACAGAACCGATGAGCAGACTTCTGCATGCCTGTGCTCAGATTCCAATGTAAAATGTAAAAGGGTGTGTCTTTTGCTTGGCAGTGTTTTAAGTAGTGTTGAGCGTTCAGCATTTAAGTAGTAAGAAGACCCTTCACACTTCCTCCCACAGGATCAGTAGGCTAAGGGCGCTTTGATGACTGAAGGAGGTGATACAAGAAGGCACACACAACCCCCTCCCCCTCAAAACAACATAACAACACAAAACAAAACAACCCACCAGCCTCCCTTCTCTAAAAAAACCACCAAGAAACAAAAAAGATGCGTGTGACTCACTGAATAAACAGAAAGGTAGAACTACCCAGAGCTTTAACTGCAACATCCGGATTGAATTCCACCCTGGGAGTTTGGGCTCCACTAAGAAGGAAAAACTCAACACTTTTTCTGCTTGCTGTCTGAAAGCTAATTCTGATATTAAGGAACTATTCCATCAAGATTCTTGGGTGTGCTTCTGTGTGCATTTATATACGAATATAATTACAGATACCAATTTTTACTTAAGAAAATAAGGAGACGGTTAAAGCAACTAAGTTTTCCTGCAATTAGTAGCCCAAAAAACACGGAGAAGTTCTGAAGACTTTCCACCATGAAGGAGAACGCATATACACTATGATTCATCAGGGCAGTATTCCCCATTTTCCTGTTTACTTCACCATGATTTTGTGTGCTCTCCATTGGGAAAAGCCTCCCAGCTAATGGGAGAAATACTGCAGCAGACATGTTTGTGGTTTATGAGAAACATTTCCAGATTGCCTATCTTGTACATATGACTGGAAAACGAATGGCAGTTTGGTAGGAGCTGGGCTACAAAGACGAGGTCTGAAATGTGGTTCTGTAACTTTAAACCACTGAATATTACTGCAAGTAGATAATTTTCATTTACATAATACCTTTCCCCTATAGATTAGTAACTATTTCACTAAAGAAGGACACTTCATAAGTTTCAGTAGGTGAGAAAGCTGAGAAGAAAAGTAAATACACAAACAGATCAGAGAAGAAAAGTAAATAGCCAAAAGTCACCCTGTGGGCCCAAGTCTAAGCTAAAAAGAACATACGGCTCTTCTGTGTCTCTCTGCCTTAGCTGTCGAACTATAGTGAATGCAGTAGGCATCACTTAATCACACCGGCATTTTAAAACTATCTATTTAAGTGAAGATCCTTGTTGAGTAAGAAGAACCTTTAGTAAAAAAGAAAGTCCTATGAAACTCCAGTCACTACTACTATGCTATGCGTTCCAGTTAACATTCCAGTAGGATTAATAAAGGTTTGCAGAAAACCGAAGGGCTTAACTAATTATGAATTTCATTCACAATTCAGCTAGGAGTAATTAATATCCTGGGAATTCTTCCTACTCCCTTGGAATACAAGCATTAAAAAGATGGCAATATTCCTACACTGATTGTTCATACTGTTTGGCAGAAGAACAGAAACCACTTTCTTAACCTGCAAAGACAGGATGCTCGAGGTAGCTAAATGGAGAAGTTACTTGAACTTAAGCCAGACTAAATTACAAAAATGGAGGATAAAAGAAAAACTCTGTTGTGAAGAAGTTTGTTACCAACTAACTTATCCAAAAGGATTTGTCTTCATCTGAGATTCAGAAGCAGAAAGATGACTATGGACATCTTATTTTTGAAAAACAAAATGAAAAATTAGGAGCTTTCTTTCAGGAATATTATATTCAAAATTTTTTAATCTGCTTCATAGATTGACTTGCAAAGACCAGATGCTGGTTCATACCAACCCATAAGGCCATAGGGTAAATGCATAAGCTGCCAGATTTTAAAACCAGATATTGAAACTCCTGCTTTTGGCAAATTTTATGTTCATATGAAAGCAATTTAATTCATTTAAAATAAGTTCATATAAGGCACAACTTGGTATAAAGTGATTAATATTGGGCTCACATTAAGGACCTACAGATCTGAGTCTGCAGAATCTGGAACCCATTTGTATAGGAAGTCTGCCTCGAAAAGGATTTTATCATCCTTTTATATGCT
>VZTA01016488.1:0-15611 GCA_013398855.1 Mohoua ochrocephala | reverse complement strand
AAGAAAAAAAAAAAACAAACCAGCCCAGTTTAAGTTAAAAATAAAATATAGATGAGTAAAAAACAAAAATAGCCAATAAAACTCACTTATACTCCCAGTTCCCTCAGTACAGCAGTGCACCAAAATACTTTGAGTTACTAGTTTAAGTCATTCCATCTTGATTCATACTATATTTTTACACTCCTTTAATGGAAAGATTGGTTGGTATTCGCAGGCCAGCCTCACACACCAAAAAAGAAAGGAAGAAAAAAATATTCTTGGTTTACCATTGGTCTTTATTATTTGAGGATCAGGATGGTCCAGGCAGCTCCTGAAAGAAAATGGTGTTACACTTAATGAGTCTGTGGTGGATACTCTGAAATCCAGCACGAGATTGCAGTTCATTCTTCCCAGTTCAGCTAAAATATATGAAATTCCAACATGTTAACATACAAACTGCCCCCGAAATGCCGAACGTTAGCATATTAGGCAGTTATTTTTTGTTGCCAAGTCTTACTTTTAAACAGCTCAAAAAATTCTGCTGGAGGGAGGAACACAAACAGCAAAAGGAGAAACAGGTTTTGGGAGAGAGAAGCTTGAAAAACGAAGTAACTCTTTACCAAGTTCGAATATTAACCAGTATTAGATTATTTCAAGTCAGACTACATGATAAATAAATGACCAAAAATTCATGGTACTGTAGCAGGAGCTTTTTGATGTTTAATCTGATGCAGCAGCTTTCATCACAAGCCATGTGATTTTAGCTTTCAACATTTTTCATTTGGACAGGAAAACTTTCAGCTTCTGTAAACATGTATATACTTAATATATTTTCTTTTAAAGTCTGGTGTAAACACGTTTCCAGCACTCATGTACGGCTTCATGGCAGTGTAAAGACAGAAAGAATATTTGATGGGAATGGATTTGCATTCCTTTGGGGTTTGTTCTTCAAGACATTTTCATCATTTGAAGAAAACATCTGTGCTTCAGATGGGCCAACACAAATCTTACCTGGTACAAGTAACGAGTTCTTATATTCCCAAATATTTCACACACATCTCCAAGAATCTCAGTGAAGAAATTCTGCTGTGGAGCAGGATTTTGTGGTGGTTCTAGGATTGTCTTCCTCCCCAAATTAATGCCAAAGAAAGCTACCAGAAAATGTTGCCTTGCTGGGTAGCTTAACCTTTTACAGTTAAGGACTGCATTGAATCTCTTCCAAGTGCAAAATCTTTTTATATTCCATTGCAAAGTGAAAATTCAATTTAAGAGTTATCTTTAACCTTTGATGCTGAGTATTCTGGAGCCAAGGAAATACAGAGCATTTATAAAAGCAAATTTATTCCCATAAATGTTTACAGAAAAGCAAGTAATCTCATTACTCTATTGTATTGCACTGTCACAGGAGCAAGGAGAAGGACAAACTTTAGACCTACAGGTTACCTGAGACAAAATAATGCCAAACATCTTGTGACTGCTGATTATGGGTAGGTAATGGCTGTATTGTGTTTTTATGAATTATCTATATGTTTGCAATTTGGAGCTTCAGCTCCTTTTTAGTTCAACTTCCCCACGTTGTCCTTGCTGAGACTGAACAGATGACCACAATGGACTCACAGGAGTACAAATCTTTAGATTTTCCCTCACAGACATATCCAGAGGTGAACAGAGGCCTTTGAAGAACAGAACTCATGAGGAAATGTGGCCAAAGCCTGGGGGTGGAGGGGGTGGGAAAAGGTATTGAGCTTTGTAGGCAGTTAGGTAAAAAAAGCAATAAAATTGTTACTTTTGTCACATTTAGCCATGGAAATCAAGACCTGAAGCAACTTTACAGGGAAAGCTTAGACCACAACTTCAGATGCTGCTGTCCCGTGGTTGCCTGCTGATTTCATGAAGCAAAATGTCCTGGGGGTACATTAGATTTTGACTTTTGAAGGTGCAGAAAATATTCCACTCCAATTAAAGGCAATGGGACTGTAGCTGCCTTTTACAGATGAACAATCAGGTGTTTACTGCTTTAATAGCAGCCACAGCAGATTATTATATTTTAAATTTAATTTAATGAATGAGCACTTCAGCTCCTAAATTCTTTCCTGAACTGCTGCAAACAACCAAACACTTAACATTTTAGAAAAAAGCCAGACCACTCAAGTAAATACCTTTTAAAAGGAAGATCTATGGTCTTAATATTAGGGTCCCACTTAGAGAGGAAATCTTGCACAGTGTAATCAACCTGTGATTATATTAATAAACTACAACTCAAGGACACTCTTGCCTAATGTATAGTCAGGAATTTGAATAATTGGATTAAAATTGTTGCTGAAAAAAAGCCACAGTTCAAAGAACGAGTTTGTTACCTTATTGTCAAATCAGAGACAATCTGCAATATTTCAGTTTTATTTTTATACAAAAGTCTGCTCCGTAACACTGTGGATTTGGTGTCGATCTTTGCCTGGTGGGATGAAAATTCAAGCTGTAAACACTCAGCAGTGGTAATCCAAGAGTGGTCTTGGCATGGATGGCAAGAAGGCGGCAAAGGTTTGCAGGCTCTTCCCAAGGTTTTCCCCAGGGTTGAGACAAGTACAAATGGAAATAAACCACAACCAAAGGCACCAGGAGAAGAAAGTTGTGACTGAAAGTCCAGTGCAGGACTGAAATTGTTGTCCAGGGACCTGCCATGAAACACCTTCTGATGGAAACTCTTCAAACCAAGCCAGAGGCACCTGCCAGGAGAGGTTCTGGAGCTCCTGGCTCCAGCTTGGGCACTCAGCTGGACTCAGCAGTCCTTGTAGTACCAATACATAATTATAAAGTACAGAGAGCTCTTAGCTGAAAGGCAGGACTGGGGAAAAGGATGGAAAGATGGAACCCAGTCATGACTGTCCAGACTGAGGAGAGGGACAAAGAAAGAAATCCAAGTGGAAAGTTTAATGCCACTGAAATAGCAAAATTATTAGATTCACGCATTTGCAAGTTTTAAATAATAACTTCCTTTGCATAAAAAGAAGTTCCACTGAATGAAATAGCAAATAGAGTTTTAAAGTTGTGTGCAACAGTGGATTTTTAATGATTTTCAAGGCTAGTGTGGCAAACACTAAAGGCAGGAGAAAGAACATAAGAATTCTCTTTGGAGAAATCTTGCTCTTTGTTTCACTGCAGTAACTCAGCATACTCTACTAAACTCTCTGGACACAGTTCACAAAATTACATTAGAAGAGCAGGTTAAATAGCCTAGGAGTTTCATTTGCATAATGCTTGACATTCAGAAAGCTCCTCCAATTAGTCGATCACTTAAGACTTCTTGCATTGTGAAATGGCTTCCTATAAAATTAGGAGCCTTGGTTGTCAAGTATTTAGCAAAGTATAATTCAATTAAAAAGTAATGAAGCCACATTATCATATTAAATGAAATATGACAAGCATTTTTGCCAAGGTTGAAAATTTTCATTCTTTAGAACTCACTGGTGTGTGTGACTGAGAATTTTTAATTTTTTTTTAATCCGGGCAACATTTTCATGATTTATGTCTTCTAAGAGGAAATGTTCTGCCCACTGCTTGGTCAGCTGGACAAAGCCTGGCTGTCTACTCAAGATTTCATTTCTTAATGGCAAATTAGGGTGTGGAGAGCCAGCACAAAAGCTTTCCACGGCTGCCACTCTCAGATACCACCAACAAAGGCAGCGTTTCTGGTGGGAAGGAGCCTGTTCTCCACCCTGCTGCCAAAATGCCACGCCAGAGCTCAGGTGCCAGTGCATCAATGAACCCTGTCTGGAAGCTTGGGTGGTTTCATGCTGGGAATAAGACCAGCTCTTACACATTTTCAGGCTCTGTTTCTACCTCTCTCTCCCTATTTCTGCACTGCTTCTAGTTTTTAGGATGTCCAAATAATTTCCCTGCTTTAGGTATATATTTATGACTCTTGCAACCATTGACTATTTTAAAAAAAATAAACAGTGCGTTATTGTCCTTGAAGTACGCTCATTTTCAGCAGAATAATAGAACCTATCTCTGGAGACATTTTCATCAGAAATTCAAATTACCTGCTTTTTTCCATAGGACCTTCCTCTACCATGGAACAGCTATTGTTGATCATCCTCTGTATTTTAAATAGTCTGTCACATGACCGTGCAAAATACGCAAATAATTGCAGAAACAGAACGTTTTGGGTGCCGCAGGCACTAAATTAACTTTTTTTTTTTTGTCTCGGGAGGTTTTATCAGAACAATATTTGGAAGATTGAAATAATTTTTTTTTCTGCCTTGTTGCACACAACCTTTTAAGGTACAGTCAGCACAGACACAGGTCTATGTGTGAATTACAAATGACCTTTTAAGAATTTAAGCTGCAGCTTATCAGAGGTGCACCTGCTGAAATATCTCTGCAAACTTTATTACTTTTGAGCATGTTTCACCCACTTTTCTTTAACTATTTGGGTTTTTTTTTCTTTAAAATAAAAAAGACCTAAAAACCTGTGCATTTTAGAATGTTTCTTCTGCTCTAGGAAAAAGCTCATTAGGAAAAAAAAAACCAACGGTGCCTTTATTGATCCCTTTTCAATTTAATCTTTTTTTTTTTTTTTTCATTCAAAAATAAACACTGTTAAAATAAATGGTGCAAGACAAAAAGTTTAGTTATCACCCTTCTAGGGAGATTTGTGTAGTGAGAAATGTTACAACCCTCATTCCAGATTCACTAGAACCAGCAAAGACAAACAACATAATCCTGAAGGGTTAATCCTGATTTCATACAAACACTGCTCACACTGAACTGACCCTCTGCATTGCTCTTGGAGTTTTTGACTGGTATCAGAGTCAATCATTTAAATATTTTTTAAAAGCACTCATTTTTCTTCTTAAAATGCAAGTGGCTGTGATTTAAATATGGTCACTTGACCATGTAAATAAGGAAATAAACTCTTTCTCTATGACATGGCAAAAAGTCTGGAAAAAGTTGGGGGCAGGAGCTGAAAACATTGAGGGTTTTCAGCTGCTGAGGTGGTGTGGCCTTTGTGTCTCTCACCCAGGAGTTAAAAATGCAATAAATAGACAGCCTAACTCTATCTGTCAACCATTAATTAAAAAATTACCTACATTTTCTTTTCTCCTGTGTATTTTTAAATATGTAGCTGCCAACAAAATCTGTTCCTTATCTGTGTCAAAACTTATGGTGGGCTCCACATAAAGGACCTCACAGACCATCACAGGTGGGAAAGGACTGGCTCTTAGTGACAAGTTTCAAGTTGCTTTCATCCCTCTGAAAATGAGAGGCTCTTCAGAGTTAGCACATTTCTGACTACAATACGTTAAAAAAAATTTCATTTTTAATACAGACACATCCCAGAGCAGCTATGCCACTTCCTTCAGACTTTCCCAGGAAGGGCAAGTTTTCATCAGTGCACTTAAATCTTCCTTTCAAAGTATTCCTAAGAATATTTTGGGGGTAAAGAAGGGAAAGCATCGGGTTGCAGAGAAGCTCTCTGATCTTAACCACCAATTTAAAGGTCAGAGGCTCTCACCCTCTTCTACGTGCAAGGGTTAATGTGGGTGCACCTTACAAATCTATGGCTAGACTTTAAATACAGGAGGAACATTCTAAAATGCAGAGATTTTTAGGTCTGTTATTTTAAAGAAAAAACAAATAGTGAAAGAAAAGTGGGTGAAACATGCTCAAAAGTAATAAAGTTTGCAGAGATATTTCAGCAGGTGCATAAGGTATGTATGCAGAAAATATGCTAAGGGGAAAAAAATTAAAAATTAGGAAATAAAAACGAGGGGAAAAAATCAACTTGTTTCCTCTTCAGTTCTTCAGTTTCTGAAAATCATTATTATCAGCAATAGCAAGAAGCAATCAAGGATCTTGAACACACAGTGTGGATAACCTGCATAAAATCTGCATAGTCATGAGATTATTTTGGTTGAGAGTGATCCCACAATGTAGGAGAAAGTGTGTTTTATCCCTCCAAACGTTGAGCAGCAGCTACTCATGACTTAAAGAACTTACTTCCCTGCTTACTCCGCTTAGTAAATGAGGTGACAAATCATGTCACAGCTCTTCCTCTAAGATTGCTCAATCTTTTTGCCAGGAAGATACAAAACCAAAATATGTGTCTAAAAAAGAGTAAATCACTCATTCAATGAGGAGCCAAACAACTTAGAAGGGGAGACAAAAGAGAAATTGAGTTCATATTTCTACATCTGTAATCTATTCCATGATACCCTCTTTCAGCCAAATATAAAAATATTAGAATTCAAATCATCACTGGTGCAAATAAAGCTGTGACCTGTAATCATCTTATGGGAGGCAGGAGGAATGCTAAGATGGTAATATCCTAGGGTTTTGCCAATAAAGGATCATATTCTAGTTAAATTGTCTGTACTAGGAGCCTGAATATTAAGCAGCTCACTAAAACATGACTTTTCCTACAGTTTTTATGTTTCCAAAAGACAAAATTAATGCCTTTATGATAATTCCTTCTATTCAGCGTGTTTAAGTGGAGTGAATTCATCATCTCTGTTTGCAGTATTCGTGGGAAATTACATAATCTGGTGCAGGATGACAGAAAGCCAGACAGGGTATTTCTGACTTTTGATTCCAGAAAGAGGATCAGGGCCTGAGATGCTGCCTGGCCTATAAACACAGGAGGTGTTGATTGCAATAAATAGGACCACATGTTGAATATTTAATGTTAGTAGGTTTTACAGGGACTTCCCCCTGCTTTTTCCTCACACACAGTCAGAGCTGTCCTCCTTCAGCTGAGCAGTAAAAGCTATGCAAAAGAGTAAAAACAATGCAAAAGAATAAAAGCAAAACAAAAAGTAAACCCAGCACTCACGCTTTTAAGCATTTTTTGTTCATATTTAATAAAAGGTTAAGAAAGAAATTCTCATTTAATGTTTTTCTTTTCCTATGATTTCTAGCTTATTGCCCTTACAGAATTCTTAATTTCTTTTTGGCATTGCATAGAAATTTTTTAGCTTCTATCATGAGCCTGACAGAACAACCATTTTCATTTGCCTTATGTTCTGAATCAACATTTCCACTTTAAATTCTTTGTTCTCCTTTGAACTTCTTGAGTCAGGCTCCTCTGTCTTGTATCTCTTGGCACGTTTCCCTTGTGTTTACTAATTCCCTGCCTTTCATACTCTTTCTTTCTTAGCATATGGCATTCACTTTTAATAGAAATGTAAAATTTGGGGTTGTCTGGAGAGTGATTTACTTGATTTCAGAACTGAAAAATAAGAGCTTGTGAAGAGGTAGGAAATGGAACCGATTTTAAGGCGATTGAAATTACAGAAAAATAAACTTTTTTTTGGTGAATTCTCATGTTTTAGTGGGTCAAACACATTGGAGACTGTCTTGGGAGTGGAGCAACAGCCATCAGCTGGTTGCAGTCAACCATATTTTTCTATTCCAGATTTGAAAAAAGAGGGGTAAATTTGTCCAAAAGAAAACTGATAGGATTAAAAAATTAAAATATGATGAGAACAGCAGGGCAGAAGAGCATATTGTGCAATGGGCAGTTTTTGGGAATGTCAAGGACACAATTTCAAGTAGGTCAATGGCCTGGAAGTTATCCTTTATGAGCAACTAACAACAAACTCTTCATTTCTTTATAGTAGTCTGGTTTACATAAACAGATTTTATGCAAGATTCATTACACCAAGGACTTGAAAATTAAATTTTAATTGAAATCTGGTAACATCATCAGAAATGTAAAAAAAAAAAGAAAAAAAAGTTGTATACTCATACATACAAAAATAAAACTACTCATAATCTTCCAAGTGTACATTAAAACAAATTGTGTCCTCAAAACTGGTAATATAGAACTTTCTCTTTTGAGGATAAATTTGTTTTTAATGATTGTTCTTGTATTTCAACACAGCAATTTGTTGTGACATTTTTAATGAATTGTAAACTGAAAATGTCTCTCAAAAAAAAAAAAAAAAGAAAGTAGAGAATAAGAATTAGAATGTGGATGTGAGAAAAGCTTAATTTTCATTACACTAATGGATCATATGTGCATTACTGAGAGAAATGGAGGATCTCTCTCGGGTTATATGTTGCTCATTTTATTGAAAGTCTGTGAATGTTGAATATTTCAGGCAGGTTTCTTTTAAAAACAAGTCACATCTGCTGAAACTTTAGAAACCAGATAAAACTGTGCACATTTTCCCTGTGCGTTTACAAAAATCCTAATAGGATAATAGTGCTGTTCAATTCTGCACACCAGTTCTGTTCAAGTTCCCTGAAACATTTTATAAATTCTGAAAGCCTGAAAACAAACCTGTTCAAAAGATTTTTTTAAGAAACTGTATCTCAGATAGCAGGCATAAAATAGACTCTAAATTTACACCTGAAGAACTAAATCAAAAATCAGTACAGGGTTACAAACACCGTGGTAGCTCACTTGCACATAATTTCAGCAAAATTAAAACCAGTGATCACTTGACTTGTTTGTTACTCATCAGTTTTTAATTCACCCTGGTATTTCTGGTTGCATCTGGTGGTACACCTGTGTGGCTTTGCCATTGTGACCATTATTTTTAGGGAAATTTGTGCCTTTTTGCTCCTCCAAGCTTTTGTCCTCTGTGCCCAAAAAGCTGTCTTCACACTTTTGTATGAAAAATTATCTTCCTGCTGAAATATCATAAAATTATTGCTTTTTAAGGTAAGTTTTCTCTTGAAATAAAAAGAATAGGACCTGTGTATTGTATCTGTTTTCAGTGACGCTTTTTCCCTGAAATGGAAAATTGGAAAAGTGATGACAACTGGCGTGGTTCTGTTTGAACTTCTGTCCTGTAGTTCTTACACAATTTACTGGAATATACTTTTATTGTGTCTCTTTTTATGTTCTCTTTAGAATAAACCAGCCATGTCTTCTCAGTCTCTCTTCAGAGGAGAGCTTTGTGTGTTAAGTCACTCTAATCATCTTCCCCTGGACAGCTTACACTCTTCTCTTGTATATTTTCAGACCTGGAATGTACAAAATGATATCCCAGATGCCGGGAAGTCACTGATTTATAATGTGTCATTATGTTTTCTGCTGTTTCCCCCACCCTGTTCCTTACACATCATTACATTTTGCTAATTTCCTTTTTTCTGGTGCTGTGCATTGCCCAGAGAATGGAGCCAGCCCAGGAACCTTGGATAGCTCCTCTCACAACACCACCATCCCCTTTTTATTTCTTCTTGGCATTCCTTCAGGGAATATTTCACTTTTTCGTGGTGATGGTGGTGGTTTTGTCCTTTCCTGTCTCCAGAAAAATACAGAGTAAAAATTAGATTTTTATACAATTATTTGCTGAAACTGGTGCCTCTTTACCTACTTATTTTTAATTAGTTGTATACAAACAAATAACAAAGCAACACCTTCAGTTTTTTGTTTCCTTCTGGATTCTTATTTTAATGGATGTGTTTTACATTTTGCTTTGCGTCCCACTCTTCTTAGGGGCCTAATAACTGCAAACTATGGTTTGACCAAAACTTTTGCTTTCAAAATAATGTATCCTAGAAGTTTCTTTTCCATTTGTATGCCTGGCATAAATCTTTCACAGGGCAGTCAAAAAAGGAAAAGCTGCAGAGCTTTCTCGCCACTCGTCAGTGGGTTTTCAATATTAACTCATGACTAATGACATGGACTTCAAAAATAAAACATAATTGATCTTTAGCTCGTGTCCCTTAGCCGAGAAGTCCATCTGGACCGGGCATTGCAATCAAGACATTGAAATGATTGCTCTGTAAATGAAACAACCAGGTTAGATTGTCCCTTCCATTTCAGCATGTGAGGCAGAGAACAAGGCAGAGGCAATTCCTTCCCACTCTAAAAATGAAGTCTGCAAACAGAGCGAGCTGTTCACAATTCACTTCAGAAATATTACCCCATTAGGGATAATGGCAGAACTTAGGTGCCATGATTTTGCAAGAAACTTCCTCTATGAAAGCTGCACTGACATAAATTTGAAAGAAGGGGGAAAAAAACCAACCCAACAAAAAACCCACAATCCTTATTTCTAGAGTGGCACATTTCCAAATAGTAACTTTTTTTATACAGAAACAGCTGTGCAAACCTCAGATTTTTTTTTTGTTTTTTTTTGCTTTTAAACTCATCTTTTTCCTAAATCTCTCTTCTGAGTGTCTCTTCCTGGAGCTGGAAACTTGCTCCTTAACATATCTCTCTCTTGCCACCCTACTGTGAAAATCTGGTTGCTTCATATGGGTTTGACAGTGGAACTAAATTAAATTAAAGAACAGCCCAACCACCGAGGCATTGTGATGCCTGCCTTGCCTCTGCCATCCCGTTGGCAGCATCTCAGGATACACAAAATAAAAGATTTTGCCTTTTCCTCCTTGGCTGCAGAGGTGCCTGACATTGCTGTTACTGTCACCATCCAGTTTCACAGCGAGGAGGTGCCAAAACCACTGAGGATTTTGGCAAACCGAGGTGGTGTTTTGCGTATCTGTGCTCTGCTCATCGCAGTGACAGCTGCTTGGGCAGATTTCTGAGTCTTCTGTGCCTCTACTGCTCCGTGTATTTCTGTCCTTGGCAATCCTTTCAAGAGGAGGAAATGCCAGCTGTTACTCCTGGACACCAGAGCAGCAGCAACAGCCTTCTTTTCTCATCACCTCTAAATAAATGACTGACTCAGGCAACTAAATCTAGGCTCAGGAGTGAGTTCCAGGTCTAAATCAGACTGAGGAAGTGGTATTAATTCAACAGAGCTCTAGTTGAAAGCAGCAGTAAAACCAAAAAGGATGAAAATGGTTGTAACTGGGGGTTTGGTCTTTTGTATTGTTTCTCAAAATACTTTTAACAGATAGCCAATATGGGAGTTTTTATCCTTCCAACTGTATGTGCTTTATATATTTATATATAATTTATACACCTTACACACTCATATAAATCACTGCTGCAACGATACCCTGTATCTGTAAAAGAGACAAAAATGCATATTTCTGCAGGGTCATCCAGAAGGTTCACTGCACATCCCAAACCTTGCAGTTTCAAAAAATCTGAAAAAAATCTGTGTCCCCTCTGTTTTATGTATCAGCAGCATGTGCTTTCTCACCCTTAATTTTCAGTTCTCAGGTTGCACATTTGGGCTGCCCCTCTGCACATCATCGCCTGCACATCAAATGTACAAAGTGCACTTGCATTAAATGTAAAAGACATCTTACAAAGTCAGCCACAAGAATAAATGGAGGCAAAAGAGTTGTTTTGGCGTAGATAGCTGATAGGGAAGATTAAATGGGCATAGCCAGAACTTCCATGTTATAATTCCTCCTTGGAGTCAGGGTTTATTATCACCCCAATGAAGGCACTGTTCAGTCAGTAGCAGTACTGGTTCCAGTGTCTGTACACAGAAGATATTAATCCTGCTGAGATGTTAAACAGATTGGGGGGATAGCAGGCGAATTAGCAAGAGTGCATTTTGTTCAGTTAAGCCAGCTGCTAACAGCAATTTTTAAATTAAGAAGCCAGGAATCAGCAGAACCCTACCTCTGCTGCAGTGGTACAAGCGTGTCTTCCAACGACTCCAAGGGACGGTTTTGTAATTTTAGATCTATCTGCTATTCTTGTAACTCAAAAATAAAGGAAAAAAAGAAGAAAAAAAAATAGTTAAAGTCTCCTTATCCACACCAGCTGGGCAGCAGGTCTTCTGCAGCTTGCAGTTCTGCAGTTCTTCTGGGATTAGAAACTGGCCCTGAAAATAGAGCGTGTCGGGAGGCTGAGCCACTATAACCCCTTCACGCATGAATAAGCAGTTCTCCACTTTATTCATCTCCTTTCTTCACAGCACTGTGGTGCTCAGATCTCGATGATATCTCCTGGCATTACACCCTTTACAGGCTGCAGTGTTAATGTGTTGAATCCTCACATCGCCGCTATTTGCTGAATCTGAATTTTTCTGTATTACGTGTTCTCCAGAAAAACCTCATTCACTCAAAATTTTTGGGTCGCAGCAGGTGATTTTACATTCTTTTGCTGCTGACAATAGAAAAGGGAGTGTGGTTACCACAACACATTGGAGGCACACATTCACCAGGTCCCTGCAAGGATATCTGCCTGCGTGAGCATCCTGTTGTGTCTTTGGATGTCTGGTAATTCAACTCTGTTTCCCTCGAAGAACTAAGACATTGCTAAATGTCTTACCTGTTATCTGCCACACAATGCATATTCTGATACCATGGGAGTAAGCAGGCTACAAAGCAGAGACC
This sequence comes from Mohoua ochrocephala, assembly GCA_013398855.1. Lineage (NCBI taxonomy): Eukaryota > Metazoa > Chordata > Aves > Passeriformes > Acanthizidae > Mohoua > Mohoua ochrocephala. Next base: position 3,416 of record VZTA01016488.1, on the reverse strand, counting down.
ATTTTTTCTCATTATTGGAGACTAAGAATGCCTTTGTATAATTTCCAGATGCAGGGAGACATGAAACTACCAAATTTTGAGTTTAATCTGCAGAAGTAAATTCTGGCTTAAACCATGTACATCATGTCTGCTTTAGCAAATACAAGATGTTGGGAGAAAGCAGACACAAAAAAAAAGTAATTTCAGAGAGAGACACGATACACTTTTATCCATTTAAAGTGGCTTCTCCTGGCATTGTTTGGAAATATGTATTCCCATGTTTCAATTCCAGTTCTTTGTAAGACCTTATTTTAAAGTAGAAATACCTATCAAACCTTGGAGCATAAATATAGAACATAAATTCGCAGTCCAGCTCCCAATTTATCTGCCATGAGCCCTACCACACAAATGGCCTTTTCTCTCAGGAGCTGAGCTCCCCTTGCACAGATATTAATAAGAAACTTCGACTAAGTTTCAGGGTTTCATTATGCCTATCTGTCTCTTGATGTACAAGCTCACAGCAATCTGGAGTTAAACCATGACAAATGCCAGGTGGGTAGCGTGCTCTGTCAATGCAGCCAGGAGCAGGAGGCTGAATTTGAGAGAGAGAGGGAGCAGCAAATCTTGCAGATAATGTCCTTTCCCAGCTGAATGGATGATTTAGTTAGTATTCAATACACCCAGGCACCTGGCAATGAAAGGATGAAGAAGGATAACCAGCATTTGCACTGATGGAATCGAGTGGTTTGCACAGAGCAGCTCTGTGTAAAACACAGAGCTGAGGAGGAGGAAGGTCTGGTGGGCACCTGAAGGTTACTGAGAAGTTTGATTCTTGATTTCTGTGCAAACACTGTGGTTCTTCCGCAGGTTATGGCAAACACTTTGACACAATTAATGCATCCAAAAAAAAAAAAATAATGTTCTTTGTTTGTCACTCTATTATGTTTTTGGGCTGTAATTAAATTCACTCAGATTGGGGAAGAATTGGGACTGGATTGATAAAACCCTTGGGGGTGTCCTCACCGTGGTTGTTGGGTCTTGGCTTAGGAAGAGCGATAGATTTAGGTCTAATAGACACAAGTTTGTCTCACCACAGCTTGAGGGCAACCATAAAAGCTGAAAGCCTTTACATCCTGCCAGGATGTATCTCTTTGTAGATGTCTATGATACAACAGGACCGAGGGCTGATTCCTAAAAGTGAACTGAATGCCTTGTAGGGTGATTTTAATACTCCACAAAGACTTTACTAAATGCCCGAGTCGTCCCAGAGCATGAGTAAGAAGAGATAGTTTTATTTATTACTAAGTTTAACACTTTCAGGCTTCTCAATTAAAGCATCATCTGAGCTTGATTTACATTCTCTGCACCAGGACTCCCAGCTGGCCTCAAGAGGAGGGGCAGGAATTTTCACAGTTTCCTGCAGTCTCTGTAACGACCCAGATTTTGACACGTCACAATGAGGTTGGTTTTAGAAATGCAGAGTCAATTTGAAGCTAAACTGGGAGCCAGAAAAAGGCAGCCCAAACAAAAGTGATTGCCCCAGGAAAATGAAGAAATTGTCCCAGAATAGGGGAGGAAAAAAAAAAAAGTCATAATGTACATGTAAATTTGAGTATCTATCCTTCTTACATTTATGACCAAATCTATGTAATTAGTTTCAAAAATTTGAAATTACGCAGCATTTTCCCGTCTTTAAAGTATGTTGGGTAATCTTTAAGTACTGTTGGAAACAGAAAACCAAAACACTTGTTTTGTTGGCTTCATCTGTTGAAATAACCTTTCAGGTCATGAAAGATCTCTGAAGTGGCTGTAGTTGGTAGTGTTGCTGAAGCACCAGGCATGGGATAATTTCATGTTGTGAAACTGCAGCTCTTTAAAATATTTGAGTCATAAACTGCTTATATTGGGTGGGTAAGGAAAAAATCCTATAGGAAATGTTTGAATAGAAAGTGCTCCCCTATACTTTTTCTCCTAAAGTTGTGATCCCCAAAACCACAATAGAAGCAGCTCTCTGACAACATTTAGCTGATAAAACATTAAAAATATCATTCCTTTATTTTTAATCAGTTTGAATTTGGACACTATTCTTGAAAGGACTTTGATTTTTTCTTCCTTTTTGTTTAACCTTTTTTTTTTTTTTTTTAATCAGCTGTAAACACATTTAAGATGACTTCAAAAACTAAAACTGTGAGGTTTATAGAAGTCTTACCTGGTGAGTTCTCACTTCTTGACAAAGAAAATAAAAAGTTGGCAAGGAACAATTAAGCTTAAGGGGGAGGAGGCTTAATTAGTTCGTGCAATACCTGTGATGTTGGAAAGGAAAAAAGGAACAAAAAAAGCAACGCTAATTTTTCTATTTTTTTTTTTTTTTTGGCACACAACAATTCGGTATTTTTCTATTTGGCACACTGCAATATGTTGGTGTTTATTTCTCCTCTTTTGCCTCTCTGCAGCGTTTGGGATGAAATGGACAATTTATGGGTCTTATCTGTGCAAGCACAGAGGTGCTTTGTGGCACTCTGAGTTTGCTCTAAGCTGTGACAAGCTTCTCACCGGCGTCACCTTGTCTGGGCAGAAGGAACTTGTTCCCAAACTTTGGCACTTCCCATTGGTATTTCTCACACTGATCCTTGCAACTCTCGCAGAAGAACACAGATGTCTCCAAACAGGTCAAAGATTTGTGGCTCCTAAATGTTGTGCAGAGCCACAAGGTCCCCCCTGAGCCTCCTTTGCTCCAGGCTGAGCCCCTTTCCCAGCTCCCTCAGCCTCTCCTGGTGCTCCAGACCCTTCCCAGCTCTGTTCCCTTCCTTGGACATGCTCCACAAATATCAGTTGCTATTCAGAAGTACAGAAAAGAAACAGTATGTTTTTATCAGCATAAATGTATTTAAATTATTTCCCCACTCCTAAACATTTTCAAGTTTTTGATATGTTGAGCCATGAGCTTTGAAAAAGGAAAAAAAATTAACCTGCTTGTTTTAGGTGGTGGATTCCACTTGACAAAACTTTTCCATGAATTATGCTTCTGCCTGCAGATGTTACAAACAATGACTGTCCAATAGTAAATAAATGGGTATTGCAGAAACAAATTGTTACTTAACGAATACCAGAGGGCAAAACCCCAAACCAAACCAAACCCACAAACAAATAGAAACAACAAAATCCCCCAGCCAAACAAACAAATGAACGAAAACCAAAAAAAAAACCCCAAATGAAAGCAAAACCAAACACCCCCCAAAAAACCCCAGAAACCCAAACAGGTCTGAGTTTGAGTGCTCCTTTTCATTAAAAAAAATCACAGATAATTTTCCATTGTCTGCCTATGTTGCTGCCACTTCTGCTCGCCTGAGTCTTAGACCTTCAGATGCATCCCTGAGAGATTTATAAATGTTTATGTTATATATTTATATTTACAATTAGAAGCTATAAATATAAAT
>VZTA01016487.1:8255-32190 GCA_013398855.1 Mohoua ochrocephala | reverse complement strand
GCCCGGGTGTGCCTCATCGGCCCGGACCGTGCGGGACAGCGAGCGCGGCACAGCCGGGCTCAGCCTCTTCCCGGCACCTGCCGGCGGCATCTCCCCTGGGAAGGGCTGCTGCCAAACCCTCTGTGCCTCTCTTTAGTATTAAGGTCCCGGCACAACTTTTCTATCCGTAAAGAATACTGCTTGAGTAATGCTTCCAGGTTTAGCGGGGTTTGCTTGGTTTGAGGGTTTTTTTTGGGGGGGGCGGGGTTTAGTTTCTACTTTACTATCAGTAAAAAGGTAAACAAAATGCTATGTTGCCATCTCTGTGCTCAAGCCCGGTGTGTGTAGCAAGTGTGGCTCTTTTTCATTGTAACTAAATAGGATCAACCTGTTGAAAAGGACAAGACTTCAGTCTGCAGGCTACTGCCGATAGGGATCTGCTGTTTATAACTGTGTGACTTCAAGAGTTTGGTAAAGGCAGAGTTGAAGCTGGCTTATAGTGTAGAGTCCCAAACTTCCCTAAGGATAAACAGGACCTTCTCTTCTGAAGGGTAAGACTGAGATCTTACTGCAACAGAGAGAGGACTCAGGTAAAAGATTCCTCTGGAGTGGAGTTAGGAAGAATTGTAGCAAAACAGAGATCGGAGGCACAGCTTGTGTGATTCTTTTTTTTCCCCTGTTACCTCATTTGTCAGTAATTAGTACACGGGAATCAGCACATCCATATCTGCTGGTGTATCTGGCTGCTTTTTGCCTTAATGTGGCTTGTTTCATTCCTGGTAATGTTTTTACCTTGCTCACCTCTTCCTCTTGCTTAGAGAGAAGGGGTGGGGGAAGTGAAGGTAGCAGTGCTTTTCCTGAACTAGCAGGAAAATGAAAACCACCGTGGTGATGGCTTTGCACAATGGCCTTATTGGGAGGCGAGCTTTTTATTAGGAACGATGAGGAAAATGATCATTGTAAATGCTAATTGAAAATGGACTTACGTTAAAGTCCATCTCAAATGTCCCTGTTAATGGTCACCTGTGTAATTACGTTCACTTAAGCCTTCTTTCACAGAGATCCCGTTAGAAGCACTGTCTTATGTTTGCTCAGGCCATCCAAATATCTGACTTCTAGGAATATGGGTAAAGGTTACTCAACTTTCTCCTGGTCACCGGAAGCTGTGGCTCTCCTTGTTAAAGGGCTATTTTGTCATGGGTAGGAGTGGCTGATGATTGTTTCCTCTGATAGCATCAGACTACAGCATCTTGTAGAAATATGTGGGCTTCCACTCGCTGGTGAGATGTACGTCAGCACGTCAACTGCCTTCTGTGACTCATCAGTGCAACTGGTTATTGTGTTTTCCTCTGGGCTTGTCCTCCTCCTTGCCAGGCTTCCCTGCTCAGGCTTCCCAGTGACCGTGCCATGGATGTTCAGTGTGATGCTGTTGTCTTGAGGTTCTTTTGGCCCACGGTGATACTTAGGGGAGACTGTAAATAGCTGCAGGGAATAGTGTTTCTCTAGCACACTGTCTTAGGGGGAATATAGCAGTCTCCCCCGTGGAACAATGTTTTTAAACCGTTTGCATGCTCATACACTTAGCAGCAGCCAGCTGGCCACAGAGTGAGTTTTGACTACCTCTCCTTCCCCAGCCTCTTGACCCCTCTGAGAGTATTTGTCGTGCTTCCTAGGCTTCTTCCTAATGTGGTTCAAGTAGGCCAACAGATTCCAAAGCTGTTTTGCAGGGGAGGGAAAGGATGATGTTGAGGGAAGCGGTGGTATTGGCCTTGTTTCTCAAAGCAGGCTGAAACCTGTAGGTATTGTTGGCCCTATTTCTGTGTTCCCCCGACCCCTCCTGTTGAGTGCAGGGAGCTCTTGTAGCCAATGCCTTTGTGGTAGCAGGAAGTGCCTGTATGTGGCGATGTCCCTGTGAAACTAAACCTAGCAGCACAGCTATAAATACTGGGGCTGAACACTGTTTACCAAATCGGTGTTGGGCCCTGAAAAAATGTTTTTGTGTTCCTGTAAACAAGAATTCTTGGGAATGTACGTTGTACTAGGCAGAGTCCTTTTTTCCTAGGTAATGTCTTAGTCGTGTTAAGACTTTGCTGCTTCTAAATAAGAATATTTTCTACTGAAAAGTGTATTAAAGGAGACCAAAAACTTCACTTCCAAAAGGGCAATGAGAAATGGTCTGTTATTGAAAGTAATAACAGCAGCGGTGCCACAATGCACTGCTGTTGTCAGACAGCCTTACTTGTGGGGTGTGTGAGAATGGCAAGACTACGTGAGACCAAAGGTCTGGCTGGCTCTGTCATCTCCTTGTGAGTATTTAGAAAAGAATACAGGTGTAGAGTAGGTGAAGGTAACAATTTACAGTGTGTTCTTGCCTCCAGCAGAGTGGCTTGGACTTGTAAACTGGAGATTCTCCGGTCTGTTTTCCTTTTAATTGCCTCTTGGGTTCCTGCCACCCCCAAAACTTGTGTGTGAGGTTTTTAGCAAGCAGTCATCTGTGGGTGACCAGACCCTTTTCAAGTAAGTACTGCACAGGTTGCTTAGGTAGTTGGGATCAAGCTGTGGTAACAGGTAACAGCTCTTAAATTACAGAGGCTAAAACTCTTTTACTAGAGGTTTGAAAAGTACAAGTTTGTGGTGTCCACCCAGTTGCTGTGAGGTAAGGAGGGGTTGAACTGCCTCCATCACTGTCGAGTTCCTCCTACACATTCCTGTAAGTTGGAGAAACAGGTTTTGCCAGATCCTATAAGACACTGCAGTGTGGCTTCTAAGTAGATGCTGTTTTACTGTGGAGACAGGAGCTTGCCTTGATCTTCAAAGTCATGGGACATGAAGTTGGTCACTTTGTAACTAAGCAATCACAGATCATCTTAGCAGTAGGAGTACTAAAAAATAAAATGTCTTGTGGGGTCTTACTTGGTTAGCATGATGCTGACAATGCAAGAAAGAGCTTTTCCAGAATAAGGATGCGCTGCCTTTCCGCTTGAGAGGGTTGCTCAGTGCTTGATACTGCTGCTCTGGGCAGTTCTGGTTTCCAAGGAAGAAAGGAGGGTAACTGTAAGTGAAAGAGAGGAATTGTAAACAGCTTCCTTCAGCTGTGTTTCGTGTCTAGCTACTAACCTGAAGAGAACTGATGAAAGGCAAGTGGGATTTTCAGCTTTGCTGCCCGTTTCTGGCATAGGAAATAAAAAAAAGGGATGGATGGTCAATTCTGAAAACAGAGCTAGGTTTTGTGCTGTGTGGTAAGCTTTTGGCTGAAGAACAGTGTGTTAAAGCACTGTGTCTTGTTACTGCATTAGAATAAACTGAGCTGGAAGGCGAAGGCACACTTGGAGTGTTAAGGGGAACAGAATAAGTCTGGTTGCAACTTCATATGCACTTACAGAAGTATTTTTATAACGTCATTGTGCTTTCTTATGTTTTAGATTAACTTCTCTAACTTTCTTTCCAGCCACCAAAGTTCTTGGCACAGTCAAGTGGTTCAATGTCAGAAATGGATATGGCTTTATCAACAGGTATGTTTAAATTCTGATGGTTGTATTTGTGCTGTACTAAGACTCGTGGTACACATGATAGGCCATGTATTACTAATTGCAACAGAGACCTGAGGACCTGACTACAAGTTCATGCAGCTGATAGTCAGCTTAGGCCAGGCACTCAGCAAACTCTTAAACACCTGAGCCCTCAATCAAAGGATGTGTGTATGGGGAGTAAACAGAAAAGGTCAAACTCAGTACAAATTTGGTCTGTTACCTGTTTCTCATGTTTACTTCTACTACACTCTTAATGAGCTGCGTGCTTTTTAGTGACTGCCTGGCTTTTTTTGAAGGCCTGAGAAAGGTAGGAGGATGAGGGGAAATGCTTTTGGGTAAAAGTGAAGTGTTAACTGGTTGGTCAGAATACCTCCTGTGGATACTCATTGCGATTCTCTGATAGTATCTCACTGAAAATATGCCAGGCCTGGGTTTCTTAGAAATTCTCTCTTTGTATCTTTTGTTTTTTTCCCTCTTTTCCTCCGGGCACAAACAAACCTCTGAATAGCATTGAGAATCCAAAGAGCTGTAGGTGAGATTGACCACACTGCAACCTTATGTGCAGAAGACCCATGCTTCCAATTTACTGGAGGAAACGCTGGCTTTTAAGGCTGAAATATCTTTGGGGTGGAGGGGCCTAAATGTCTCGTGTGCTTTTTTGAGGAATGAAACTCCTACATGCTGAACACTTGTCTTCCAAAAAACATACCTGGCAAGTTATTTCACTCTGCAAGTCCTTGAGCTGTTTACACATCAGGTAGATTTGGGTAAGTTGGGCAGTGCAGAGAGGGGTAGAAGACCCCACGTTCATGGATCTGAAGCCAGTTGTGGTGTGGTATTAGTCTCCGGAGGTTATTATCCAGGGTTACATAAGCTTAGAAGAAAATTTTAATTAGGAAGTCCTCTTAAAATCTGTAATAGCAGTTGATGTAAGAGCCTTCAGCTGGTTATGGTGTAATAACTTGTTAGCCTTCTTCCTAACATGAAGTCTGTTGTTGCTTCAGTCCAGGGCAACAAGTTTGGGATTATGCATTATCTTCACAAACTCTTTGACCCACCACTTCTGTTTGCAGAGAAGGAATTGAGTGAACAGATGGCAGGGCTTAGGCTCTTTCTTTTTTTATGGGAACACAGATTCAAGGTCTGAGACTTATCTTTGTGTTTTGCATGTGGAAGCCTGAGCTGTGTGGCCTAATCCAGAAAACCTCACGTTCACGTCTGGGTCCTCCTCCTGTGGATTTTCCTAACACCTCTTGTGCCTGGTTGCTTTGAGTTTCACTGAAAGGAGATCTGTTAACAGCTGTGGCCAGTCCTGTTGATAGTCTTGTTTGACCTCTGGGGTAACAGCTCAGGTTGCAGTCCCTCTGGAAGTGTTTTTGGGGAGTTAGAGTAGTGAAAAACAAGCAGTCCGGTCATCAGCTCTGCCCTGCATGAAAAGAAAACACTGAATGTTTGCCAGAAGATTACAGAGAACCTCCCCCATCCTCTCATGCTTTTGAAGGCCCGGGAGTCCTTTCTGTTCTCAAGCAAATGACCATAGAAGTTCAGAGCAGGGTTTTGGTAGCATAGACTTAGACAGAATGTATGGAATTCAGGGCATGTGCTACAGGCTGAGAGAAGGAGGGTTTCACTCGAAAAGCCAGGAATTTCTAGTTAAGTCTCTTTAGTCCAAACTCTTATGACTTCTCACTTTCTTTTCACAGAAATGATACCAAAGAAGATGTGTTTGTTCATCAGGTAAGACAGCAGTAATTGTGCTTAGAGATGTGTACTATGATAGGTTTCTAATGCAGCTTCCTGCAGCAGCTACCCAACCTTGTCCTGGCTTCTCCTTAGAATGTTTCCTGCAGATAACTTGAGTGGATGGATATGTTGAAATTTTCAGGGAGAATTATTACGCCGTTTTCCTTCTCTATGAAGGGCTAGGTATTTTAACCCTTCTTAACCCTTTTGTGTCTGTTCCAATTTGAACACTAAAGGTGTTTTTTGATGTGGTTTTTGTTTGGTTGTCTCCCCTTGGTGAGATGCCTCCTCTGTGAATACCTTGCTGCTGTTGTCTGTCCTTCCCCCTATTTCCTCATGCTCCTTGTGTCTTTTGTTTCTTCCTGCCCTCTCCTTGCAGGTCTGTTCTGTCTGCCCTCCCTGGTATTGGAGAGAAAGTGATCTAGTCTGGCTCTTGACCAGCCTGGGTTGCCATCAGCTGTTTCTGCACGAGGCAGCTGCTCTTAGGAAGAAGAGGAGGAAGGCTGTGTGCCAAGTGTGCCCAAGCAGAGAGAGCTTGCCCAGCGGCCTGTTATTGGTTAACTTTCCTTGGGCTGTCAGGAGGCTGTTCTAAGTTTATACCATGACTCTCAGGTTGCAGGCAAATAATGGCAAGACAGAGGATGCTGTCTCCGTGCTGATGTCAACTGATTCGTTGGCTTAGATCTGGTTTTGCATCATTCACCAGAAACTGCAATCTCGCCCCTAGAGTTTGTCCCGTATAAAATGTCTGCAGGCTCATGTGATCTTGGAAAGCATGAACTTTCTCTGTGGCATAAGTGACAGTATTTCTATCAAATGTAACCAGGAAATTTGTTCCCAGAGCTGGCCACAGAGGATCGGGATATGTACCTACATCCTTAGCTGATGAGTCAACACCGAGAGTTAGTTTAGCTCCTGTGTCTTGATGACTAAGTAGTGGTAACTGTGGTAACAGTGGTAACTGTTTCTCTGGGTCATAGGGTGTACCCCCATTATCTGAACCTGGCTGAAGCTGGGAGGGGATAAGTCTAGTGCCTGTTATGAGTGAAGATGATGTTGGGAAGTGTGCACAGTACACATTCCTGGTTCAGCTGGTGGACTTGAGAGCAAGAGCTGTCCATGCATATGCCCATTTTTTTATGGTCATTTTCCTTCCTTAGCAGCCTGTGCTGTGGGCATGCTGACACATGTGTGGTCTGATGGGATTGTGTCCAGAGGAGGTTGTGAGAGTTTGGGAAGAGAAACATGTCCTGGATAGGCAGCACTGCCTTAAAGACAATTGAGGTTTCCTTGATACTTGTGAGACAATATCCTGGAAAATGGCTGTTGTGCTGATGACAGATAACATGGATCAGTGTTGTTCTGCTTGGGAAGGCTGCCAGCTGAGACCCGAACAGAAAGCTAGTGTTATCTGTGCTGTTTTGTCTCCTTTACCTGTGGAGAAGATTATTCCCCTGAATGTAAACTGATGGGGGTGTGTGGAGGGGGGTGGAGGTGGGCGCTTCCCATCTCTTGTGGCCGAAGTCCTTTTGGGGTGAGCAAAACTGGCTTTGTTTCAGAAATACCACATCATGTGCGGGCCTGCATCGGATTAACCCTCTTGGCAGGCTGAGCATGGCAGAGTAGATGCTTCTAGTGCTGCTCTGGCTCGGCTGCAATCGGATGTTCCTCATCCTGTACATGGATGTGCTCACTCCCAGAGCCTGGGACGTTCTGGCCGGAGCTCCTGATGGGGCCGTCCACGAGGGAGGCAAATCCGTGCTGTGAGCAAACATCCTGCTTCAAGCTCCCTCTGCGCTGATAGTGCCTGCTCTGCCCCTCCCTCGTGCCTGGGAGGGGCTGGATTACACTCCTAATCCCTTCAGAATAAGTCTGACCTAGTTGAATAGATACAGCTTCCTCCCTGCCTCCCCTGCGTGCGGATGCACGGGGAGGGAACGGGGCCGATCTCATGATTGGAATGGGGGTTAGTGCTTGGTGTCTGGCTATTGGATGCTATTTATAACTAGTACAGATTAAAATGCTTTTCTTTTTAGGGCATGCATGGCTTGCTTTGAGTTAACCCTTTGTCTTGCAGGGGCCCCAGGCAGTGATTTTGGGAAGGGCGGTTCTTCACCTTGCATCTGTGTCTGGTTGGTTGGTGCGAGGTGCTGTCCAGGGCACTGTGTCAGTCAGCTACAGGTGCAGGGAGCAACAGGGCTCCATCTGCCTCGTGGGCTGCAGGGTGTCTTGCAATTTAACACCAGGAAAAGTGTCAGCAGCCAGGGAAGTTCCATTTAATTAGGTAGAGTTTAAATCAACGAGTGGTGAGGAGTTGTTAATCTCTCTCTCTCTTCACTTCACTGGATTGTGTTGATTGTGCACAGCCCGCACCAGTAATCGGTGTGACAGATTTTGGCCATTACTGGGACAGTGCTGGATGTGCTGATGGATGTGGTGCTATGAGCATCTGGGAAGAACTCTTTCCACCAAGAACCTGAACTAGCTCTGAAGGCTCTTGTAGCTGCCTGTTCATCAGTGTCCCCATGGGAAAGGAAAGGCTTTGTTGTTGAGTGTTGTCTGTTAATATGAAACATCTGTCTTCTGAATCAGAGAAGCTGGAGCCTGTGGGATGCTGGTAAACAGTAACAGGGAGAATAGTGCTCCCTCCCCTCTGGATACACAGAGTAAAAGTCTTTTCATCAAGCTTAGAGCTTAGGCTTGTTAGAGGCTTATTTCAGCGATGTTTATCTGCAGCTGAAGTAGTAAAGCTGTATAGTTTCTGCTTGGATTTCTAGGATTTACACAAAATTGTCCTGATTGCCTTTATAAAACAAGCTCCAGCCTACTGCAGCCTCTATCTCCTGTTGGCAATTGCAGATCTGGATTCTTGAAGTTTCTGCCCATAAAGCTGGGCACAGAACACGTGGAATACCGTTGCTTTTATCTTCCATTATGCTTTTTGAAGGATATTTGAGGAGCTTCATCAGTCTTAAGTATACCCTCTGCTGAAAAGCAATTTGTTAGTCCTTTCTTCTTCTGCGCTTACAAGGGAGGGGAAGGAGTTTGAAGTCCAGCTTATTGACATCTCTGTCATATGCAAAGCACAAGTCTTTTATGAGTTTTAGTTGTTTCAGTACAAATAGTACTAAACCTTTAACTAAATCATTAACTTTGTTGCTGATTAAGTGTTTTAGTATTAGTATATAACATTTATGGAAAAGCAAACACCTCTATTTGATTTTTAGAAATGGGACAGTTACTCTAAAAGGTCAGCAGAAAGCAAACAAAGTTATCTAAGCTAATTGTGGAGTCTCTGTTTGCTAAAGTAATTCCCATAGGAATTGACGTGAGCAGCTCATTCTGTTTCTGCATTAAAAAAACCAAACCTCTTGGGATGTTTTTGCTTTGCTACTTATAGTATGTACGCTCTTGCATCCTTCCTTAAGCTGTTCAGGGATGCTGCAGGATATAGGGAAAGGGATGGCTAGAAGGACGTGCTGGTCTGTTGCCTGAAACACGAAGGAGATTGTATTCAGCAGCAAGGAAAATAGGTTTCCTAGACTAGTCAAGATGAGCTTTAAACTGAATAAATTTTTCTTTCAGGTGGAAATATTTTTGGGCTGTTGTTGACTGACTATTGTTGCTATGCAAAGGTAACAGCTCCAATGATGGTCATTCTGCAGTTTTTCTTGAACTGCAGCCAGGACAACTGGCTCTTCTGTTTCTGCCCTACATCCCATTTCTTAAGCCGGATTTATGCCCTGTGTTTCCATGTGTGTTTCTCTCTGCTGGCTCTGCACCTCCCTCCTTCCTGCTAACTTAAAGATTCCCAGACCAGGAAGCTTAATGTGAATTGGTATTTAATAATCTAATGCAAGTTAATAATCTTTCAGTAAGAAAATAGCTACTGGATTAGCTTGTCCGATGCATGTCTTGGTCTTTTCTCCCTGCCATCTTCCAGTTTGTGAAGCCTTGCCTAATGAACAGATTATAGGCTTGCCTTACTAACAACCCGTTGTGGAATCCTAGAAATACTCCACAGAGTACAAGGTACCTGTAGTTGACAGACCGAAAATCGCTCCAGGAGGTTTGAGTGTTCCTGTGAGTCTGAGGGGGTGTACAACTGGCTTTGATCCAAACCCATGTTGTTATTTTTATATAACAATAGTAGTATTATTATTTATAGCTGTTATTGTAGTGCTTTGGGGTTTCTGTCCAGGAGATGGCTAAGATTGCATCTGTCTGTTCTGGTACTATTCCTGTGTTATTTACAGACTCACCTAATATTTGGGGTCTCCTTTACAGTGCTTAGATAAAACACTAATTCATGTTACACTAGAGTTACAGTAATTCTTCTCTAGTTACCACGACTTGCCATGATACCATATAGTTAATGCTTCTACAAAAATGCTCTGGGTCTTGAGTTCTCTCTAGATGGTCCGCAGGTCCCCTGATGACTGAAGGCAGGGGTCACACTTGCTGCTGGAGCTGCCTTGGTACAGCTTGGAGGAGATCAAACACTCAGTATGAGCTCTGTTCGTGCAGAGATTTGTAATCATTTCCATATTCAGTGAGATGGACAGAGCAGATCCTGGGGCAGCAGCTGATTTATAAACTCGTAAATAGTGAGAAAAGAGGAAACCTTGAACTGAGTATTGGTGGGCCTGTGAAATAAGAGACATCTGTGTATTTGAAATATCTTGGTGTGGTGATTGCTCTGGTGTGTAGAGTTGGAATTGTAGCAGAAAAATATTGCCCTTCCCTCATCTGTGGGGCTATGAATGTGTAAGATAAGTAGATTTAAGATAAAATAATACATTTTTATGTATCTTCTTCCTTTCAAGACGGCCATAAAGAAAAACAATCCACGGAAGTACCTGCGCAGCGTTGGCGACGGAGAGACTGTAGAATTTGATGTGGTAGAGGGAGAGAAGGTGAGAGATCATGGAGCCGCAGGGTGTGGTCCAACAGAGTTAACATCACACAGAACCTTAAGCTGTGTCTCTGGTGTCTCTGTCTGATGTGCTAATCCCTGGGTAGATGGCATTTATACAGCTTTTCTGGGGGAGATCTGTTTTTTAAAGGCTTCATTAAGGCATATTTCTAGATATGTATCAAAACTCTACTAGGGAACTGCACCCTAGTGCTTCTAGAATCTGCAGTTGTTACTCAGAAGAACATTTGAAGCCTACAGCCTGCCCAGTAATTACTAACTGAGGCATATATGGCCCTGAAGAATTTGTCTTGGAGTGTGGTAGCTTAATAGCTGTAAGAACTTTCCTTATGCTTCTACTTTCTTAAACATTTTTTGAGGGTTATGAGGTTTTGGGTTGTGGTTTGTTTTTTTTTTTTTGGTCTCTGTAATCAGTTACTTCTTGCTTCCTCCTCCGAACTCAGCCTGTCGGATAGGATTTCAGTATCTTAACTCATGATGATACCTCTTGGTTAAGGGGTTGGGAATAACAAACCTGCTTTTGCACTGTGTGGGAGAAAGGAATCACTGTAGCTTGGAACTTAGGCAAAAAAGCCTCTTTCCTGTTTCAGCTTCCCCCTGCAGATGGTTGTTCTTTTCTCACACCACCCTGGCTGCCTTTCTTTTGTCCTTTTAGGGGGCAGAAGCAGCTAATGTCACTGGTCCAGATGGAGTCCCCGTGGAGGGCAGCCGCTATGCTGCAGACCGGCGCCGCTATCGACGGGGCTATTTTGGCCGACGCCGGGGACCACCTCGGAGTGTGAGTTCAATTTCCCTGGATTGCTACTGCCACACACAGTACTGGCAGGGCTGCTTCTCACCTGACTGTCTGAGGCACTTCTGATCATGCAACATAGGTCTAACAAACTTTCAAGTTACGGTGTACAAGGCATCTTGACAAAACCAGAACGGATTGGTATTATAAAGTGGAGAAGTAGTATAAGGCTGTCATAAACTGAGAACTGTAACTTTTTTGAGTTCTGAGTCTCTCAGTTATACCTTGACTGCTGTCAAATGCTACCTGTTCCTACTATCTATCCTAGGTCCTTTGGATATTTAGTTATCCCAATCAGTTTTATACATGAGAGAACATCACAGATGATTGTGGGTTAATTGAGTATGGTCATGGTGGTTAAAATGCCTGTGCAGAATGGGAAGGATACGTGTCAATGCAGACTACCAAGGGCTGTCAGGAGGATATGGCTTTTGCTTCCTACTGGATCAGATGCAGAAGATGCACTTCTGTTTCTAGATCTCTTGTTTAATTCCTTCTTTTAAAGGGAAGAATACAGTGGGAACTCTAAGTCATGTAACACTTTATAAAACAGACATTACTGATGGCTGGCATTTAAAACACAAACCGCAAACAAAAAAACACCACCCAAACAAACCAACACGCAGCTTTATCAAGTAACAACTAAAGGGGAAAGATAACCACTGCATCTCTGAAAGACTGAAAAAACTGTGTAGAAAGAGTGTTTGATGTGAGGTAATAGAGTTTTTCTGTCTTAAAATTTCTCGATGTTTTTGTGGGGCTTCTCTCTGGAATGGGGCTTTGTGTAGAATGTGAAGTGATGTGTGGCAAGTTTCTGTGCGATGCCTTTGTTAGCTTTCCAAATTCAGAAGTGTCCTGATCAATAGCTGCCTCTCCATAACGTGTTTACCCCTTACAGTGCATTGTCCTGTGCTAAAATGCACTAAATATGCATCAGAGGGAACTCTTTCTAAGAACAGCTTCTTAGTCTGTGAGGAACAGGGGCAGCACTGTTGGCTCTTGTTTCGTCCTCATCTTAACTTTGCCCAAATTAAAGCCTTTTGAGAATTTGCTGCTTCTTTTTACCCAATGTGTTGGGGTTTCTGTACTGTTATATTGTTTTTGAGCTTGCCTTTAGGGTTATGGTTAATATACTGCCTGTCAAATACAACACTTCTGTTTTCTTTTGCTAGCAGGGAGGTGAGGGAGAAATCAAGGATGGGGTCACAGAAGGAGGACAACTTCAGCAAGTGCACAGGAATCCTACCTACCGTCCCCGCTATCGCAGGTCTGTAGAGTTCCTCTAATCCCTTATTTAGATGCTTTTGTGCTCTATACAGGCTTCCAGGTGTGGGAACACCTATGCAAATGGTAGGGGCAGTGAGACGCATTTTAATTACCAGGAGAAATTTGTCTCATGTGCTTGTATGTTCAGAATCATAATGGCCCAGAAAGGGCAAAGAGTTCTTTGCATGCCATTGCTTCCCACAGCTGAGCAGTGTATTGAAGTGAGTTGCAGGGTCTGTGTCCTCCCAGCTGAACACTCATACTGTCCTGGACAAGTAATAACCCAAATCCTTGATCTGGGATGGTGCTGGGGGTGCTGGTGGGTGAAAACTTTGTGTGAGCTGGTAAATGTGGAGTTGCAGCCCAGAAAGCCACCCCCATCCTGGGCTGCAGCAGAAGCAGCATGGCCAGCAGGCTGAGGGAGGTGACTACCCAGTACTTGAATGGGGCTTATAAGAAAGATGGGGATACACTTTTTAGCAGGGCCTGTTGTGTTAGCATGAGAGGTAATGGTTTTAAACTAGAAGAGATTTAGACTAAATAGAAGGAAGACATTTTTTACTGTGAGTGTGGTGTAGAGCACTGAAACGGGTTGCCCAGAGAGAGATGCCCCTTTCAAGGTCAGGTTGGGTGGGGCTCTGAGCAACCTGGTCTACTTGAAGGGCGTTGGACAAATGACCTTTAAAGGTCCTCAGTGAGCTGGTTTGTCTGCCATTCACTCAGTTGGCCCTCTTCATCTTGTCCTTGTTTATCAAGGAGCTTATGAAGTCAAATTCCAACACTGAATTTAGAAATGAACTATGAAAATGATGTAATCCCCTTTTTTCGTGTGCATGTCCGTTCAAAACCAAAAAGTTAGAGGTAAATAACAGTGCGAGAGCAGCAACAAGCTGAATTTGTTAGGGATAACAAGACTGTTCTTAATTGCAATGACTTGCCTGTTCCATGCACAATGAATCCATCCTTTTGGAATCTGGGTCTAAAACCACAAGCCTTCCACCTCTACTTTGAGCTTTTCTGTTTATGAATATTCATGTTCAATTTGGCTCTTTTATCTAGGGCTGTGGGAAATGGGATACCACTGATGCTTGCTGCTCGTTGGCATCCGAGCTGAATAAATTTAATTCCTGAAAGTCTTCATTAGCTTTGGGCAGTCAGAGATAGCACCATAGCAAGTCCAGTGAGGATTTTGCACGTCATGTGGCTGAATCACAGGCTGAGTAACTTGTCCATGACTAATGGAAACTTGTGATTTTTCTGATGCATTTTTCCTATGAAAGGAATGATACATCCTGTCAGTGCGAAATGCTTCTGTTTGAGTTCACAGGTATTGCTTTTGTTTACAGGCACTAAATCCAATGACACCGGTGCTTTTGTTGCGTTCCTTTGGAAAAGCTAAATTGGCATTTGGGACTAGGTAGCTGTGGATTAGCTAATGGGAATTCAGCTGTGTTTGGACAGTTTATAAACATACTTTGTTTATACTGGAAATGAGGTGAAATGCTCTGTATGCATCAAGAACATGGACTTGATAGCTTAGTGTTAATGAAGTCCAGCTCACCTGTGATAGGTGCTTTTCCTGAATGGTTAAGAGAGGCAACATGAGGCAAAGAGGAAAGATCCAGGAATGGTTTGCAGGTAGAAGTGAGGAGGATTGCAAGGACTGCACCATAAATTAGGAACAGGACTGGGCTGGTATATGGCCATGCCAAGGCTAGCTTAGCACAATCAGCCTGCATGGCCACTGCTGGCTTGTTTCTTCTCCTAGACAGCAATTCAAAGGGTCTGACTGCATCTTTGTTGTAGGATACAGTAGAATATGGTGATGGAGCTTCAGCAGTGACGAGACCTTCCTTGTCTTTCCAACCATATGCCAGCCAAACCCCAAGGGGATGGTTTGCCAGCACTCAAAACCGTTGAGGATGATACTTGGTCATGGAAGCTTTTGCTGGGCTAAAATTACTGTAGTTTAACCTTCTTTGGGCTTCTTTCATACTTAACACCTCTTTCTGCTCCCTCAGAGGGCCCCCTCGCCCACGCCCTGCCCCGGCGACTGGAGAGGCTGAAAACAAGGAGAACCATCACGAGGCCAATGCCATGGGCCAGCAGCCGCTGCGCCGCGGCTACCGGCGCCCCTACAACTACCGGCGCCGGCCACGCCCTGCCAGCGCTCCGGCACAGGAGGGCAAGGAGGTAGGGACACCAGGCTGCTCAGAGCCACGAGCACCTCTCCTGGGAGGAAAGGCTGGGAGAATTGGGATGGTTCAGCCTGGAGAAGAGAAGGCCTCAGGGTGACCTCACTGTGGCCTTCCAGTGCCTGAAGGGAGAGATGGGGCAAGGCTGTCGCAAAGGCATGGAGTGACAGGACAGGGGGGAATGAGTTAAAATTGAAAGAGAGTAGGTTTAGATGGGATATGAGGAAAAAAATTGTTCCCTGTGAGGGTGCTGAGGCCCTGGCACAGGGTGCCCAGAGAAGCTGTGGCTGCCCCATCCCTGGCAGTGTCCAAGGCCAGGCTGGATGGGGCTCTGAGCAACCTGGGATAGTAGCAGGTGTCCCTGCCCATGGCAGGGGGTTGGAATGAGGGCATCTTCAAGGTCCCCTTCCAACCCAAACCATTTTATGATTCTGTGTGGCAGAGACTGAGGTTTTAAGGGGAGCGAATGCTCAAGACCTTCTGCCCTGTGTGAGTTTTTAATAAATGAATTCATGTACTGGATAAGTCCGATGACCAAATCCGATGTGCTGATTTCCTTGTCTGCTTCTTCTGACCTTCTTGGAAAATAAGCACCTGATCTTAAAAGGAACCAGCAGTGGGATAGGGATTGCTTCTGGATAGTTCTTAATTGGGGTCAGACTGTAACAACTTTTTTTGAAGTGGAAACGGTTGTGTTTTCCCACTTCCTCAGACCTTAACTCTGTATGTAGCATAAGAGATGGATTTGAATGCTCTAGGTCCGTATCCTGAACTGTTTGAACCAGACAGTTTCAGGAAACTTTTTGCAAACACAGCTTCTACTTTATTGAGGATAGATTTTCTCATTCAGTGTCTACTTCCGGTATTCCCTTGACAGAATCTGCTGGGTAATACTCAGTTACAGGAAATTCAAGAAAAACGAATCTCCAGAAAACACTAAATTTTAGTGTTTGTTTTAAAACCTGGGTTGTGCTGGCTGTACCACTGAATAGAGGAAGGGTGTGGAGGTCAGCCTTTGCCTATAATAAGAGTTTGTTGTGTCTCAGACAAAGGTAACTGAAACACCTGCTGAAAATCCTGCTCCAGTGACAGAGCAGAGTGGTGCTGAGTAATGTCCGGCTCCCCAGGCACCTTTACCATCGCTCAGGTAAGGAATATGGATAGTTCCTGTTTTCCAATGGAAGCAGCATTGGGTGTGCTCCCGGGATTCTAGCCACATCCCCTTATGTATAGCTCGATATTTGTGATGAGTTCTGAGAGTGCTGTGTAGATAATCCAGGATGCTGCTTTTCTCTTCTTTCTCTCCTCTGCCTCTGTGTCTGTATTTGTCACAAAGTAAGTTCTGCTTTATAATTGATTTCTTTTTTCCTAGGAAGCTCTCTGCTCTGTGTAGTAATAGCATCTGCTGATGAGTTATTTCATTTTAGGAAGATCCTGATTATGGACAGGATGGGCCAGTTGTGCTTATCCTGCCTGTTATAACTCTTTTCATTTGACATTTCGTCTGTTTAATGAGAAAGTGAAACTTGAACTGCATTTTTTTTTTTAAATTTGGCTCTTCAACAGGTGTCCTAAAATACAACTCAAAAGTAACACCAAAGAAACACGCAAGCAATAAATTGTCAACAGTGATGACGAAAGCAAAGATTTGAAATACCAAAATGTAAAAGAAAACAAAATTTACCAGCAGCTGAGATCCAGGGAACGCCTACAAGATAGATGCATGAAGAGAGAAAGAGAGCGAGATTCAGAAAGAACAACCTCCCTAGTTTCAACAGCAACTGTGGGGCTTTTTCTTTTTTGGGTTTTTTTCCCTAGAATTTCACTGTTTTGCTAGTATTGTTTTTTTTCAATTTTTCTTTTGGTATCAAACTGATAAAGGGAAAAAAAACCAACCAAAGAACTAAAATTGAAATAAAATGCTTTTTTTATTGGATGCTGGTGCTAAACCTCCCAAGTGTGAGTTTTTTTTTTTCTGTGCCAGTCCTGTTCACTGCAGGACGTGGGGAGGACAAACTTCCGCTTTCCTTGTTAAGATCTATTTGAAACTGTGCAGCATGGGTGACGTTCCTCACAAATAAAAGTGATTTCAACTACCAAAAAAATCTGGTTTAGTGTGTTTTTTCATGTTTGCTTTTAAAATAATTCGTTATTTTTAATCTTATTGCTTATTTATATGTGAAAGAGAGCTGCCTCTTTAGCATGTCTTGCTGGATGATGCGTGAGCATGGGTAGGTGGATATACTTCAATACAAAACAACTTCTGCAAAGAAATCACAAACCAGAGCTATAACTTACACTGTCCCCTCTGCTCTTCTGGCTCTAATCATGTTTAATGGTTGGATTTTCCTGTTACTGTCTTGTGGCAGGAGTTTGGGGGATGTGGAGTGAGTTCCTGGAATGTTTTTTCCCTCATCTGTTTTGTTAGGCTTTTGTGTTCTGTAAACAGTAGAATCCAAGTTTTGAGACTCCTCTGCTCAAGAAGGACACTGGCTTAGTAACTACCACTTTATCCAAGCTTGTGTTCTGAATAATGTTTGACTGGCTTCTCCACTCTTTCCTACTTCAAACCAGTAAAATCTCTGTACCTGTGCCATCTCAAGGTACTGAGCTGTCTTGCTAACATCGGTGGTTTTCTAATGTTCCCCCCTAAAACTTGGCTGTCTTCCAGGTGTTATCAGTCTGCTTCCAGCTGTTGCATATGGGTGCATATCTCGTGTCCTTCATTGTCTAGCTCAGCGTTTCTCACGTTCCTGTCCTGCAGTTGCTGTTACCCAAACCTTAGATAAGTGTATTTGTTTCTCAAACAAGTATTCCTGTTTCTCTTCAGGAAATAAGCAGAGAGTGCAGGGCATAATGGCACGTAAAAGCCCTTTGCTTCCAGCTTTGGGGAAGGTGAGGAAGGGCCCTTGCACCGTGTTGCCTTTGCCTTGGGGAGAGGGAGGGTAGGAAAAGGCTTAGTGGTGCTTGGGTTGCACTGCCTGCAGCTGACTGAATTGCAAGGGATTAGGAACCTCTAATGAGTTGTGAAGTGAAAGCCACAGGCTTGCCTGAAGAAGAAATCTTTACTTGGAAGATGAAGAAATAAGTCTGTTTTGACACAAAATAAAATGTAATAAGGTGAGGAAAATATAAGTAATGGTGCCTTTTAAAAATTCTTAAGCAGGATAGATCTTATTAGGCTCTAAATTTTGTTCACAACTAAATGTTCAGGCATATTGGGGAGAGGTTGTTAATTTCATCATAACAAACAGATGCAAGATATTCATAAATATGGAAATATTACTGCAGAATTTGTCATAAAAACTACTTGAACTGCCTTCAATAGGTGTTTTTTCTTAGAGAGATTTGACAGGCTAAAGAGAATTTTCTTAATCTCTGCAAAGATGTAGGTCAGATTGAATCAGGTTAACAAAAGTACCTAACAAACCATCTTTTTTTTTTTATAAAAGGAGAAAGTGAGGGAGAGATGCAAGTAATGTCCTAGCACTGAGTCCTGTTTGTTATTTCTCTCCTGCCTCTGTAATAAGAAGGTTTGCATAAAACAGGAGCTAGTGACTGACATAACCTGCTTCATCCCTCAATTCCCTGATTATGAAAATATAAGCTTAACTCTAGCAAAGTTTAAAGCACTCACTGAAATTACATTTTAGGTGTCTTGGGCTGGGCATAAATTGTTCCTTTACTAGGCCACTTGTGCTCTTGTTAGCTGGATTTGGCAGAAAAAAAATACAAAGCTGGTGCTCAATAATAAGGGTCATTTCTCTTGGCAGCTGGTGCTTGTGTACCTGTAAATAAAGCTATGGGTTATTTGCCTGACACAGAATTTCAGATGAGGGCTTAGTTTGTGTTTTGTTGGTTTGGTTTCTTGAAAAGACACTTAGCTCCGTGGATTTTGAATTTGCAGAGTAGCTAACGTGCTGCGAAAACATTCCCCGTGGCTGGTGAACTTTTGAGGAGGACAAAGGAAGGAAGAAAGTTTTGTAGGCCTTTGTCTGTGCAGTGTTTCATTTGAACATGATTGCAGCATAAGGCATTCACAGTCGGGAGAGATACGTGTCCTGTAAGCTTCTGTATCCATGGGAGGACTACACAGGTGCAACAAATGCCTTGGAAGTGAAACGTTTTCTGTTGCAGTTGGAAAAAACTTTGGAAATAAAGCCCACGCTCCATAGCTTGCAGTAAGGGCTGTGAAATCAGCTCTGCGTGTCTGACTGTTATTGGTTGTGGCTTTTTTTAGAGTCTCTTTGCAGATCCCGAGTTCAAAGCCAGGGCCTTAGACATCATTCTGCTTTCTGCTGGTTTGGCTTTTTTGGAGAATCAATGAGCCTTCAGCACCACAGGGATTCTGCAGAGAGGAAATGCCTGCTCTGAAATGCTCCCACAGCGTTGTAGGGAAAAGCAGCAGTGGCAGTGGGACCCTTCCTCAGGTGTGACGGGGATGAGATTTTGGAGGCCCTGTCAAACAAGCAATACCTTAAACTTTCTATTTTGTGCTGTTTGCAATAGTGGAGCAAAGGCTGCTATGACTGAACTTTGAGTCCTAGAGCAGGACAGTGATGCACTGAGCAGAAAATGGATCTTGATGACTTAATACCACCAGCTGATGAGATGAATAATTAATATCTTAAGGTTTTAAAATGTGATAGAAAAGACTCAGAGCTTCATTATATTTCCTGACTAATGTCAAAATACATTATTCTTCAATGTTTGGCTGTAAGTTTTGACTTTTAAATGGTGACTTTGTGCTCCTACTAAAGGTCCTTACAATTAATCAATTATACACTGCCACTTTCATGCCAGTAGTGCCTATGTACTGTTCTTGTTCAGGAAAAAAAAGAACATTATTTGAATATATTTGTATAAACAGAGGTGTTACAGATTCAATTTCAGGAAAAATCGCTGCAAGAATCTGGACTGAAATGTTAAAACAATTTATGTTAAAAGGTAGAACAGCTGGTATGGATTCTTGAGCCTTTCTGAGATAACCTGAATCGGGGCTATAATCAAGAACCAGAGAGCAGTAGTAGTAAATGAAATAAATACTCTAAACAGAGCTGTAGCTCACGTTCTGACACGGTCAAGATGCCTGAGTGGATGTGTGAAGTGTTCACAGCCCCCTTTCAGCTGTTTTACACGGGAGAGAAGGGCAGAGTTTCAACCATCAGAATTTCCATCAGAATTATACAGGAGGCTCTGTGTAAGTCTCATCTGTTTCTTGGTAAGAAACTGTTCGTGGAAACTCCAAAACAGAGTACTGAGAATATGTATAGCTCCATTTGATGGCTCTTGGATAGGTTACTCTTGGGCATCAGCCTCTTGACTTGCCAGCAGGTGCAGTGCATAACTAAGATGAGTAAATTTTGCTGTGACGTGGATGGTAAAAGCGTTGCAGTGTTACACACCGCACAACTGCTGCCACTTTTCATCACAGAAAATGGGTGGGTGCTGGGGAGTTAGAGATGTCAGCACTGCACTTTACTGTACAGTTATGTGAGCACTAGATGGGGCTGTGACTCCACATAATTTTTTCTGAAAAGTCACGGACACACCCCTGTGCCAGGAAATAAAGGTGCTGCAATGTGGGCTACTTGGGCTCAGCTGCACGCTCTAGGGGGGCTAAAATGGGGGAGATGGTGAATAATAACCCAATAAATGAAGAAATTCAACCTAAAATTTAAAAAAAAAAGCAAAGTAAAAATATAAGCATCTTGCTGTATAGTTTTTCTAGGAATAAGCACTGCTGCCTCTCCCTAACGTTCCTCTCACAATCACCACATAACTTGGGAAGAAAATCTTGGGGAGAAGTGAAGACCTCCCCACTGGAAAGTCAAGTGCAGAGTTCAAAGTTTGTTCTTTACCATTTGCACCTCTAGAAATACTTGGTGCCATTAAAAAAAGAAACAAAGTTAAATTGTTTACATATTTTTTACTTCAGTGGATAAACATTCTGTCTGAATTTAGTTCAACCCATCTCAAAGAAATACATAATCTAGGAACTGGCAAACTTTCAGAGATCATTTATATGTGATTTAAATCATTAAATACCTCTTCAGAGGAGATGGAGATGCTCTCACTTGCTGCATGGTACTTACTTTCTAGTTACAAGAGACTGATTTTAATGAAAGGGGGAAGATCCTTAAAACTTGTTGCACTGACTTCCATCTCAGATAAATCACTCATTTATGTGTAACCACAAGCCATGAGGTAGTGCTCTTAATCCACATCCTGACTAAAAAAGTAATTTTTTGTCCTTTTCTAATATTGCACAGTAAGAACATATGGAGAGAATCATGTTTTATAACATGGTTGGTTTGGTTTCTGCAGCAATGCCACCACACACACTGCAGTCTATAATGGTAAAAAAATTTTAATTCATTAAGTCGTGCCACCTTCAGAAGGTTTGAGAAGAACAATGTTTCTGGAGAAACCAGTTCAAAGAAATGGTTAAAAATCTAATGGAAGAAAATGAAACAACTACAGATGATCTATCTGAATAATAAAACTATGTCATTGAACACCTGGATGATAATCCCAAATAAAACCAACAATCTATCTGCAAATCTAGAATTTCACCTGTTTTTCATTTGGAAAAACAAGCAAGTCTTCAGTGTTCTTTGAAAGGCATGGGCTGGTGCAATGCCACTGTGATGGTCCCCTACAGCACCCCTGCTCCCCATCCCCACAGTTTGTTCAGGGCTCAAAGAATTCTTGTCATACAGACCATGGAGTGAGTATGATCTTCCAGGGAAAAGGACAGAGGGGGTGTAAATTGTGTGTGCAAACACTTCAGGGATTACTGATGGGCATCCTACGAATACACACACTGCTGCCTTTCACCTTTGACAATGCAAAGCTGTGTGTGTCATCTCATTAAAATACTTCCACACATGTACACAAATAAGTGGTTCCTAGCAAGAGGAAAGCCAACCCATTCCCCACGGTAGCTGTGAAACCTCCACAGCCCGAAGAAAAGAAGCCCTAAGTGATTTTCCGAGGGATGTTGTTCTGCCAGCGCGACCGAGTTCAATTTATTCCTGTTTTTGCCCTTCACCTCTAGGTTCCATTTGCACCTCTTGCCATTTCTTCTCCACCTGCTCTTTGCACCTCAGGAAGACACCTTCCAAGTGCTGCATGGCGTTGGTGACGTCTGGGTTGGTCCGGATGGCTATGCAGTCGTAGACCATCCAGGTGGCGTGCACTGCAAACACAACAGACGTTACTAAACCAGGAATTCTGGCCAGAAAAAAAGCAATGGCTGATTTAAGAAACAAAATAAAGTTAATTATTATCAGTTCAGATCTCGGAGAAGGCTGTAAGATAGAATGGAAACTGCCTGCAGTAATACTCAAGATGAAACAGGCTGTTCAGTATTGCTTCTCTATAAATATGTCAAGATACTTCATAATGGAAGTATACTGATGTAAATTACAAAAGGGGGATGGACATTTCACCTAAAAATCACAACAAAACAGGTAGTCAAATAGAAAGAGTCAAGAGACTGTTTTAAAATACATGAATATTCTATAAGGAACCCTCCCTCCAGACCAGTTACAGCCTGTGTTAGGTGAGGAGGAGTAAGATCAAGGAGACTGCAACACAGAGATGAAATATTTTAAGGACAACTTAAGTAATAAAATTGATCTTGAAATAATGAGTAACTTAAATACTGAAATTGATTTTGAAATAATGAGGATCTGATAAAGCTGAGCAAATAGTTTTAGCACTTATGTGCTAAACTTATGTACACTTATGTACTTTCCCTCTTATTGTACCAAGAATTCACTGTAGTGCACTGACCTGACACTGTATCCATTTTTCAGAATTAAGTCTCATTTTAGATACCATATTTTAATAATTGTACAGACAACACCTTAGTAGTATTTCTGGTTTTAACCAAACATCCATCACCTATTGATTTTTAGTTCTGAGCCATCTGAACCATCTAAACTATTTGCATACTTTTTCACAATTGACAATTCACAAGGGCATTAGTTGATGGTGACTCTTTGTTTACATTTCTATCACACAGAAGTTTACAGAATAAATATAAAAAATAAGTCTTCAGTGTCTTTAGTACAAAAATCTGTATCATTCTTAATAAAGACCTGTACCTGTTAGTTCTTCCATTCTCTCCAGAAGTTCCTGCATGTCCTTTTTTAAACAGTTCTCCATCTTTCCCCTGTCATCACAGTTTCCTTCCTGAAATTCTGATTCAGCCATCTATAAGGAAATCAGGAATTTCCTCCTTTATTTTACTCTAAAGTGAGTTGATTTTAACAGTTGAGACAAAGCAACATTGCAATAAAAAATAAAATAAAAATAAGCATATACCTTTTAGATTTACATGTGAATTCAGCGAGAATCTGACCTTAAGGTTACTGGTCATCACCTGTATGCTGCATATTATTTTCAATCCATTTTGAAATTAATTTAAGTAGAAAGAATTAGCTCAAATATGCTGCGCTTGTGCCAAACAAAGATTTTTGGTATCGGTAATAACAGATCATTGCGTCAAACCCTTCCCTAGCAAACTTCATTACCCTGTTACAGTTGTCCTCCACCTTCTCTCCCCAATACTCTGACCCAGGGCAACTCCTAATTTTCCAAGTTAGTTGTAAAATCCCCATTAGTAAGCAGCATTTACTTCACAGCGGCAGGCTCCAGCCAGGTTGAGTGCAAACACTAAGTTCTGTCACCACAGAGGCAGATAAGTGATTGTGATTCCCTAACCTCAGCTTAGTTGGAGGGAGTGAAATTCTAGGGTGTAAAAATGCTTGGGGCAAAACCAGAGTTTTAGAACCTCAGTGTTCACCGAAAATGTGACACAAAGCATTGCCTTTAATTTCCTTTTCCGAAAACCACCAATGGAGGGGACGGAACTATGAAGAAAGAGACAGAAGAGCTTCGGTGTAGTGACTTTACACATCTCACTGCATAGTTTTTATCCTGTGATTACTCAGACTCAGCGGGTATCTGTTTTCCGGGGTTTATTGCCCATATGGGCGGAAGGAACGCGACGGGTGGTTTGTAATGGCTTGACAGCATTTTAAACCGGTGCCAAACCTCAGACGCCGGGTGTTCCATGTGTCTCTTCACACAACGAGGTAAAACTGAGGTTAACCGGGCAGCCCCCTTGCCCCGGAGCCCTTGGCGAGGCCAAGCCCCGGGGCTGGCCCACACCACGGGCACCCTCCGGCCTCCGCCAGGGCCGCGGCCCCCGGGGCGCCGCCGCCGCCCGCCCTCCCTCACGGACAGAGCGGGCGGTAACGGGACACAAAACCCCGCCCGCGGCCGTGCCCGTCCCTCCCGCCCGCTCAGCCCTCCAGCTCGCGAGCTCGGTTGATTCTGTGGTTCACGAAAACCAGCGCTTGGGAGGGTTCGGCGGCCCGGGGAGCGGCGCCGGGCTGTGGCTGTGTCCGTGTCCTGGCACCGTGTCCCGGCTCCGTAACCCGCCTCCTTGTCCCGGCCCCGTGTCCCGCCTGCCCCTCGC
>VZTA01016485.1:351-13131 GCA_013398855.1 Mohoua ochrocephala | reverse complement strand
TTTCAGCAGACCCCCTTCTTCCCCTTTGAAAAAATGCTTTCAACACAGGGAATGTAGTGTGGAAGAAATGGAACATACGATTACATAAAAACAAGAGCTTACTAATAAGTGTAGTGATCAAGTGATACTGAAATCACAGAAGAGGAATAAGAACTTAGACAGATAAACACTAAAGCCATGTCTCATATCTTTCATGGACACTTAGTTAGAGAGTAAAAATACCAACAAGGCAGAAGAGTCTGTTTATAGGACCCTGAAGTTTTAAAACAAATCTTGGGATTGTCTGGTGTGTGCCATGATAATTTCCATATCCTGAATCTCTTGAGTTTTTAAAACTGCATTTTGATAGCTTGATCCAAGAGTTATTCACAGTAAGTTGAGAACTCTGAAGCTTTGCAAAAGACTAGAGCTGTGTTTCTGCCAGTAAAAATATAAGGTACAGACCCCACTTGGCTCAAGTCATTGTTTCCCGCCCCCCTCCCCCTCTTTTCTGAAGTGCTTCTTGCTCATCTTTGCCCTGGGACATTACATAGCAGCCTGATCTATGAAGTTCACATGCTTTTTATCCATTAATAGCCTATGCCAGAAATACTTCAGCTCTTCCTGGAGCTAAGACACAAGGCTGTCAAGACAATGGCCTGGCTGCTCTTGTGCTCCCAAGACAGTAGGTGTTTTACCAGCGTTCCCAAAAGCAGCAGCTGCACAGTGCTGGAATGGCATTGGCCTTGTCGGGGGCCTCTCATCTCCATCACACAGTATTTCAGCATGGGCCCAGGTGGATCAACCTGCTTCTGAAAGAGCTCCCAGGAATGCTGTGGTACAGTTTTGCAGAGCAGACAGTAGAACCAACAAAACCATAAAAGACTATACCATCCCCATCCCCAAAATTGTTATGCAGAGGTTGTTGTTTACAGATGATCTGTAAAGAGAGGGCTGATTCTCCATAAGGGAAGACAACTCCAATTCCTTTGCCCATAAATATTAAGTCAAGGAGACAGCAATCCCTTGGGCTTTCTGGGCAACAGGAGGATTGATGTGCTCCTTGCTGTCTAACGCAAGCGATTCAGGAGGTCACTTTTGCAAGCTGAGCTCTGCCCTGATGGGGTTCTAGGGGTCTCCCTGACACATAACCACTCCCCAAGATCCACATTGGCTCCAAGCAATTGAGAAGAACCACCTACTCTAGTAGTAAAAATGTACAGAAATCAACAGGAAACGGAAACATCCTTCTATGAGTCATGGTTCGTTCAGATGAGTTACTATTTTAAGTTTCAGGGTTTTCACTAAAATATAAATGAATTTTACAGGTTCTTAGGTCATCCCCTTCTGGTGATCACATAGCAAGCTGCCTGAGTCCATAGTCCCCTGAGGGAATTACTAGGAGTATGATTTGATGGAGAAGATCAGAAAAGCTTATGCTGACAGACTTTACACCTGCAAAATACCGGTCTCCTAAAGTCCAGCAGTGTGAAAAAATTGAGCTTTAAAAAAGATAAATGTTCTTTTCTACACAGAGCTGGTGACAATGGGCTATTTCCCAGCACAGGAATCTGGAAGTAGTGGAGTTACTTCCGTGAGGTACTAAATATGTCAACAGAGAAGCTGTCTGAGCACTCCCTGCTCCTGTACTGGTCTTCATTTTCTTTTATTTATCCTGTTCTCTGTATCCACATTTTTCTGCTACATATTCCACTAGGGAACTGTTGACTTTTGGGTGCACTGAGACATCTACGAGCAAATGGCCATACACAAGGGGAAAAAGTTGCCCTTGCCGTTTACTCAAAGTGATGGGAAATTGCTTTCCTGATGGGTATTCTAAACCTGACCTCTATAGGCATGGAAATTATTAAAACTCATTCTAGCAAGAGCATTATTATGGAACATAAAAGCTATTGCTGCATTCTTTGATCATTCTTCCTAGGCAAAAAGGGGAAAATATTGTGTCCATGTCTTGACAATTTCTGAATAGTTTTGCAATGCAGAAGAGGGGAACATAATAAAAGACCTTGTCACTTCATAAAAACATGATGGTGGATGAAAATATGAGTTCTTTTTCTCACATCCACGTCAAGCAGGAATGTTTTTCTACTTTTCCAATCTTACTATGTCTTCGGCATGTAGCTGTGGAATCCATGAAAGGCCTTTATGGTATAAGCTATACAAAGTCTCTTGTATGAATTGAATTTTTAAGCCAAAGATAAGATGGTGTCTGGGCAAGAAAATTTGATTTATGCTAGGAGAGGGATGAAATTAAGGTGAGAAAAGGCCACTGGAGTACAACAGCTCACGGAGCAACCAGAAAACAAGGCTATTTTTCCATTATATTTTCAAAAGTCAAGGCAGTTAGCTGCAAGTGACTGAATGTTTTCAGGCAGAGTGAGTGCTTGTACTGGTCATACAATTTTTGAAAATCTTGTATTTCTATTGCTATTTAATATTTCTGTCAAGACACTGCCTTAAGGAAAAGGGGGTTTCCACTGTGCTGGACATTGCACAGAGAAAATACGCATACATTTTCCTGATAGTTTTAGAAGTAAAAAATAAATATTCTGGTGTAGGGCCAAATTCCATGCCTACACAAGCCCTCTGCTTTGCAGACAGAGGACACAATAGAACCAGTCATCTTGTGTTTACAGGTTGAGATAATAATTAACAAGCACATTAAGCAACATTGCATATGGCATCACTAAAACCATCCATGTAAGCATGGCAGCAAAAGGGCGTGCCTGATGAGTGGCATGCTTTTTGTGATTTTCTCACATCATGGTTTCATAAGGGAACAGGCCAAATTTAAGGAAGGGATCCAGTAGAGGAGTTAACTCAGACCAACACTGGGAGGCAAAGCTGTAAAAGCAAGGCAAAATGCCACATCTCCTCTCCATCTGCAGTCAGCCTCAGTCACTAATATAGAAGTAACCTCTGAAGTACATTCTGGTACTTTAGGCCTCTTTCAATAAATCTCAGGAAAACAATTCAGGAGGGGAAGTTTTTCCACTACACTGGACTTCTGATAAATGGATGTGACACAAACCTAAACTGCATAAATTAGTGTCTTTAAATGGCCCCTTCATGGTTTCTCGGTAGCAGGTAAAAATAGAGATTTATATTTTTCTTGCAGTCAGTTGCACTTTAGAGCAAAACAGCAAACTGCCTGTGACAGCTGCTTACTGAAAGAAGCTGAACATGCACTGTGAAGTGTAGATGAATCTTACCCCCCTCTATTCCCCAAAGTTAACAGGAACTCAGGGAGACTGAACAAGCCCATAAATCAGATTCAGTTTTTGAGGTAGTGTGTGCTGCTTTGATTTTCTACTGTGAACAAGAATAAATCTGTTGTTTTGCCTCTTTTCCATATCTGCCTGTTTCAGCAGGTAGGAGGTGAGACGGAGTACCTCTAGCCCCATTTTAACTGTAAAATACTCCAAATGAAGCATTTCTGGGGCATTTTTTGATGCCTTGGATTATACAGCTGCTCATGTAGTGTGATAATCCCTGAGAAATATCTGAAATCACTCACTCCTGTTCTGAAATGGGATATGGCATATACAGTACGAAAGTATGGAAAAAAGGAAGTGAGGGTAAGAGAATGAGAGGAATTTGACACATTCTGCCAAGTTTCCACGAAAAACACAGTGATCACATGCTAAATCTTGCAATGGCTGTTAACTGAAATGCTGTCAAGTAGCTCTCCACTGCTTGTAGAGCAGAGATGAGATTGGTTTAGAACATTTTAGATACTTCCATTATACCCGATGAAGGAAGAATATTTCCACATTCTCTCTTTATTACCGTAAACTTCTGGAAAGAGAACCTCTGCTTTATGTAAGCCAAATGATTAAACACTTGACAGTCTGGAAAAACACTGCTTCTGGGAAATGGTCATTGTGGGAGTACCAGCAGACAGGATGAGGTGCTTGGTAAATACAGAAATGACCGGCATTAAACATCCATTGTCCTACCTAAATACTGGTTGCTGTTCTGATGACAAAAGGATCTTCAGTCAGATAAATTTCATGCTTTTTACAAGACCTGCTGCCAAAGATACAATTTATGTCTAAACTAGACAGATCAATGCTGATTATTTAATCTAAAACAACACATGGATATTACATTCTACACTTTGAGATTTGTTTGCCTCAAAGTATCTGTGGGCATACCAGTTTGCAATTTGGCCTCACCTTGATTATTAGAGAGCTTTTAAAATCAGGCAGATGTCCTTGGTTACCCAATTATACTGTCACGATATTAATAGAATAGTTGCACAGAGACACTTACAGACAGACAGGGAAATAGAAACAAATAATAAATCCATTCTTCTTATTATAGTCATGCTTTTTAATCTGACAGTAGGCATGCAAAAATCGTAAAAGTCTTCCATCAACACCAGATTAGTAATGAAAATATTTCACATTCAATTCCCACGATAGATGTGGCTACAGTTGGCTTCAGACATCTAAATCACATCAAATCAAATGCAGTTTCTTTATATTTCAAAAATTCAGCCTCTGAATTTTAGTTTTCCAGCCTTTAATAACTCTAAGATCCAATGTACATAAAATCAAGTCTATTTCAGTTTTGAGTTCCTTTTTGAAATTGCTGTA
Organism: Mohoua ochrocephala; assembly: GCA_013398855.1. Taxonomy (NCBI): domain Eukaryota; kingdom Metazoa; phylum Chordata; class Aves; order Passeriformes; family Acanthizidae; genus Mohoua; species Mohoua ochrocephala. Next base: position 8,530 of record VZTA01016485.1, on the reverse strand, counting down.
AGCACTAATTAAAGAAGGCTTTGCCCACTTTTTTATTCCTACATATAAGAAAGCTTATTTCATTTTTCTCCTTGGCAGTACTATTCCTCAATGTAAATAAAACTGGATATAGCAATAGTTTATGAATACGTGGCAAATTGCAGAGTAGAGTTAGGTAACGTGTGTGCTTTCAGCAAGTATCTTCCCTGAATAAACTTCAATGACAATGGGTACTACACCATGGCATTTATAACAGCTTCTTTTTTTGTATGTGTGTGCGTGTATTAATGTTTATTCTTGGAACTCAACATACAATTAACGATATGTTTGTATTTTACATATATTAACAAAAAAGCTTTTTAGTGTGTGTGCATACACACATATCTATCAATCCATCTACAAGTATGCTCCCCTAAAGCTGGACAGGTATATGAAGGTGAAGGATGATCTGGATAAAACTTAGCTCTGAGCATTACACAATATGTATTCCATTATCACTGTATCACAGACACTATCTTATCTTCCAGCCTGTGTTTGCTGACTGTATCTGTTGCCATTTTTAACTTTTCTTATAGATACTATTTCTCTATATAGAGTTTATCTATAATGTGTTAAATTCCTTCATCTTCCTAATCAATTTAGAATGGTTTACTCGTATCCTCTGTGAAGCCTCACCGTTCCCCTTTGCCTTTGACCTTCCCAGTATGTACTATTCCTAGTATTATTAAATGGAATTTAGAAACATGCCAAAAACAGGGTCGGAAAAAAAATTAACTTTATGAAAGCCATTCTCAGTCATTCTAAAATATGCAACATTACTTGGAAAATAAATAATTTTCTCCAGGAAAAAAGGGCCCTCTCCACACCCCTGCCCCCAAAGACAAGTTTGCCAGAGAGAGAATCTTATCAGTATGGAATATATTGTCTCAGAGCTTTATGGATATATGGACTTGATTTTAGCAGCTCAGTGCACTTATAACTCTGATAGATTTTCAATAGTACAGCGCATGTTTAACACTTTAAAAAATATAAATATAACTTGTGAATTTTCCATTCTCCTCCCCTCTACCCTTAAATTATGAAACATCGTTATATTCCATTTGCTTGAGCAACTGCAAGCTGATGGAAGTCAACACCTGCTATTGACAGACAAGTTGGTGTTTACTACACAACAAAATCTCTTTGGGGATTGGAAGAGAAAAAAAAGATTGAGAGATGAAGTATAGAAAGTTGAGGAAAATAAAAAAAGAAGAAAGCACATGATGGAAAAAAATACAGTGCAAGATTTTCTCTTCCCTGCTGGAAGAAGAATATATTTGTGTTAAAAATTTCAGAGGCACGGCATTTATCACTTTTTTTCATTAGGATACAGGTGGCAGATAGTGCAAAATAAACAAAATTGTGTATAGCTATAGATTGGGAATATATTGCAGTTTCTAGACAGGGACATCTAACCCTTCTGTAGTGCTTTTCCAGAGAATATATGTGTATTTATTACAAGGTTTAAATTTTTCATAAACTGATATATTCATTATAGCCTGTACATACCACAAAGTATAAAATGTTAGATGAATCTACAGTATTTTTAATATATTTATGCAAAATTATGCCCTGTAAATATGTTTCCCATGTAATATTGGGACAATATTGACACACAACTCTTTGTATGTTTCTATTCAATGAAAATTTTGGCAGTTCTGTTTTCCCTGAAGTTTGGTACACTTTTTTACATTTGTGCTCCTAGCAGAAGTGAAACTGCTTTTCCAGCCCATGAAAAGCACTTCCTTTTCCCACAGACGACTTTTTCCTCTTCCCCAGAACCAGGGTGGCAAGCCTGGAGTGCACAGGCCACATCTGGCTTGCAAGCAATTCAGTTGTACCATTTGTGCCGAGACAAGAACGTGTGATCAGCAAAGAGCAGCAGGAGAACAGACAATTTGTCACTGGTAGGAGGAAATGAGCCAGCAGACACTGCTGTCACTGGGTCAGGCCGGGGCTTGGCCAAACTCACAACTGGTGTGGCGAATGTGAAAGGGGCTCTGGGGCACCCGTCACCATTTGCCACACTTCTAGACTGCCACTTCTATTCAGTCAAAAAGAGCTCAGCCGTATGAGGATTTCACATGTGGATTGAAAGGTCAGACAAGCTAATCACCTTTGTTTTGCAAGGTTAATGCAGTGACTGTGGAGCTGTATAGGGCTGGAAGGAAAGGTCACTCCTCTGTCGGTAGTCGCACAACTGAAGCCTGACTTAGATTACAGATAATAACTAGCAGCATGTACCCCAGCGTGTCCAGCCCTGTGAGACAGCAAGCATTTCAAACCACACACTGACCTGATATTTGAGTCATGCTCTGGTCAATGAACAGCACACACACCTTCCAGGAACAAACCATTCTTGAAATGAATAACTTTGAGTTGGGTTCCCTTTGAAATTTTTCAAATCAAAAGCATTCTGTTCCCAGAACAGAAGCTCTAATTCTCTTGCCATCTAGTCTGCAATAAATTAGGAAGGAGAATAAAGATACTAGGAATTTGCCCCAGCACAAGGCTCACTTGAGTGGCATAGCATCAGCAAGACAGCGCTGTACCTAAAATTCAGGTCAGAGTAGGGCCAGAGAAATGGTGCGTTTAAAGAACCTGTTTAGCTAATGCTTGTTCACAAAACAACCTTCCTAGTGAGAATCAAAACCAAAAGGTAGAACTGTAATTAATCTGCATTAGTGAGAATCAAAACCAAAAGGTAGAACTGTAATTAATCTGCATCAGTTTAAGTCAGAGATTGGAAGAATTTCCTCATTGTTTTGGAATCAGGAAAGAAGGGTTGTAAAGGTGGAATGCAGTCCTGCTTATGTGCTCAGCTTTGGTACAGCGTGTACAAATTAATGGCAGAAGATATCCTTTTCCCCTCCAAGTCAGATTTTTGTTGTCAATCCCATCTCATTTCGTTCACGAAATGGGCACCAGACTAGGATCCAGTTCAGTCTTTGGATTTGTACCAACTCTAGCAGATGCTGCAAATTTGCACAGAAACAATCTAAAACTTGGATTGTGCTCAGATTCTTTGGTATCCTTACAAATCTATCCAGATTCACCAACTCAAATTGGCAGGACTCATTTTCTTCTCCTATCTTAGCAGTATCTACATCATAAGCCTCACAACACCATGATGTCCTAGTGATCGATCCAGGAACATCTTTTCCCCACCTTAAGTGTCTCTAATTGAGAGACATTCCCCCCATGCAGCTCCAGGACCAGGTGGTCTGTTTCACTTTGTTCCCTGACCTTTGGGATTTTATCTGACTATTCATTTATTTTGGAATGAGACTATGATAAATTATTATTCGCTATTGTAATTGAACGTGTTTCAGTAGCGCTACGGATCAGCATCGTAGCAAAAGTAAATATAGATGGTAGAAAAATCCATTTAAAAAGAACTAAAAGTAGAGTATCTCTCTCACAATCACCAACAATTTTTGTAAGAATAAAAAAGTCAATTAGTTATTGTTAAGCTGCAGTCAGCCTCTTCTGATGTGGCATTTTAGAGTAAGAAAAATGTTATTGCTTTATGACCACTGGCAATTCCCAGATACATGAATGCAGCCTGTGTGTGTATGTAGCATCACATGATTTTGAAGCCAAATATCGGACAGATGAGACATATGGTCACAATATTCTTCTTTTATTAATAGGTTGAGACTATGCGACTTTCAAAGGCTTGAATTAAGAATACTGTCTATCATTCTCCAATTCCCATCAGTTCCTTTTAGCAGTGGAGAGGAAAGCCCCTATGCTTTGATGTGGTAACTTGCAAAATCACAGTCTGTCCCACCATTTCACCAAATACTGTCCACTACCAAAACGACATGGTAACTCACCCAACTTAATTCTATCTGCAGTTCCTTTGGGTTATAAACACAGGTTTTTCAGCTTGGTGCTACAAATAAACTGTGAACAGCTCAAACGAGGAATTAAGCTCAGGTTTTTACTTTCTATTATCAGAGGAGAAATTAATTAACTTCTGCCATAAAAATCTATCTAACAGATACTGTGGATTTGAAACACAAGAAAAGGAATGGCAAAAGGAAACAAAAAGGAAGACATTTGCTTTAAACATTAAGCATTAGGTAAGGCTGTGTATAAGGGGACCAAATAATTTCTCCTTTTGTACAATACAGCCAAATTCATAAAGCAGCAAATCTAACCATAAATTTATTCCCAGACATAGCATTAATATCAACCCCTAAGAGACAGGTAGATCCCCATACAAAGGACAATCATGGTGCTTCTGATTGGTCATAGAGGCTCTGCTACACAAATTTAAAAAAAAAAAAAAAGGTAAATAAATTATTGTGGAAAATAGGATCACAGGAAAACATGAAAAAGGAAAGAAATAGAGATTAAACTGGCAATGAAATCTTCTAGTGAAATTCCTGGAAAGTGGTTCCAGCTGAGTACTGAGTAGAAACAGTGCAAAGTCCCAAGAAGCCAAACAGTAAGTAATATTGCAGAATAATTCAATAAGCTTCAGAGATTCTTTTGCCAAAAATAATCAGAGTGTTTGATCTCAGCTTGACTGGAATATGCAGCTAGGAAAAAATCACCCTGTTTACTGCAGGAATTGTAGTACTATGTCTCACCAATAAGGCTAACAACTTCCAGTCCGAAAATCCCCTTTAACTGAGTTTTTAAATGATGATGTATTAATTAGAGGGATACCTAGTTTTTAAATATGGGTAAGTAAATCCTCTATTTCAAGATCAGATGTCTACACTTTAGAAATAATTTTCATGGTATAATTGATAGCAAATAGTATGAGACTACTAGAGTTGTGTATTTTTCTTTCACATTTCCATACAATGGATCAATATGTTTTCCTACCAATATTTTCCATCTAAAATGTCTTAAATATTGAAGAGAGAGACAATCTTGCCACAAGAAGGAGATTCAGTTCTGAATACTGTTTGTAGAACTTTCTGTCAAAATGTTTTTGGCAATTATAAAACACTTTATGTAGAAAGAGAGGGAGACACTGCAATAATTTATTGTGATAAATGATAATGATAGATTAACTAAAGACAAGAACATTTTTAATTGTTTTTTGAACTTTGTTTTGTGAAAAGGATGTTTGCTATTTTGCTTTTTCATCCTACCCCAGGAAAAAATGCAACAACATAATAGCAATATTATCAAATGAATGAAATTTCAGCTTTCATCCAGCCCTAGTAGCAAGCTTAGTTACCACATTTCTTTTTCCTAAATCCCCAACTGATGGCTTGCCACAAGTTCACTTTGAACTTGCACTACATTTCCCCCCTACTTTCTCTTTCACTTCAATTCCTATTTTGCCTCCATCATAGATCTAACTATAGGAAAGTGTTTCCAGAGCCCTCATTCCATTTTTAAGAATAAGTAACTGGTATTTCACATTATGTATTAATAAACAAGTTCCCATAAAATGAGTGTGAAGTTGCAGAGAATTTTTATTTTGCTTAACAATGTTTGCATACAAGTTTGTTCTGCAGCAAATGTCAAGTAATTTTTTCAACTTTACCAGCTAACTTTCTAACAGGACCCCCCTTAATTTTGCCTGCTCAGAAGAGCATATTTTACCACCTGTAATGTCATCTATGTAGGAGACTGACAGATATGGAAATAACCTTTGAGAGAATATTTCTCTTCCCTCAGAAGCTTAAGACCTGGATTAAACCATGACGGTGCGACTGAGATGTTCACTCATGATTTATATATGCTTTACTCACTTGATATATATGAATGTTAATACCTGTAGGAAATAGTCTGATAACTATGACTGCATTTTTGTTTTAAGGGCTTACACATATATAAAGGGATATGGATGTTGTTTTATGAAGTTCTATGTCCTGACTTTTTCTGTTCACTGTGAGCAGAGATCATAAAAAAAATTAGGACTTTGGCACTCCGACAAAACTAGGATGGGGCCATTAACTGGTTTTGCATTTACAAGAGAAAAAAATTTTTAGTAAATATATAATGTTCTCTTTTTAATGATTACATTTTTTGCAGAGCTCTTGGAAAGAGAGCTTTCTTACATTTTTTCCCTTTTACATTTTCCATGTTACATATTTTTTGCTTTTTAGCAAAAAAACCTGGGCGCAATCATGTGCCGTGTGCTCTAGGATACCCTTGCTTGGGCAGGGAGGTTGGACCAGATGACCCACTGTGGTCCCTTCCAACCTGACCCATTCTGTGATTCTGTGAAGAGTGTGAGTTCCCATGTTAACCTCTAGATTCATAACATTCTCCATTTTTTTAGTAATTTCCCCATTTCTGCTATATCAAGAAGAGCACAAAAAGCGCAAGGCTACCGGCACAGCACTTTCAAAGAGGCCTATGCTCAAGGATGCAATCTCTGAGTTTAAGATGAATGAATTTCATATCAGGAATTATTTCTTCACCAGAAGTGTTAAGCACTGGAACAGGCTGCCCAGGGAAGTCATAGTCATCAACCCTGGAGGTATTTAAAAGGCGTGTAGACGTGGCACTTGGGGTCATGGTTTTAGTGGTGGGCTTGGCAGTGCTGTGTTAACAGTTGGACTTTATAGAGATTATATTACTGTGTTAATAGTTGGTCCAGATTTTTTCCAAGCAAAGAGATTCTGTGATTCTGTGAATAACGAATGTTGTTTTCTTCAGGCAGTGAGTAGGGTGCTATTGTGCTTGAACGCCACTCCTTGAAGCTGAAATCTCCAAAGACTCTTTGAAGACCTAAGTTTAAGTTGCCTGAGTACAGGAAACTGATACAGGAAACTGATTAACATGGTTTGGGGCTTATGGATTGTTCACGTCCTTTGTTTTGTAAGCAATCACTGAAATATAATCCTTCCATTTTGGGTGCAAAATCTCTACAAAAATCAAACACTTCCAAAAATTGCAGATCTGATCATGTAGTAACTGTTTCTTTTCAAGGGGATGAGTTCTATCTGTACTTACATAGCAGAGTTTTTGTGCTTCTAGATTTTCTCTAGAGCTTTTGGTAAAACATTTAGGATGTCGTAACTTGAACTTGGTTTTCCCTCTTCCTAAAGAGGTCTGAATCTCTATCGTCAAGGCACTGCTGTAATGAGTATGCAATATTTCATTTAGAGAGATGTTTTATTCTCCTTCCAGTACAGATAGAAACACCTGAGATGAGCTCGGTTGGCTAGAACATGGTACTAATAACACCATGGTTGTGGGTTTGAACCCCTTACAGGGCATTCACTTTAGAGGTGGACTCGATGGTCCTTGTGGGTCCCTTCTAATCCAGACTATTCAGTGAGTCTGTATGAAAGGGTGACAATCATTCCAGTCTGGTAATAACCACACATGTCAAAAATTCATTTGGTGGAGTGGGAGGTTTCCTCAGGTATATTTCATCAGGATGCAGCACCAGCTGCAGAGCATTCATAAGAGTTGCTGCTATTATCATTTACAACTTATTCCACAGTAACAGCCCAAGAAGTGGATTCAAACTGGAATAACTTCCATCTTTGCATTCAGGAGTGCTGGTAATCTAGTCCCCAAAACAACACCCTCCCTTCCCCCCCAGATCAAAGCAAAGCAAACTTGGGAACCCTGAAACTTAGAAATTTAACACAGTAATATGTTCCTTATGTCTTATTTGCCACTGTCTGAAGAAAATTCTGTTTGTACTCCTGATAGAAGGGACAGGAAGAACAAAAGGTGTGAAAAAAAGACTTCATTTCTAAATAAAGCAGGAGAGAAGAAGTGACGGCAATACCCTCTCCTACTGTTAGCATCCCACGTTGCAGAATGAGAATCAGATTTAAAAGAGGATGCAAGTTTCTCTGGAGTCATGAGAAAGAGCTGAGGGAGCCTGAAAAATAAGGGATTACAGATGAAGGCAGAGATCAGTGAAAGAGTCAAGGATTTCTGAAAAAGTTCTGAGAAACTTGGTTTCTTCCTGTTTTCAGATCTTTTGCCTCTGTCCTTTGAGATGCATCTGTTCTTTTTTCTCCAGCTTTTTTTTTTTTTCCTCAATACTTCCATTCCATTCTTCTCCTTCCTACCTTGTAAACCTCAAGAGAATCCATAGGGCCCCAACCTGACCTAGTGAGTTACCTGACCTGATATATGCCCCGATCTTAAAGTGCGATGTGACGAATGAGGTGCACGTCTCCGACCTGTCACCTTCTCTGGTAGCCGACTTCATTCACAA
>VZTA01016471.1:0-12624 GCA_013398855.1 Mohoua ochrocephala | reverse complement strand
GGCATCATTCTGCTCTCAAATAACTAAAAATCTATGAGGTTTTCAAAGCCATCTTGGATAAAAGAAGTACAACAAAAAAGGACTGTCTAGTACACTGAAACCCTGAGCAATTCATGAAGTGTCTTTTCAACAGCTTGAGATAACTAGTAAGACCCTGTACAGGAAAAAAATTGCACAATATGCAAGTTTACACTGGGATTTTAGTTTAAACATTACATTATCTTAAGAACAGCAAAACCTTCACTCTGTTATCTCTACAATTAGTGATTTTTGTTTAGTCAAGAGTCTGCAACAGGCAAAGGGAGCCAAAATAAATAAGAAAATGTTTGTTACAGTATTAATACAATATAGAATTATTGTAAGCAATGCAGATGTCTAGCAAATTGTGTTTCTCGCTGAGGGAGCTGAGTGTGTTTAGCCTGGTTGAAAAAGGGGCTCAGGGGGGCCTTTCTTCTCCCTACAACTCCCTGAGAGGGAGTTGTAGCCAGCAGGTGGGTGTCAGTCTCTTCTTCTAGGTAACAAGTGATGGGAGCAGAGGAAATGGCCTCGAGTTTTACCAGGGGAGGTTTAGTTTAGATAACAGGAAAAAATTCTGCACCCCAGCGGTAGTCAGGCGCTGGGAAATGGTGGTGTCATCATCCCTGGAAATATTAAAAAAAAAGGTGAATGTGGCTTCCGGGAACACGTTTTAGCAGTGAACATGGCAATGGTAGGTTAGCAGTTGAAGTCAATGAATTTAGGGCTCTTTTCCAACATTAGTGATTCTATAATTCTATGAACTATCTCTATATCAAGACTGCATTTTAAATGGGAATGTGATGAGGACATACTTTTTCTCTACATTTTTTTTTCTCTCAAAATAATCAAAAGGAAATTTTCCTTACTTCCCACATTTCAGAAATGTTGATATGACAAGTTTTCCAGTGTCAAACCCTAAGACATGGCTTGTTAGAGAAATTCTGTAAATATCTCAGTACAGATATAATAATTTACATTTTCTGGTTAGCTAACTGTAACTAATTTTTATCTAATGATATCTCAATTTACCTTGCTTTACATACCTTTGAGATGTGGCCACCACATTTTTTCCTTTTGTATATGAGCAAACTCATTAAAAAACCCACTGTTTTGTAACAAAACAGAATTAAAGACTTCATAATCACAAAACGTATCTTGAGAAAAGCCGTAAGAGTTAAGAGTAGAATTTGAATCCAATTAATAGCTGTTTTTGAAGTTCAGTTGCCAAAAGAGAAAAGCTATGTAATAGCTAACTGGAATTATTCCAGTTAAAAGCCACATGAAAGAAACTGACAATATGAGAGAGAAAGGTAGTCTGATATTCTGAAACTATTTAAAGCCCATTTTTTAAACATTAATCTTAGTGCTCATTCACACTTCTAAAAGGAGTCACCTATTAAAATGTTTTGGGTTTTTTCTTCTTAAATTCAGCATATTGATTGTGGTAGAGGGACTTGAAAAGTTCCAAAAGTTCATTTGTAAACAACTTAACAAGAACATACAAACTCTGCTGTGAACTGCTGGTATTCAAATTATCAGAGGTAAATACCACTAATGCACACCATAGCTGAGGAAATTTCTTCCTCATTACACATGCTGTAGCTCAGTTGGGGCAAATACTTGTCCTCTCTCTCCAACTTTAGTTTAATCACTATTTCAGATGATGTTTTTGGTGCCAACACTACCCTTGCAATTTCCAACCACTTCATCAGAAAATTCAGAACTGGATCCCTAAACATAAAAGTAAATAATTAATCAATTTCCAATTACTTAATGAGGAAAATCTCATTGTTGTGGCATTAGGTGCAATAAAATTTCTTCATTGGTTATAGAAAACCAAACTTCAAACTGTTAAAACACCAGAAAATCTGCTTCCTTTCAGTCCTCCAATTTTTCTCCTTTTTTTTTTTTTTATTATGTAATTATTTCTGCATTTATATAAAAAATTTCAACATGTTGCCTAACTTGGGATTAGAGCACACACACTATGCAACTTCTTCACAATGTATTGTGAGGTAGCTCCTCAATGAGCAATCTTTTATTATCTTATTCAAACCTGTTTTTTTTATTATTTTTCTAAACCAGTTATTTTTAAATCGTGCTTCATACAATTGACAAAAAAAATGCAACTTGTATTTAAGGAGTTCAAGCAGTGTCATTTTTACTACCTTAGACATTTTTCAAATCATTAAAGTGGTTTAAATTAAGGAACTGGATTCATAATGCGCATTAGCCCTTTCGCCCTTTCTCCAGTACTTTCAAACATAAGCCAAGACCACTTAAAGATAGAACTTCAGATTAAATCTCCTTTGGCTTTAGATCCAGGTGAGAATATTTTCCTGGCCATGTAGCACCTTACTGTGACTTAAATGCAGGAATACCTGCAAATGGAATAAAGCTCTCAAAAAATAGCCTCAAAGAAAATTAATTCTCCTGAAAATCATTCTGAAGCATATTTAGAATGTCTGCACAGGTGCAGTGGAAGAAGCAAAAGCTTTCAAAGGAAACAGGTTATTCCTGTGCCCTCAACTGGAACCATCAATTTCAGAAAGAGTAATAATAATGTAATTTCATAAAGAGTAATAATAATGTGAATTTTAAGTTAAAATAAATTTAACTAATCTTTTTCTTAAGAAGACAGAAATGAAGTACAAAAGTTAAGGCTAGAACATGTAACACCACAGAAACGGTACATAAATTGTGAAGAAGGTTGGCTATTTGTAAGTATTTGCTTCAGTCCCTGACTATTCAGTTTGTCAGAATTGATGTGAGGGTAAATTACTCTCTTACATTTTCCTTTGTGTTTCTTTCAAGTCACAAGAAGATGTCCTCACATACAAAAAATATACTGCCTCAGAGGTTTTCAAAAAACTATTACCACTTGGTTTTTAGAAGTTTAGAACAAAAAAATTCTTTAGAGAGAAGAATATTCTTTCTACCATATTCTGTACTATCACTGTATTCACATATTTTACACAGGAAAATAAACAAATAGGGAAATAAAAGTTCTCATGATTTCTCCTAATTTAAATATTTCTAGTCCAATGTGTTTCTTTCTTTAGCTGGTCCTTGAGTACAGATTTATTCCACTCTTACTAGACCTTTTCTGTTTGTTTACTTGTTAATATAATCTAAAAATAATAAATCGGTTGATCAATTCCTAATATTTTACACTTGTTTATTCTTATTGCCAATAAAAGTCAATATTGGTCCACAATCAGGGTCAGAAAGGAAGAAATGATGAGAAGGAAAGTTCTTACTTGCATGGATAAATTAATGAAAAGGCAGTAAATTCAGGACAAATATACTAGGGGCAATATACATGGAATACATATAGAAAAAATTCTAAGATCTTCAAATGACTTCAATAAGGAATTCAAAGTAGTTGCACATTTTCAGATAAAAACTCTATAGGCTTCACAGAGAAGAAAATACAAATTTCTCATCAAATCTTCCTAAACAAGTGCATACTTTGGTGTAATGAAAGCAGAATAAGAGTAGCAAGGGAGTAGATTATATCTTTCCATAATTCCAGCATGTCGATTCACAGTTAATTATTCTATGAAAATTATTTTTTTAAAATCTATTTTCTTTCTGCTCAGTCTTGGAAAATTTAACAAATACTTCAGTGATCTGCTACTTACATATTTCACTCAGAAAAAGAATTGGAATACATGTAGGTTTTTGAAGATAAGATTGGCTGCTGACATGTACCTTGAACCACAAGCACAATATGGATGACTTCTCAATTTCTTCTTCCATCCTCAGGAAGAGAGAGAGGTTAGAGCTCAGAAACCTTCTATCTGCAGTCTAGCACAACACCTGGACAGCTTTTGTGGCATAATTAAGGTTGTAGACAGCTCCACACTGAAAACAATTCAATGACAAGCACTCCATTCCACCCCCTCCTTGGAGTGATCCAAACCCTCAGTTTCTGACCCTTTGAATAAGCTTTCTCCACCTTCTTTCTGCCATTGCCATGCTCATTCGAACCTGTATGGAAGTCAGTGAAGGAGCTAAACTAGAAGAAAATTAATCCTGTCTAAACCACTGACTCAGTCAATACTGGTTTAGCTACTTAAAATGTCCTGTTTGAGCACCAGTGGCTGCATGGAGAAAGCACTGGGAATGTGCAGGGGCAGACAGCCCTCCCTTTAGAAGGCACATGAACTCGTATCCTGAGCAAGACTGTTGTTCAGGAGATTGCAACACATGCGGGATCAAAAAAGGAGTTGTACAGTGGAGCCAAAGCCCACACCTCACTGAAATACAAGAAGATGCTGAAAATGGTCAGACACCTTAGATTAGGAGGAAGCAAGTTCTGTAACAGTTCATCCTTTTTTAATAGGCAGGATTAATCTTTTGAAGTGTGTTTTTAAGTCAAGAAGATAAAATACACAGCATAAAAACACACTCTTATCAAAATTTTAAATCAGTATATAATCAAACCGTTAGTTTTTTTAAGGCAGCATTGCATCATCTTATTTCTTGTGTTTAATGCATGCATCCTTCATAAAGAAGGTGCTATTTCGGAGTATGAAGTACACTAAAAAAAAGGAGAAAAATGTATTAATCACTGCTGCTCTTCCCCCCTTCCCCACTGCTGTAGTAATACTAAAGGTTTAGTTCTGCTCCATTGCACTATTGGAGCTGCTCTACTGCATTTAGAGACTATGATGAGTCTACTTCTGAAAGCAGTGGTGCCTTAATGAAAGTAAAACTATGACATCTTCCACATGATCTTGCTTATAAGTTCAATTTCAATTTTAAACCTCCCTCATCTTAAGCTAGAACATCTCAAACAAATAAGGTAAAAATATTAAAAATGAGGCAACAACAGTTCCCTCATTTTTTGATTTTATTAAAAATGAAGATATTCAAAATATATGTAAAATATATTAAAAAATAGTGTTAAGTCAAACACATAAATTTGGTTTTAAGACTGCCCAAGCAAATCTGTTTGATGTACTAATAGGATTAAAGATAGGATATTCATGGTGCTCTGATCATAACATTCAATAATTTATTAAACTTGTCTATCACACAAACTCTAATAAGTTTAAAATAATTTGTGATAATTTTTGCCCTATATGACTGAGGACTTCATATCAGAATGAGTCTGAGTAAAGTTCATTAATAATAAGGTTGTGAATAAAGTTCAAAATAATGTTTGGCTCTGTTTTCTGAGTGTAAAAAATTCTGTCAAGGGAGAAAAATTACAAAAAATCCAGATGCATGCTCACACAACAAAAGCAAAGGAGAAATCTATATCATTGCCAGTTATGTCTCAGATCAATTACAAGTCACTGCTGATCATGAAAACGACAGCAAGTATGACAGTGAATGGCAGTACTGTGGAAATGATGAGATGTAAAACAGTCTGTTAAGGGAAGCTTTCTCCCAGAAGTGCTAATTTTACATATTGGGGTTTTTAAATGAAATGACATCCAAATACATGCACACACTTCCCTTCCTGCGTGATTTGCATTGCATAAAAGAAGAGGAAAAAACCACAAGAGAAATAGAGGAGTGAAGGACAAGTGCAGCCTTCCACCATGAAGTTTGAAGTGTAACACAGCACAGAGCAAGGCAGAAAAGATTTTATATGGAGATTTGATGTTCCTCTGGAGTCTGTTCTATTTTTCCTCCCTTAAATCCTCTCAACAATATGCTAATGAAGCCAGGGTCCCTGGTTTTGCAAAAAAAGTATTTCAACTGTATTGAGGAACTGAACATAAAAATCTATAATGTTTTTCTATCCCACCTGTATCTTTACAGTCTTATATTTCTTATTGATGCCCTGAAATAATTATATATATCTGTCAAGATAAAGAGAGCATATGATTTGAATTATGCCAAATGTTCTTTGACAGAATAACATAAATTATACCTAGAAATAAGTAAAAACTAATACAAATGGTAAAGATATATCTGTCACCAGAAAAAATTAATTCCATCTCAATTCTTCCTCATCATGACAGGGGGCAGAAGGGGAAGGGGAAAAAGCCATTATACAATAAATTACTCAAGATACTTAGGACTAGAAAGAGATACAGCAAGAACATGCAGAAGAAGCAGATGAGTAGTTCGGACGCTTAACTGGTAGCAAGGGAGTTCTGAATTATCTGGTCTCCAAACTATTTCTAAGCTTGTTTGCTCCTGAAATTAGTATAATGAGAGTTTAAATCAGGACATAAACAACCCTGAGAGCAGTTGGTAGAGGGAAAAAAGTCTATGTCCTTCCCAAATGTTGCTATTACCAATGTAGCAACTCAAGAGAAACCACACATCTTAAATCACTGGCAATTTCTATTTTACGGCACAACACAGAGCCCTGAAGCTTCCCTTCATTCAACCTGAACCTACAGTGTAATTATTAGGACACTTTAAGAGGAATGATAAGCCCATAACATGGCTTTAACCAGGGGCTATCCAAGCCCCTCTCTTACATCTACCACTACATCCTTCCATACCCAGACTTAAAGTGAGAGACTGAGGCCCTACTTCTTTCCTTGTAATAATAGGAGTTACAGACTTGGAGAGGAGATCCATGCTTAGAACAGCAGAGGTGGAAACATCTTCCATAAATTCTTAATGAGGGACCCAGACTACAGTAGATGGTCAAAAATGAGTATCTTTACAGTGAAATTCTACTCATCAGCTTAGAGATCAAAATTCATGCAGCTATTATTCAGCTTGTTCCAAGCTTGGGAAGGTGAAGGTATTATGACTTTGGAACAAAATATGTAAACCCTAGAATCAGTACTGCTGAGTTTGAAAGTTTTCAATTTAAATTTCAATTTCAAAGTCTAGGTCATGTTGATTAGGATCTTTTTTTCATTCTGAGAAAAATTCTGTATAGAAATAATTCTTATATATAAAAATGACTTTTCCCTGTGGATGTATATTACATACTCTAGTAGATTGAGCGTGTTCAGTACTTTTTACATGAGAGGTGGTTTTTTTTTTTTACAGTTCAATGTAAACCCATTTCTTGTACAGCTGTTGCTAATTGCTGTCCTCCTCTTTCAGTGAGAGTGGGTGTTCAAGTGTTCTCCAAAGCTCCTTAGAGCTAGAGACCCAATCCTCCAAAGCCAAAAGATTGTCTTTATATTACAGACAAGACTTAAGCTGCTGCTATGCTAATAGCTTCTCTTATCATATTTCAGAGTATACCAGCATATTCCCAACTAAGTAACATCAAAGCATAATGTTAACATCTACAGAATGCCTCATGGGAGCTTGACATAGCAGATCTCTTCTGGTTCCTGGGAGATTTTAAGTTATCGAAAAGAAAAGAGCACTGAAGCCCAGCTGTTTTCACACGCAGTGCTTGCCCTCATTTAAAATAGTTTATTTATCTATTTAATTCCAACAAAGGAAGAAAACAAACCAAGCCTCTCATCTTCCCAGGTCCTCAATCCCTTTAAATTTCCTACTATTTCTTACCTTTGTGGCTTGTATTTTGCCTCAATCTTCTTCTCCCTGCTGTGCTCCTCACACCAGACTGCCCCTCTGCAGCACCACCAGCTGCTGCCCCTAAGGCACCAAGCCACAGGCAGCTCATGGCTCCTACCCGTCTGCTGAGGGAGACAGATGGAAAAGGAGGAGTCAGGGTGCCTGGTACCTCTTATAGGTCACTGTCATGGCAGTGGTTTCTGCCTTATTGTGGTGTCCACCCTTTTTCTACTGTTTTCTCAACACTTACAATGAAGCAGACATAGAATACACTGCAAGTCCTCAGTTGCCTGTCAGTCTTAATAACTTGTAGCTACAAAATTATTACTGGGTTTAAAATCTTTTTCTCCTCTATGTCAGTGTAGCGAAATAGTCTCCAGCTGTTAAAACAGGCATGATAGAAAGCTGACCTAACAGTACTGGATTTTTAATATTTTTAGGGCATAACCCCCAGAATAGCAAAGGAGACAATGGCAAAGAAAGGAGCTCAGACAAAAGTTTTCAAAAGCAAGAGGAGGAGAATACCAATGGTAACAGTAGAAAGACTTTACCAGAAGTTTAAAAAGAGTGAAGGAAACATTGGGAAACATAACAAATCTTTAAATTAATTTTGTATTTCAAAATACTTTGTAGTCTGAATAATTTGATTACCACTGGTTTATTATCATGAAGTTTAGTCTGAATACATAGTTGATACATGCTGTTATTGAGTCCTGTATCTCTCATCATTAATTATTCAGTAATATTATTTAGACCAGTATTGTTTCCCTAGAGGTGCAGTAAATAGTCTAAAGCATGCTGTGCATAGTTCTTCCACTACTTCATAAACAGTAGCAGTGACCCAAATGACTGTATTAAGACTAGAATTCTCAAAACATCTTCATAATGTAAATAAGACTTTCTAAATTGTATTTGTATCAATTATAATTACAAAATTGCATCTTTAATTCCCACAATTTTTCTGCATGCCGTGTGTAGTGTTAACATGTATACCATTAATATTTCTTTTCAGCTTCTTCCATTTGTCTGTCACTCTAGTCTGAAGACTGCTGTATTATAAATTATAAACCAGCTGATTTTATTCAGACTCAGTGTGGTCTTTTGGTATCTTTTATGATAATAACAGGTATAATAATACCTGAATTCCTAAATATAACAACAGAACAAGCCATGATAATGATGTATATTTTACTTTTTTTAATAATTATTTTGTTTTATGGGTCTCCCTCTTCAGTTTTAGACTGGTCTTTAGTAATCATCCACCACTTTAGTGATCAGCCAAACATCCATTGAGTCTGTTCACTTTATAGCACAAAAGTTGGTGGTAGTAATTTCTATTAGGAGCTTGCAAAGTTCCTTTCATCCTCTTTCAAAATTACTTTCATCAATTTCAGGGCACCCACAGAGTGAAAGGAAGATTTAGGCTGAGCCTGACATATAGAAAATTAGAGAACAAGAACCCTTGACAGAATCATAGAATCGTGGAGATTGGAAAAGACATCTAAGATCACCAAACTTTAACCCAGCACTGCCAGGTCCCCCACTAAACCGTGTTCCTAAGTGCCACATCTACGCACTTTTTGCACACACAAGCCTTCTAGAGATGGTGAGTCCACAGTTCCCTGAGCAGCCTGTTTCAATGCTTGACAACCCTTTCAGGGAAGAAATTTTTATTTCATGTCATATCTAATCCTCTCCTGGTACAACTTGAGGCTGTTTCCTCTCATCATGTCACTTGTTACCTGGGGGAAAAGCCCTACTCCCACTCAGCTACACCTTCCTTTCCGGTAGTTGTAGAGAGTAACAAGGTCTCCCCTGGGGCTCCTTTTCTCCAGGCTAAACACTCCCAGCTCCCTCAGACACTCAGTTCACTCTTTATGTGAATGGGCCAAAACTGAACATGGTGTTTGAGGCACAGCCACACCGGTGCCACGACAGGGAGGTGGTCACTGGCCTGGTCCTATGGCCACACTATGGCTGATACAAGCCAGGATGCCCTTGGTGCTCCTGGCCACCTGGGCACATGGTGGTCTGTATTTCATCTACATTTTTCAGGAAGGACAATAGCATCTCTGTAAAATTTCTAAAAAAATGTCTTGTTATCTGAACACTAAATAAATAAGTAAATTTAACAGATCTAAATTGGAGAAAAATATGCTGCCATTTTAAATAGATAAGTTTGAAATTCAGTCTGGTAGATGAAGAAATCTTTGAAGTTTCATCTTCTCCCACTTCTAATTATGCAATTCATAGATAATGTTTGAAATGACAGACATATTTCATGATGGATTCCTGCTACATGTGAAAGAAATAGGTAAAAAGAGCAAAGATATAACATCCAGACTTTTCTCTCATTGAGAATACACCTAGTGATGATTTTGTTCTTTGTCAGTTTTTACATGTTCCCATCACTGAAGGGACAGTTAACACTAAACTTAGCACAAGGAATCTAATGAAGCGCCATACTCACATACTAACAATATGGGGGGAAAGAACAACCACATAACTTTCTTCTCACTGTCTGTCCTGTCAGTGAACTGTAGTTTACCCTCTATTTTTACTTCCAGTCTTAGAATTCAAACCTTAAATGTATCTCCAAGTTTACACTTCAGATTTTTTTATCTATTAACTCTTTATTTTATCTAATAAATACCGAATCCTCTGTTTCATCTCAAAAAGAGAAACATAGAAGATGAATATTACCTATTTTTTTAAAAGTCTTCATGCCTGAGAAAGCAGATAATAATAGTTTACAGTAAAAGGTTTTGGAGAAATAAGGATGAGAAATGAAACGATATCATCTATCAAATGAGGTAACAGAATTCCTTGCTTCCCATATGAGGATTAAATTTTCAAATAGTGCATTTGATGACACAGAAGTTCAAGAAACCATTTTATCTGTAGTCCAACTGGAACTCAATCATCTTGATAGGCCTCAATTAAGATATAAAGCTGAAGTGTTTTATATATATATATACATATACATAGTCAGGAAATGGATGGAAAACTTAATTTCCAAGGTCCTCAGATTAATAAAGTTTTTCATATTTTTCTTAATAATAGCTTTTGGAACTACGTTGCCAAGACTGGATAATGGTACGATGAGGTGTATCGTCAATTGGTCTTAACTAGGGAGAGATTCACAAATCTTTCCCTTTGGAATAGAAATGAATGGAAGGAGATTTCTGTTGATTTGGGAAATTCATCTTGATACCGTTTGTATTGGTTCCTATGACAGTTTCACGGATTTTCAGATTTATAAACTTTTAGCAATTCTTGGAGCTTGGGATTCAACAGAAATTTTGTTGGGGAAGATACCCTAATTATTGGTTTCTGTCTGGGCACTACATGCTAGCTTCCTGGCTGCTTCCACTGTAATAAATCCACTGGTCATGAAGATTGTGATATTAATTTATGTTTTCTGGAAACTACTCAAAGACCTGTAGTCTTATGAACAGCAGAAGCCATACAATAAGAAATGTTGGTCTGAAGGCTGGAAGTTTTGCACAGTATGTCCAGTGCAAATGAGGAATTGATTCTAAATCACTTGACAATGTTTTTGGAGCAGTCATGATGAGTAATTTGATTCCAGTATTGTCACTGGCAGTATCAGATTGAGACAATAGACAGTCAAATATATAAAGCTGGACTGGATGCTCTCAGTGGATATCAGGAAGGAAAACTTGAACTTACTGTTAAAGTTCCTTAAGTATTTGCTGTTGGCCAGTATTTGAAATGGAATACTGACAAAGTGTCTCATGCCCATCCTCTCTCAAGTGATAGTTTGGTTGGCTGAGGTATGCTTTCATCTATACTGCAGGAACCAGAACATTTTTAGAAACTGAGAGACAGAATAATCATATTTTATAGAAATGGCAGAATGTAAACTGGCAGTAATGGTGAGAAGTTCTTTGGGTCAATTCAGTTGGCATTTCAATGAGATTTGTTTCCATTCCTTTATGATAGTACCTGACATACCAGTACTTGGGTTTAAGACTAATTCATATCTTATTTCTGTTCTTCAGTGTTGCCCTTCTCATTTTCTGTACTGAATTTTTTGATGCGTTTTTCCTCTCCCTCCTGCGGGAAGCACTCTTCAAAGCTTCAACCACCAAATTGAACATTGGGCTCACAAGAGAGCTGGGAAGAGCCTGGAGCAACTCAATATGGTCACTCAAGTAGAAGGAAATATACTACAGCGATAGGAACGCCATGCCAGGATTTAGGGTCTACTGATACGGCTAGTGCATTTCTTCTGATAGCCAGTGCCAGTTGCCTGAATTCCTAATTATATAATTAGGGGAATTTTGTTTTGAAATGTTTTAGACTTGAGAAAAAATATAGAAAGTAAATCATGTCAAACCTATGTACCTCACTTAGTTCTCATCTTTTGTGATGCAGCTTAGGCTGTTAGCATGTTTCTCTTCCACAGAGGACTGTATTACAACAACATTTAGAAAATTCAGCAACTGACGACAATGTGTTCACAAAAAGGAAGCTGAAATAGAAAACGAAGTCATAAAATACGCAAAAGAGCAGAGCTGATCGTGGTCAATGACAGCAAGGATCGTTTATCAGAAAACCAGGTCTGGTA
Source organism: Mohoua ochrocephala (assembly GCA_013398855.1). Taxonomy (NCBI): domain Eukaryota; kingdom Metazoa; phylum Chordata; class Aves; order Passeriformes; family Acanthizidae; genus Mohoua; species Mohoua ochrocephala. Next base: position 554 of record VZTA01016471.1, on the reverse strand, counting down.
TTGGCCAGTGTAACTTAGAAGGTGAGATTCAGAGGTCTGTGTCATGTGCATGTGTCTGTAATGGGCTGTAAATGCCCTAACTGGTGGCAGGTCACTGTCAGCCAGCTAGCCAAAATCTTCTTTAAATGGAGACCAAATGGAAGTCTGAACTAAAACTGATGTGCAGTATTAAAAACAATGGGTGAACTTTGAAGAAAGCAGGCAGACATCTTTCTTGACATGGACACAGCTTTCACATTGGCTTTTAGTGATCCTTAGATCTGTGTACAAAAACTGGAGAAAGGGATCAAGTTTACAGTGGTAGGATCCTTTGCTCCTATAAATAAAATGAAAAGGCATATACCAATACAGCTGAAATTAAAAAGAGTAGTTTGTCATCCTATTGCATATCAGTGCCCTTCTCATTCATCCACTGTGTTCGTAGTCAAGACCTTAGAGATACAATATGTATGAACATGTTCATTAGGCAGTTTTCATTCTCACAGGAAATAAACGTCTAGCAGTAAAATTCTTGAAAAAATTTAGCAATATGGAACAAAGCCGACAGACCCCCT